>VZRV01003634.1:424557-508542 GCA_013398115.1 Falcunculus frontatus | reverse complement strand
GGGATGGGGAATGGGAACGGGAACGGGATGGGGAAAGGGATCGGGATAGGGAACGGGACCGGGACCGGGATAGGGAAAGGGATGGGGAACGGAATGGGGATGGGGATGGGGACCGGGATCGGGATGGCGATAGGGATTGGGATGGGGATGGGGAATGGGAACGGGATGGGGAAAGGGATCGGGATGGGAATAGCCTCGGGATGTGGCACACTGCGGGACCCCTCGATGCAGGGACAGCCCTAGGATATGGGATAACCCCGGGATGTGAGACAGCCCCTGGATGTGGGGCACTGCGGGACCCCTCGATCCCATCCTCTCCTTAGTAACCACTGCTGGGAGCTCCCTGCTCACAACCCCAGCAGTGCCAGGGCTGTTTCCACCCTCCAGCCCTGACCTTGTGGGAATATCTGCGGGGAAGGGAGAAGGGTTCCGTTTCCAAAGCAGAAACTTTTTTAGGAGGCCAAGATGTTTCCATTCTATTGGAGCTGCTCGCCCGCAGCGATGTTCTGGCGTTGGGCTTCCCACGTCATCCACTGCAGGATCCCCAGGGACAGGCTGCAGGAACACAAAAAAAACCCCCATCCTTCCAAAATATCCCCAAAGTGAAAAGGGCCACGTGCTCCTTAGAGGCTTGCCATGAACGGCAGTGCTTCAAAATTAGGGACAGGAAATGCAGAAATAATGGGATCCGTGCAGTGTTTGACCAGATTGAAGTACGTATTTAAATGTTCATCTCTCTCACATCCCAAAATAGAATCAAAGATGATTTATCACAGCTGTTGCAGCAGCGTCTGAGGACATTTCCTTGCCCTTTGGCCTCAGGATCAGAACAACTTGGTGCTGAGTAGAATGATGAGGCTAAAATTGTGGTCTTGTCCCCAGATGTCTTCAGAGGTCACTGCTGGAGCACTGAGATGCACTTTTAATTCATTTAAACTCAGCAAGGTGGAATTCTGAGCACACAGACAAAGTTCCTCGAGCACACCACACTCCTTCCTGCTCCTTTCTTACCTCCTCCTCTTTTGCCTTTCCCAGCTTTGAGGTATTCAGTTCCTGGGAGCAGAAGGGTGGTTAAAAGCCAATTTTTGTTGAGTGCAGTGTGAGCAGTGACCTTTGGGCCCCAGGTTGGACACAAAGAGGTGCAGAGAGAGCTGCAGGCATCGATGGGTTCTTGGCTGGAGTCAGCTCAGGGATGTGTGCACGAGCCACCAGCCTCGAGTTCTGTCTCAGCATCTGCCACAGCCCCTGGCATTTCCCCACAGCCACATTTCCCATTTCTGCTCAGACAGGAGCCCTGTTTCCCCATCCAAATCCCCCTAACATCGATATATTCTATGAAAGATGCAGCAGAGGAAAATGTAATGGTTAGGAATGGACTTCTGGAGGAAAAAAATCATTTCTGCCAGAGCTCGGCAGAAGGAGAAACATCTTCCCAACGTGTTGGGATCTTAGCAAGGTTTCTCTGCCTCTCCTCATCTCTTCCTCCTTTTGTACAATGCGTGAGGAATAATTACAACTGGTTTTAAAGCACTCTGACGTTCTCCTGTGACAGGCACTATGGTCATGGCAAATATTTTTATTTTTAGCAAGCTTCGTCTCTGAAGATGTCTGAGAGGGCCAACAACAACATAAATAGAAAATCTTATAACAAACAGAGCCAAAAGCAACATGGAGCAGTAATTAAATCTGCAAAAAATTTGGTGTGGAAATAACAATCTCTGTCCACCACGCAAAGGCACAGATCTTTGCATGAGCAGCCCAAGGGGTGGTGAAGTGAAACCTCCAGAACCATCCAAATGTTTCCAAAGTCGCTCTCAGCTTTGCAAACCCTCCCCCTCTAATTTAAGCTGTTGTTTTTCCAAGAGAATTTGAATTTAAAACATGGGTTTCTCGGCTAAATATAAGTCCATTGTGAACAAACAATGAAAATCTCCTTTAAAAACAATTGTTCTTCTACATGCCAAGGGTTATACAGTCTCAGAGTGTGAATCCTTCTGCATGGCTTCACTGGGTGAAAAGGCTCTTCTGGAAATCTAGAAAATCAGATAAGGATCACGTTTGAAAACCTCTGGGTTTGATTCTATATTTTACTTGAATCCTTTCAGAATCAGAGCCTGAAAGTTAAGAGGAGGGGGGAGCTTGAGAATAGACTTTGGGAGAACGTGCTGCTGTTTTATTTGTAGTGAAACCTCTTCTCTCTGCACAGAGATTCCTGCACACAGTGGAATGAGCTTTGGGGAGAAGCACAAGAAGCCTGGGCTGGTGCAGAAGAAATTCAGATTGAACCATATTAGCAAAGGAACTGGAACTCCACTGGGCTGCTTCCAGCGTGCAGCCTAAAACCTCTTTCACATTTGTTTTAAGCGACCAGAAGCGCTCAGAGCTGCCAAAAGCAGCAGTTCAACATTTCCTCCAGCACTGCTGTCTCATTCCTGCCCCCACACATCCCCTCTCGTGTGTCAGCACCAGATCCATCCCTGCAAGCACATGGGAAGCAGCTTCCCTGTCCCTCCTCACGCAGCAGCTGCTCCATGCCCGTGCTTGTGACTCCTGATTTTCGAGTGCCACATCCGAGCCCAGCATCATTTGAGCACAGTTTGCATTCTTTTTGTCTGCCTCACGTTTATCCAGCCCAGAGCTCACCCTCCAACTTTATGTGCCTCTGACTGACTCCCTTTTGTGCTCCTCAGCACCACATTTGGTTACCCAAAACGATTTTAACTTTTTTTTTTCAGTTGGATGTACCTCCCTCTTGGAGCAAGCCAGCAGAGCTGTTTTCTTCCAGGAATGTCTTTGCTCCTATAGAATATTCTTCATGATCTTTCTGAACTTATCTGGCTTTTTTTTTCTTTTTTCCCCCTGGGCTGAAGCTCTTGTGGCCACCTGGAAGCTGACAGATCTATGACTGTTTGGTTTTGGAGGAGGACTATTGTGATGGATGTTTTTATATTACTCACGAACATATGCTTTTAATAGCAAGTGGTAACAAAGGTTCCAGCACTCAGAGAGGCAGACAGTGACTTACTGCTGCTAACTAATCCCAAATTCATCACTGTCCAGCTCAATAACACATTTCAAAGTGCTGCCCTATGAATCGACCACAAGATTTTGAGCTTTTTTCCCTATTCCTCCTCTCATTTTGCCTGTTCTTACAAAACTTGCATGAGATTAAAGCAGCCCTGTAATGAAATTTCCTGGACAAGATGTTTTTTCAGCGTTCGGGGTTTTGCAAAAACCTGGAGGCAAGTTGACACTGGAAGATTTGCAAACCATTCCCACAGGAGCTATGTCCCAAAAGACTCAGGATCCGGTGGCTCCCTCCCAGTCCCACGAGCTGCATCAACCTCCAGAAATTTTTTCACCTCTTCATCAGCTGCCAGGATGGTCAAAGGAGCAACACCGGGAGCTTGCACAGCATCCCTGCACAAATGCTGCTGCACAGGGAGCTTTTAGAGGCGAAACAGAGCCTTGGAAAAGCAACAATATCCATAAATCTTAGGATTCTTGTGCTGATTTCACTGCGCTGCCGTGCCCCAATGCTGGATTTTCCTCAGGGAGGTTCACACTCAGCACATCCTCGGTGGTGCTGGTGTGGAAGGTGGGATCAGTGCTTTGGGAAGGGGCAGTGATCCGGAGCCCTGCCCTGATTCCCCATCCCCTGGGAGCCCCCCTGGCTCTGGACCCTGCTGGGGAGGGCTCAGGTGTGGGTCAGAGCAGAGCTGTGAGAGCAGCCAGGCACTGAGAGGCTTTTTGGTGGCTGCAGCTCTCCAGAGTGAGCCAAGCCTACCTTGTGCCTGCAGGAAATCTGCATCCCCAGGTGTCCACGAGCTGTGGGGGGATTATCTCACTCTCCATTCCCATCTGTGTCCCCCACACAGCCTGACAAAGTCCATGTGCCAGCCTTGCCCCCGCTCCTGCAGACCCCTTCCGAGAAGCTTTCCAAAGATGAATGCTCCAACTACTTTTTTTTTTTAGTTTAATTTACATCTGTTTCATATTATTTGCAATTTTGCTTTGTCTGGGTCACTCCCTCCCCCGTGTTCTTCCCTCCCTGTTATCCCAGAGAACTGAGAGCTGATTGTAGCCAGTGTTTAGTTACAGGCTGTCATCCCACAGACCCTGCCAGCTGTCCTAAAACCCCGCTCAGTTTTCCTAGAGAAGCCATTCTCTCTCCATTCCCCCTGCTGCCTCGCCCCACTGAAAGACACCGAGTCCTTCCTCAGCTCCCCAAACCTGTCATCAGCCCTAAATTCACTTTCCCATGTTTGGAGAGGCTGCAGTGTCCCACCCCACGTTCCAGCGGGCCTTTAGGACTCACAGCACGGACAAAGCAGCAGAGCAAATATATCCCGGAGCATTCGTGTGTCAGCTGGGATTTTGGGATACCCCACAGCTGCCTGAAAACTCGGAGAGGGGGATGGAAATGTGTTTGTTATCTTGAAGGGCAGGGTCCCATCAGCTTCGGGGCAGCACACAATAACCCAGAGAGAACAACAGAGCGAGGAGCTGGAGCCGATTGAGAAGGGAAAAGAAGTGGACAGGCAGAACCGAATTATTCAAAGCGGAATTAGAGCAGAGCACGGGGGTGGCTTCACCGCGCTGAAAACGCTCCCGTGACGGCCGTAAAGCCCCAAAATCTGGGTTTGGAGCAGCCGGCCAAGGGACAGCACATCAAGCAGCCCGTGGGGAGGGATAAAGGGCGAGGAGCGCTGGATGCAGGCGCAGCTCCCTCGGTGCCCGGCTGCAGGAATGTCCCGGTCCCACTTGTGATTGGCTGCGGGATGCTGGAGTCAGTTTTCACGGGGGCCGATCAAAAAAGTTCCCTTCGGCTCTCCGAAGTCGCTGTCTGAGCACAGGCATCGGCTGGAGGGGGCCGGGCGCTCTCCCATTCCTCGGGAAATCAGCTTCGGTGGGATGAGAAAGCTTCTCCCTGCGAGGGAACCCCGCCGAGGGCAGGCAACGAGGAGCCGTGTTCCTGCTTTTCCCCCCCGAGCCGGGTCGAGCAGCCATCCCTTCTGGCATGCTTCTCATCCCTGAGGATACGATGTCTCAGTATTCCACCAACTTCCTGCTGCTGCCCATCCCGGAGTATCCCGTGCTGGACTGCGCGCCCAACAAAATCCTCAAGCTCGTGGTGCTGGGAGGCAGCAGCGTGGGCAAGACAGGTAAGGCTCAGGTGTGCTCCTTGCGCTTCCGAGCTCCTTCTCTCCCCACACAGCCCCAAACCGTGACATTTGTTGCGGCTTTTCAATTAAAAGCTATTAATTAAACTATTTCAGTTTACTTGGTGGGGTTTTTTTTGGATTTTTTTGGGGTTTTTTGTTAAGAAAAGCACAGGATGATTTGTAAGGCGGATGTGCTGTCGGTGTGTGAGCGGTTTTGTACTCACAAAACTCTTCTGTTTGGTTCTACCTGGGCTTGTGGGAATTATTGAACCGTGGTTAAATTTTCACACCCCGAAAGTGGGACTGGTGGCTTTTATGCTCCTGCTGTAAATGTTTTATTTACAAGTCGCAGCGTACAAGATGTGCCTTTATTATTCTCCGAAGGAGAGGGGAAGAAAAGAGGGTAAAGAGAGCATTGGTGTATTTGAATGTATGGTCCATGATTTCAGGAATTATTAAGAGCAGATCTGATTTATTACATCTGTGGTTCCATGGGATTCAGCAAAATGTTTGATTGTTTTGGCTTTGAAGGAGCCACATCTTCATATTATTTTTAAATAGTTTGTTGAAGACAGCTGCACAGGCAATTTCATCTAAGGGTGCTAAAGGGTGACCCAGTATCATCGTGAGAAAAAATATTGCTTGAAATGAAATCTGTGATAAGAGTTGTTTGCAGAATAAGCCATTTTATTTAACTATTAATTGGTTTTGCAAGGTACAAGGAATCTGCTGAGATCAAACACTACAGGAATACAAATTACTGGTGCCACGATGGGATTTAAGTGTTTTATCAAGGAAAAAAAAAAGGTTCTAATCAAAGAGTTTAAGAAAGCAGCTCAGGTTAAGGTGAATAAGAAGGCCCAGGGTGCTGCAGCATGACCCGAGTGTGCAGAGCACATGCAGTTTGTTTGCTGGGTGTGATTAGATATCACTAATGGGTTTCAGGAGGGTTTTTAAGGCTGGAAAGAACCGTGCCATCCATCAGCCTCACTTCTTGCACGACATAAAATGCTTAAATTTGGATTAGTTGCAGTCTGTTACTCTTCTTCTAGATTATTTCAGAGCAAAGCACAGATTGTTTTACCTGCAATCACAGGGAAACAACCTCCCTATCCCCACGCTGAGCTGCCACCCTGAATCTGAGGGCTCATTTCCGACACAAGCTGTGAAAAACTCTGTCTTAAGTGTCCCAGCCTGGCCCCAGATCTTTGTCTGTGAGCAGTGACAGCAGCATTTGCAGAATAACGTGTGAGCAATGCAGAGATGAACTCGGTTTCGTGGGACACTCCTCCCTGTGGGAAGATGTTCCACGTGTTGTGCAAGGAGGGATCTGGGTTCTCATTAAGGACCCATCTTTTTCTCGTTGTTTTGCAGCCCTGGTCGTGCGCTTTCTCACAAAGAGATTTATTGGGGACTACGAAGCCAACACTGGTGAGTTCTGCTCTCCCCAGCAGCGCTGCAGAGAGTTGCAAAATAAATCCGCTCTGTTTTGTGGCTGGTGCACGTTACAGAAGAGCCAAGTGGTGTTAGGTGTCCATAAGGTGCATATTTTCAGTTAATAGCCTCGAGCTATGAAAGCCATAAATCAAAGGCTCATTATTTATGATCCTTTCAGCTGTTTTTTGGTTTTTTTTTTTTTCCCAAGTTGATGGAAAAGGATCAGAGTAAAAGGTTTGCTTGGGGACATACCTATGCTGAAATACAGGCTGAAGGAGCAACCCACACATCAGCTAAACCACGGAAACCCAATGCTGCTCCCCCTGCAACCCCAGGGAAGCCAGAGGAATTCCAAGGGATGTAAAAGGCAGTTCAGAACTTTTTCTGTGCATTCCCTTTTTCTTTCAGGGGCTATTATAACCAGGGAGACTTTGAAATGGAAGTCTTCTTTCCGTAAGACAAGCAAAGCAACCATTCATTCCTTGTTTAACCCAGAGGGTGTGTTCATGTGAACTGTTTCATTCAGACTCTGTTCCAAGCTCTGATTCAGCCAGGGTTGTAGGATGGATCCATGCTCACCCCTACTGCACATCCCACACTTCGGCCACCTCACAGTTTTGGGGTGAAGGTGGGCAGAATTCAGAAAATACTTCCCTTTGGAGATGCTGAGCTCAGGATGAGGAGCAGCGAAGGAGGTTTTGGTTCAAGACACCTTTGATCTGAGGAAATACAATCCGAAAGCTCCTCCTTGCAGCTCCCCCTCACTGACCCCAAGTAACCCTGATGGTTGGCTGCACTTTTGCTCCTTCTTTTCTGTCACCTCTTCTCCGGGAGCTTGTGCATCGAGTGAGACCTGGGAGCTGTGCAGGGATTGCTGCCAGAGCAGTGCTGGGAGCCACGTGCTTTTCCCATGAAGCTCCCAGGCCCACGGCCATGCTGCAGGAGACCTGCATGTGGCAGCAATAAGGAGCAGGTGGTGGTGCCTTTGGGATCACTCAGCTGTGCTTCTCCTTGTTCCAGGCATCATCGGGCAGTGCCTGGCAGCACCTGCTCTTTGTTCTGCAGGGTGTCGTGGAATGGGAATAAGGAGTTGTCTGGTTTTGGTTCAGGGGTGCAGGATCTTCCCATAAAACCATCTTTACAGCTTAAAATCTGATTTGTTTTAAAATACAAAATAAATCCCACCGGGGCTGGATCCCCTCGCAGTATGAAACCATGATATGATAATGTTGGATTTAGGGCTGAATTTCCTTGTGTTGAAAATGTTCTATGAGCTCAGACTCTTTTCCACTGGAATAAAATCACTCGTTCCCTTGAAACAAAGCAGATTTTCAGAAGTGAGGGCATTACTGTCGCTAGCTGGGCTCCCTGTTAATCTGAATTCCTTATTCTGCAGTGGATGGATTTCTCCACATTTGACATTGTTCTGGAGGCAGCAGTGACAATTGTGTTGGGGCAAGACAGAAGGGCTGTACACAGCAGCTGTGGATTAGCATCTCTTCACACCCCCACGTGACTTGTGTTAAATTCTAAAGAAAAAGATGACATCAACCTCTGGAGCTGTCCTTGTCACAACCACAGAGAGTTCAGAAGATCAAGACTTAAATTTTCATTGTTGCTTAACTCACGCTGCAGTAACAAAATAAAGTTCAAGGGCGGGATAGCAGTGGTTAGATCAGAGCTAGGTCAGGCCTAGGTGGGTAGAACTGGCACTTGGCTGTGAGTATGTGTCCTCCAGGTTAACCAAAGTCAGGTTTGAAGTGTCCAGTCTTTGGGGATTTCAACCAAACTCTGCTAAAACCACACACAGCCCAAAGAGCAGCTGGGGGATTCATACACAGTCACTCACTCTGTGTCCAGAACTGGAGCACCTCCCTTTTTTAAAGGAAATTCAATTTTTTAAAGGCATTCAGAGAAATGCAGTAGGAAACACTCACTCCTGTCACAGACCACACCTGGATGTCTTCGTTTGAGATTATAAAATGTGAACTGCACTTCTATTTAAAGTTAATATGGATTGGAAACCTGAATGGGATTTGTGTGCCCACTTTGAGTGTGTGACTCAATGCCAAGTGGCCCTTTCCCAGCCCCCAGGCAGGCTGTACCTTCAGAACATGTCCCCACAGAGCCAACACAGCCCCACTTTACTGAGCAAACAGCCACACAAACACTCCAGGGCCATTCACTTTTCTACAGGCAGCTCCACATTCCCAAAACTCTGGGTTTCTACAGTCCCGTTTTGCCTTTCCTTTGTACTTTTGGCTCCCTGTTACAGTCCCTAACTAACGATGTTCCTTCTCCACCAGGTGCTTTGTATTCCAGGAAGTTCACCATAGATGGGGAGCAGATCTCTCTGCAGGTGCAGGACACTCCTTTTGTCTCATTGGAGGTAAAACAACTGCTCTGTGCTTTTCAACACTCTTCTAAAATCATGTTTGTTGCCAGCACTTCCATCTGCAATTAACTCCACTTAGCAGCAGGAAAATACCTGGGCTCAAACCCAAGACTCATCAAGGTACCTTAAACTCCACCAAAATGAGCTCTTGGAGGTGTTAAATCAGGCTCCTTTAGGAGTAAGTTAAAATTAGAACAAATCTCTTTCCAATACGTTACTAAACAGCAGTACAATCACAACCTGGCTCACTCCTTGTTTGTTTTATTTTCTGTCAAGTGGTTTCTGTCCCTGCACAAAAGAAAACTCACCTGCCCAGAGGCCCAGCTGGCTCAGCTTGGACCTTCCTCCACACCCAAAGTCTCTCAGATTTAGAGAAGTGTTTCTTTCCAAGGGGCCAGGCCTCACAGCAGTTGTCATTTCCAGCTGTGGTGCTTTGCCCTGCTTTCCTTACTCTGGTTTTAAATGTAATTAATTCAATTTTTTTTAAGGTGTTAGCATTTATCACACTCCTTTTTCTATCAGTGGTTTAGACAGTGGACTCGATGATATTAAAGATCTTTTCCAATCTTAATGATTCTATGATTCTATTATATTCTAGATTTAATATTCTACTAGGAACCTCTTTCTAGAAATACTTTTCCAAGCACGATTTAAGGTGCCTCTCCTTGAAGATCTGCCTCACATGCAGAACAAGAGGATGAAAATAGTGTCAAAGCAGCAGGAAATGTAGTGAAATTTGGGGTTACATGAATGGTGGGAATCTCACGAGAGTGCTAATTCCAATTTCATGATAGAATTAAGTATTCTCATTGCACCACCGAGCCTAACCTTCTAAGCGTGGCCTTAACCTCAGTCTAAACTTAGACTTGGCCAAATAAATGTCAAGATGGGAACACCACCTTCTGTCCTCGTGTGTCAGGCTGTCCCTGGCCAGCTCTGCACCCCTTGTTTTACCTGCACAGAGCCACGAGTGCATCTCTGTGCTGTAGGACTCTTCCATCCCGAGTTTCCAGAACGGGATGAACGAAGCTCCTGCAGTTCCCATTTCCAGCTTCTCCCATGACTGGAAGTGGATTGAAGGGGAAAGCTTTGCTGAAGTCCCACTCTCTGCTGTGCTGAGCTGCACAGAGCAGAGGGCACGAGCCCTCCTTTGCTCTGGACACTCAGAAGCAAACAAAAGCTGCAGTGGAAGCTCTCCAAATGTTCAAGTGGGATTTAACAGCACAAAGGACTTTGCCAGCTTGTCCTGCAGAGAGGAGCTGTGGGGGGTGATTGGGCACCACTGGGGTTGCCTGATAAATATTTAACAAAGGGAATCCCCTCTCTCTGCTGTCCCATGGAGAAAGGAGGGAGTGGAATAATTTAACTCCCTTTTTCAGACCAGATAAATGCTGTTTTCCTGTTTAAATTAATACTGTGCCCTGTAGTCCAGTGACTCTGGAGCTGCACAAAATTTCGTCAAGCCAACAGCTGAGGTTTCTTAGTCAGAAGTGATTTTAAATTAGTTCAGGAGGAGTTTCATTTTCTTTGTCCCTGTCCAAGGTCTGTGCTGTCCTAAGATCTCCTACTGACACCCTCATCTCACCCTGTGTCTGTTTGCTTCGAATGATGTAGCTGCAATAACTTAAGGAACTGTGTCAGAACAGGTTAAGACTGAGAAAAAGTTGGATTTTTTATTAAAATCCTTAAGGAAGAGAGTTGCCTGCACTCTGCAGGCGGAGCACAGCGTTTCAGGAGGAAATCATGTGGAAACCCTCGGGATTCAAGCCCCCAGAAATGTGAAAGTGTAAGAGAGAAACAGAAGCAGATGAGAGGTTTTGTTGGGTGATTCATTGCTGCTTGGCCTATACACTGCAAAGGCCCGTGTGTTTCAAAATTCACTCTGGGGCAGAGATTTCCATTTAAAAAGTAGCCCATTAGCCTTTGATTTTCCTGAATAAAGCATTCCACTTGGGATTATCCATCCCTCTCACTACTGGGTGGGCCTAGCTGGTGTGAGGGAGAATTTCTGCTCATTAGGGCTCTCTGAATGTGCACCTTCTCCAATCCCATTTTCAAAGCTTGTCAGTGCAATTAGTTCCCTTTTTTTTTTTTTTTTCTTTGCCGTGAAAGGGTTTTGCTGGTGAAAAGAGGCTTCCAGAACATGGAGAGTGGCTAATTATCCCCAAACTGGCTACAGCCCAGACCCCACCAGAGCAAATTGCCCTTCTTCCCACAGCCTGCCCCAGCCTGACTGGAGTTCACTCTCATTAACCTTTCCAACAAGACTCCTGGGCAGGATCCATCTTCATCACCCCGTGTTGGGCTTTGGGGTTGCAGTGTTTTGGGGAGGAGTGATAAGAGCATCTGATAAGCAATTTCACTGCTCACAGGGTTTAGCTGTGAGCTGGCAAGGGCAAAGAACCTCAAGGTGTGATGAGCCAGAGCCTCTGTGGGCAAGAATGAAATATTTATTAAAGGGCATTTGGTTGGCAGAACTCCTGAGGGAGGTTTTAAGCCTAATTTGCACTCCGACCCTTCAGAAATCCTGCTTCCTCCTTCTCACAGAAGAGCTTGTCAGGAGTTCTTCTTTTACTGTCTGATCTACCAGAAGAAAACTGATCAGTTTTGCTCATTCTTTTCCACCACTACTCCCCAAAGTTAGGCTTTATAATTCATATTTATGTCTAAATAAAAGTGATCTGTTTGATGAGAATGCTGAGCACTAAATTCTAAATTTAATGTGTAAAATGTGAATTGAATGTGAAAAATTAATATTAAAATTAATGTGAATGACAGATATGCATTCTATAGATCAATAGATAATGGAACATGTTTTCTATTAGTCTTACTGAAGTTGATGAAAATTTCTTGGGTAGAATTTAACAACGATAATAAAAATTTGAACTCTGTATTTGTGATGTTGAACTCCCCTTAAAATAACACAGTTTCTACCAGCTTCATGAAGAGCTGCACACAGAAAATGCTTGTTGGATAGAAACAAATTACAGCATTGCAGAAATGCTGTAATACTGACAGGAATGTCAGTTCTTCCAAACCAAGCGTGGCTGCAGCAAGCATCTCCCTCTCTGGCTGGGTTATCCCTATCCCAGCAGGGATAACAAAGAGGAGAGGATTAGCTGGAAATAGCTTCCTCTTGACAAGTGAGCTGATCTCTTTTCATGCCCACAGTGCCGTGTTCAGCTTTGTATTCCCAGTGCTGGTGGTTGTTGGGGCTCTGAGTAGGAGTTGTGATGGAAGCAACAAATGTGTGACCAGAAAAACATGATATAAACCCATCCCTGCTCCATGAATTACCAATGAGATTTCACCCGATTTTCGGTTCCAGTCATTGGTTCTTTGTAAGAAATTGCTTTTTTCAAAGTAACTTTGACTATCTGGAGACCTGCAAGGCAGGAAAACCTGGCAGGCTTCATCAAACAGAGTTAGTGGGAGCCTCTGTCCATGGAGACATTGAATAAAGAATTGGGAAAAGCCCTAAAAGTCACCTTGGGGGACAACTGTTCACTTGTCACAGTGTGACAAACCTGATGGATTTTTAGTGCTCTCACTGTGCCCATCACAATTTTATCCACAATAAGTGTGAGTTTCTGGCTGGTTGGGTACAAGAGAATACAGAAGTAACTTTTCAAAGCAGCATTCTCTTCTCTTCAACCAATTTGCTCTGACCCCTCTCCACTCCACATTACTGCTTTCCTGCAGTGTGGGATCACAGAATCATGGAACCACTGAGGTTGGAAAAGACCTCCAGGACTGAGTCCAAGCTGTGCCCAATCCCTACCTTGTCCCCAGCCCAGAGCTCTGAGTGCCACCTCCAGTCATTCCTTGAACACCCCCAGGGATGGGGACTCCAACTTCCAATGTCCAGTCACCTTTTCCATGAAGAAATTCCTCCTGATGTCCAATTTAAACCTCCCCTGGTGCAGCTTGAGGCTGTTTCCTCTTGTCCTGTCACTGGGAGCAGAGCCTGGCCCAAACTTGGCTACAACCTCCTTTCAGGGAGCTGTAGAGAGTGACAAAGTCCCCCCTGAGCCTCCTTTTGTCCTGGCTGGACAACCTGGCACAGTGTTTCCAACACTGGTGATGCCTGAGGTGGCCACCTAAAAACCAGAGACTGGACAGGAATAAGGGAATAAAGGTAGGTATTTATTTGAAGGACCTTCAAAGGTACACCCTGGACAGGCCAAAGGTGACACCCAAGATGGACCCCGAGTCACGAGTTCTTCACACTTTTATAAGTTTGGTTCATTTGCTTATCAGGGTTAATTCTCCAATTATAACCCCAGTTAATGATATAACTACCCCAAGTTTGCCCTCCTCTTCAGAGGCCTTAGATTACATATTTTGGGGCCTGGGACAATCGAGGTGTCCTTGGAGAGCAAACCTGGAATGGCTTGTTATGTGTAACCAGCGTGAGAGAACAGCAGCTAACAGGCCACAAGAAACTTCAGAGTCACACCAGGCAGTGCAGGATTTGAAAAATATAAGAATTAAAACCTGAGGCATCACCAGGAATTCCACTGGTACCTCCAGAGAGGTTTCTGGCTGTACATTAACAAACAGCCCCACGTTCAAACCGAGCTCTCTGTGGGGCTGTTTGCTCTCTCTCTTCTCCCCACTCCATGTTTCCTGATGCCCAAACCCCGCTGTTTTGCAGGACGACACGGACACCATCTGCTGCCAGGAGCAGATAAACCGCTCGATCTACTGGGCTGATGGCTTCGTCTTCGTTTATTCCATCACGGACTACGAGAGCTTCCGCGTGCTGCGGCCCCTGCACCAGCACATCCGCAGGATCCACCCCAACGCCAACATCCCCCTGCTGCTCATGGCCAACAAGGGCGACCTGCTGCGGGCCAGGCAGGTGTCCTCCAAGGAAGGGCTGCAGCTGGCCGGAGAGCTGGGTGGGACCTACTGCGAGGTGTCGGCGCGGGAGAACTGCGAGGGCGTGCACGAGGCATTCCAGCAGCTGTGCCAGGAGCTCAGCAGGAGCAGCGGCAGCTGCAACGGTGAGAAGAGGAGAGGCCTCCACCTCGTGCGGCCCAAGTCGCCCAACATGCAGGACTTGAAGAGGCGTTTGAAGCAGGCTCTGACTTCCAAAGGCAAATCTGCCACCGCGCTTTGATGCGGCAGCTGGGAATTGTGTTCTGGGAGCCGTGGGTGAAAAGGTGACAAGCTGGGAAGAAGGGGCATTGATTCAGCCCTTGGGTTGTGTGAGAGACTCGCAGGTTGTGTGAGAGACTCTTTCATTTTGTCTTTGCATCTTCCTCGAAAAGCCCCTTCTCATTCAGCAAAGGAACTCGCGGAATTTGCTCTCTGGGGCGGGAATTTGAAAACTGTGATTTAAAAAAAGAGATTGTCCCAAATGATTTCTTTTTTTCCTTTTGAAAGGGGTGCAGTCAAATATCTCGGTGTTCAAAAGTGGGTTTTGTTAATGAGAATAAGGAAATCCTGCTTTTAAGAGATGTGACTTCCCTTGGGGATGGTTGTGTTCCCAAACACAGGCAGCAAACTACAGCAGGACAAGAGGAGAGTGACGGGAGCTGTCCTGAGCGAGCAAAATGTACCAGATTTGCTTCATTGCAAGACTGGAAAATAATGGCAAATTAAATGAATTGATTAAATGAGGAGCAGAAATAGTGAAAAGTATTAATTGAAAGAAAGAGTTCTTAGCAATGGGGAGAGATTTGTTCATATGCAAGCTTTAGCCTTACAGTGTCTCCTTAAAGGGAGATTTTTTAAAAAGATCACTATTTTTTCAGATTATTTTTGTTTAAAAGCATTGATTTCTTCTGAAAGTGATTCTTTGGGCAAAATACAAGCTTGTGGCAGCATTTTGTAGTGAGTTTCTCTGTGGCATTTCTCATTTTTCTGACCGTTTCTTACCTGGCAAAAGGGAAAAATAGATCAGAGTGGTTTAAAACCTGCCAAAAAATGGACTGCACAGATCAAGAGCAAGGGGGTCACCTAAAACTCTTAATTTTGTTTTCCCAAACTAGTCAGACTTCAAGTTCAAAATGCTTTTAAAGAAACAAAGCCTTCACATGAGGTATATTCACATCATTAGGTTGTTTAGGGTTTTTTTTTAAAAAAGGAAAGGTTTTATGATGCCTGAAATTTTTGGCTTTGGGAGTTCATCATTTTGGCTTGGGGAATTCATGATTTTGCTGTTTTGAGTTAAACCCAGACTTCCCTGAAGAGCTCCCAGAGCATCCCAGCCTGTCAGGACATATCCCAGTGGCAGCGTCTGGTTGTGCCTCAGCTCGTGCCAGGATTTGAGGCTGCATCCCGTGAGCTGATTCATGGAACCAGTAACAGCAGCACAGAGCACCCAACTCTGTCCTCAGTGAGAGTGGGGAGGAACGGGCTCAGATCATGTAAAATTCATGATGCACCAAGCTTTTCTTCAAACAGACCAGATGAGCAACTCAAGGAGCATGAAATGAAGTCAAGCTCAGTGATTTATACTCAGGGACACAGGAGGGAAACCCGAGTTTGATGGCTATGGAAAAACACTCCCAGCTGCAGTTTCATCTGGCAAGACTGAGCTAAATCAACCTTTTCCTCATTAGGAGCAGCGAAAATGGAAATGGAGTCTGATGAGTGTTTGTACAGCTCAGGACTTTAAAATGTACTTTGTATTTTCTGTGTTCCTGTATTAGACAGCTCTAGCCATGATTTTCCTTATCACCTGGATTTGCCTTATCTCCAGCTCGCTTTATGTTTTATTTATTATTTTCCACAGCTGCTCATCTGAGAATCTCTTGTGTTCTGATTCATTTAAGAGTCTTTTATTCCCACAAAAGACCTGCATCTGTTTTTAAATTCAGTTTCAAGTGGTGGTAGGAGGGAAAAAGTTGGATTGTCCAAACAGGGACTCAAATGATATCAGGGAATTTCTACTTTTGGTTATGGTTGATTAACAATTTGGTGTTTGAGCAGTGTCATGAATCATCCCAGGCACTTTGGTATTTATGGCACGGAATTTCAGTGTTTTCAGTTAGTAATAGCACAGCTCAGATGTTGAATGTAAAGATTCAATAGCTCAGATATTGAATCTAGAGGTTCAATGGCTCAAATATTGAGTCTAAAGATTCAATAACATCAAATAGAGCAGTTTGCAAGACACACAGAAACGGAAGTATTTTTGTGTTGGGAAAATGATCACCCATTTTGAACAGCAATTAGCAATTTTACCACTCCAGTACTGTAGAACAAGGGCTACATTTGCTGAAGGCAATTTGCTGACATTGGTTTCCATGAAAGACTAGGAGTATTTGTGCTCCAGCTTGTTCGATTTGTTTGTAACTTCCTCCTTCAGCTGGAATCCTCTGTGATTTGGGAAGAAATCTCACCCAAATTCAAACCTGCCAATGTTTTATTTTCATTAGTGATTAATAAAAACATGCAAGGTCTTCCCTGAGTAGTGAATAAAATGGCTCCTTTACGTGTCACATATTTAAATGTTCCTTGTTTACACTGAATATATTCTTGTCCCTTCTTACAACCTAGGACACCCTGCTTTGGAAATATTCCTTATGTAAGGAAATATTCCTTATGCAAATAAGTATTCCCACATTCCTGTGGGGGGAAAAAAAAATCTGCATTTTGGCTAAAGCCAAAAAAATATTGAAACATTTAAGTCTCCTCTTAGGTACTAACATGTGGCAAACATTTATTCTGCTGCAGTAACTTCAGTATTTCCTTTGTTCATTGACCAGGAGTACAAATACTGGTTTTAAGCCCGGACTAACCATCTACAGAAGGCAATAAAGCTCAGTATTTTTATTTGGGGTGCAGTAGTTGAGCCCCAGGACACCTCACTGTGCCCCAGAGGCAAGGCTGAATGGCAGCACAAAAAGCAGGGAGAAAAGAATGCTATAGAATTAAGTGCCTAAAAATAATCCTGTGCAAGATCAAAGTTTAGTCATGTAGAACCTGATCCTGAATTAGAAACTTCAGGCTGCCAGGGGAAAACATGTATTCTACTGAAGGTTTAAAATTAACCCTCTAGAGAGAAAGCACTGCCATAAAGTCAAGAAGAGAAAGGGAAAACAAAGATTTGAGAGCGTGGGGTGATTTTTGGATATCAAAGAAAATTCTCCTCTCAGTTCTATTGATTTAGTCCAGATTAACTCCACTGGAATCAATACCAACAGCAGTGAGCTGTAGAATTCCTTCCTTTTATTTTTTTCTCATCCCTCATCATTCTCCTGAGCATTTTAAATCTTTGTGCACCATCTGGTTTTCAAGATGGTTTTACAGCTGGGTTTACTTGGGCACACAGCAGTTGAGTGATTTGCCCCAAGGTTACACAGCTGAGCAAGTACTCGAGAGGAGCTCCAACCCTGCATCCTTTGTAATTAATTCCCAACTCTTTACAACAACTCCCAGACTGAACACCTCCCTCAAGGAATGCACAAAGCACAGTGAGCTGTGCTGCACAGGAATGTAATTAAAAGTTGAGAGAAGTTACTTCAGTTTGAGCTGTGTTAGGGACTGAGCAGAGTCTCAGTGACAGGCTGGCACCTCACAGTTACAGCAGCACCAAGACAGAAGATATTTGTTACTGGTTATTTCTGTGTTCCTGTCAGCTGCATTTCTCACACGTTTCCAGTGGTTCCCCATGGAAATGCAGTGTGACCTGGGAGAAGGGAAAATCAGGCTCTATTTTTAAATTCTCCTGTGATTTGCTTGATGATCTTGGCCAGATCTCTTAATCTGAATTACTCTGCCCATAGGTTGTAGATACCTGTCACACACTGCAGCACCCATGGGAGAGGATCACTGAGGAGAAATAAAGGAATTGCCCCCATTTGCATAGGGGTGGCTGAAATATTTACACCTGAGCTCACATCTTGCTTCTGCATGCCTTTAAAACTTTAAAATGTGTGGATCCCACATTTGCACCTGGAGCAGAGGATAAACACAGAACATTCAGATCCTGATTTCAGGGAATGGCTCAGACAGAAATATTTGTATCCAGGGTACCTGGCTGCTCCCAGGGTGTGTGTCAGGTGTACAAATGGAGAAGAAAGAATCATTTTCTGAGACATGAAAAAAAACTTGCTCTGTACCAGAAAACAGTTGTCTAATTGTTTTCCAAGGCAAACTGGGTGGCTGCCAGCTGATTGTTACTGCTGGATTTCCCTCTGCCCACTGGCAAAGTAGATTTGGGGTCCAAATCCCACTGCTCAGTTTGCAGAGCCAGCACACGGCCCTGAGGCAGCAGAGCACAATGAAATACTTGCTAATATTTCATCTTCGTGGATTCTCGGAGCTCTTCTGAGCTGTGCCTGTCTCCTCTGGGGCTCACACAGGAAAACCACGGAATTAAAGTTAAGAAAGATCTCCAGCTTCACTCTAAAAGCTCAGAAGTAGAGACAATGGGGTAGAGAAGATGATCCAATCTATCACTAATGGAGACAAAGCAGGAATCGTCCTTTGATGATTTCTCACTGGCTCTGCCTTCATTCTCCCTCTCCATTCATGCCTTTGTTCTCATTTAACTCAGCAAGCAAAAACTTCTGCAACTCTTCTTCCTTTGGCTTAGAAACATACTTTTGCTGGTTAGTTTAAAATTTATTTCCAAATATTTGAACTCCAAACATGGTTTATAACAAAAGAAGAGTGTCTACTTACTCTTTTGACCTTATTTACCTAAAGCATTTTAAAGCACAGCTACAACTCTGTGCTTTGAATTCCTGCCACTTCTCCCCAAGAGCTCTCACTGGCTCAGCCCAATATTTCCTCCCCTTGTTTTGTGCTTACAACGTTGAGCTCATTAATGCTGCAGTCATTGCTCACTTAAACCTGTTTAGTTCTTAACTTTTGCTGCTCTCCTCTGAAATCCCTTCAGTTTAATCAGACAGATTCTCTTCTCTAAGCAGCTGTGCAAGTGGAAAAGGAGCTCAGAACAGCTGGTGAATTTCTGCTCTGTCAGATTTTAGCCCATTATTGAAGATTTTGGAATAAACAGGAGCATGGAAAATGATGCAGCAATCCCACGTCTCGTCTCCCTTCATCTGTAGCTGGTGCAATAATTTTATCTGTCACAAAGTGGACAAAGTTCATCCTAAATGATAATGCTTTTTCCAAGAGATGGAAAAACACCAAATATGAAGCAGAGAGCTGAGCTGATAGACCGTAAACCCCAGGATCCAATTCATTCAGGAACTGTCACACCAATCTTCTTTTCTTTAGAAGATACATTTTTTACATTTTCCCTCTTATCCAAAAAGGGTTTAAAGACAGAGCCTCTGGATCTCATCACACAGACACTTCCCATCCCCTCCAGCAGGTCAGGGGGAAGCTGCACATTTTCCAAGGATGCTGGGTGAAACTATGCATGTCTTGTGCTGTTATGACGGATGATTGTGGAGACTGTTCCTAAGGACGTTTTTCTTCTCCCTGGGCAGTAATGCAGAACACTCACAATCAGTAACCGGTCATTTGGAAAAAGTATTTGGGGTTTTTTGCTGAATCTGGAGACACTCTGTGCCTTCTCTGCTGGTTAGAAAGCTCACCAGATAAGCGGAGGTTGGGTTTTTTCTGAGGTTGCCTTTGAACTCTCAGAGAGAGAATTGAATTATATCACTTTTGATTGTGGTCCAGGTTTCCAGATGCTTGCAGAGGCCACCACTCTTCAGCATTCTGTTTTGGATTTCACTTAAAACCCCAATATTTTCCTATGCCGTGATGAAAAAGCTAATTAGGAACATCACATTGAAAATGTAACAGCCAATTCCCTTGTCTTCCTGTTTTTGATGAAGTTCATGGTTTTACATTTCTTGGGGACCTGAACCCAAACTCATGCTCTGTCAGTAAAGGTGTTTGACCAGGGTGCTCAGAGAGGCTGTGGCTGCCCCTGGATCCCTGGCAGTGTCCAAAGCCCAGTTGAATGGGGCTTGGAGCAGCCTGGGACAGTGGAAGGTGTCCCTGCCCATGGCAGGGAGTGGGACAGGATGAGATTTAAGCTCCCTTCCAGCCCAAACCATTCCATGATTTGGAATGAACAAGACTTTTCATTCTTTACCCAGCAGGACAAGGCACACCCCAGCAATTCTGTCAGTAAAGAGCAGTGGGATCAGGGAATGAAAGAAGAATCAAACCTTTAAATTACTCTCCTGTCTGCCTTTGATTTTCCATAAGGGAGACTGGCCCTCCCTCAAGCTCTGGGGAAGGTGACAGGCTGGTGGTGCTGCTGGATGTAGAGGAAGTGATGGTGGCAATTCTGCCTCAGCAGCCTGTGCTCCAATCCCTCCATCTGGGAATGGTGGCAGAGGTCAACAGCTGTAGGAACCTCCCAAATGCACACAAAAAGGGTTCCTGGGAACTCTGGGCTCTCTGAGGCTGAACCAAGGTGCTGTTTCTGTGCACTACACGTCTGGAGATGCTTTGCTGAAATGGAAACTCAGAATCCAGGCCTGAGAGAGCCTTTAGAGTTTCCCATCCGCATCCCTCTGGAGCAGTGGTGAAACCCCCACGTCTTCGTCACCTTCCAGCCCACGTGGTTCCATCAGGCCCATGTCAAAGTCACTTCTGCTCCTGAGGGACTGCAGGGGTGCTGCTGTTCCCAGTGCAGACACTGGTACAGCTCCAGCAGGGAATGGAGGGTTGGAGTTGCCATTCTCCTGCACCCTTTTAGCTGCCAAGACCACCTATGAAGTGCAGAGCCCAAGAGTTAGCACCAGATACCAAATATATCTGACAAGTGTTCATCAGTCTGTGCTGGAGAGCAGGAGCTGGCTCTCAGGAGAGCCCTAATCTGCCAAAAGAGCAGTTTTTAAAGCCCAGAATACATATTTGTGTCAGGCCTGCAAAATGATACATTTTATATGGAAGTGCTGTTCTGTGGGAGTTATTTATTAGGCAGCTTTAAAGAAAGCAAGAAGTTTTGTTTCTAAATCCCGAGTACTAATCATTGAAAGTCCTCATTCTATCTATTTTTCTAGCTTTAATTTTAGCCATTTGCACTTCTGAACCTCGAACCATGGAATGAAGTGGAACACGTGGAGCCAGAGGTTTATCTCTTTTTACACTTGGAAATGCACTTTTCCCCCACACTGCAAATACATCTCAGCACTGGAAGAATCAAAAATCATGAATAGGACCGAGAGAATATGTTCAGTTTGCAAAGTCCAGATACTCCTGAATCCCAGTGCTGTGACTTCTGGGAAGAGCCACTGGTAAGACAAGAACAGACACCTAAGGAGCATCAATGCTCACCACCCACTTACACGTGGTTTGTGAGGAGTTTGAAAGCCAAGGCGTCCCAGGACGAGGGAAAAGGCTCTCAAAGGGTTAAATGTTTCCTGCCTTTAATCTGGAATCACGTAACATGGAATGAATGTTTCAGCTCAAACTGTTTCCTCGCTCTGACAGTTTCATGGTGTGAGGTCAAAGTGTGGGAGAGATGGGGAGAGGAGAGGGGGAGCACAGAGCACTGAGCTGCTAAATCCAGAGAGACACAGCCAGAGAAATAAAAAGGATGGGTTCTCCAGCAGCCTCAACCCAGCTGGGATGGCCCTGGTGGAGCCATGGACAAATGTGTGGGACTTTTGGGACTTCCTGCTGCAGGCTCCTTCTGCTCCTCCCATGTGCTGCTGCTCAGCTCCGGGCACGGTTCCCACGCTACATCGCAGAATGCGCCTCGAGTTTCTCACAGCTGCTCTGCCCAGACACAAAGTGCAGCTCCAGCCCTTCCTGCACCCTGCACATGCAGGAGGTGGGACTCCTCTGGGGGTGCTGCTGGTTATATTTATTTTCCCTTCCTGTGTGGATCTTTTCCTATGCAACCAGATCCGTTCCGTGCACCAAAGCGCTCCACCCAGTGCGGAAAACTTCAATTTAAAGCAGATTTCAAATTAATTCGATTTTTTGGACCAACCATCGCTTCTTACACCAAGAGTGGCCTGCTTTGGTTTCATTTACAGGCCCTCCTACAAGGACAAAACACTCACTCATGGCTATTACCATGTCAAAATGCATTTCAACAGATCAGTGCACCACATTTGTCTTTTTTCTTGTAGTTTTCACCTCCTCTGCCAAGGGCAAAAGTTTTCATTTGGGGAATTATTGAATTTTTTGCCCATCCACATAAACTTCTAATCGCTGATACAAGGATTGAGAGAAAAAGAAAACACAAACAATCACACAAACACTTAATTAAATTCATTACATGCCCTCCCTTTTAAGCCAAGCACAACAAAGGGTCTCGACCTCCCTGTTTCCACACTGGGTTACTCAGCCCACCCCAAATCCTTGTTTTTCTTCCTTAAACACATCTGAGCAAGGGCACCACGTGCTGCTTTGTGGGGCTGATGTTTTGGCATGTGATGGGGTGTGACAGGAACATGGTCTCCCCCAGGGGTCACCTCTGCAGCCCCTGGCTGCACTAACTGGGTTCTTGCACATCAGTGCAGCGACCCTACAATTCGTGCCCAATCCACTCCTTCCAAGGAGCAAAGATAAGGACATCCCCCTCCCCAACCCATGGCAGGAACAGAGAGAAATTTGGTAGATCAGCCTACTGCTGAGAATAGTAAATTCTGCATCTTCCCACCAAATGATAACAAATGTCTGAAGGGAATCAGCTGACAAATCCTCTTGCTCAACACCACTCGTCCCTAAGCTGCACGAAAAAAACAAACTCCTTTCATGGCAGGAAATCCTCAGGCCAGTTTGCCACCAGGATTCAGACAGATTTAAATAACAGAGCTGCTAACAGTGGATTTTGAGTGGTGAATGATACAGCCAGAAAAGCTGGACAGCGAGCATTTCTGTGGTCTGAGAGGTCCAAAGGCTATTTTTAAGGCAGACATGGGTTCTAATGCTTTCAGGATAAAGATGCAGCTAAAGATGCAGGAGGATTCTAGAACTCTTTTTAGGAGTGATTTAGGAAAAGGTCAAACTTCTGCCCACAGCTCCAAACATTCTATTTCTAAAATGGGCCACATAAAAATTCCCTAGGCCAGACCCACCAGTTCTCAGCATCCAGCTTCAGCCTTCGAACAGAACTGGAAGATCCTAGTTCAAATCTCCTTTTTAGTACTTCTCTACATATTTTGGAATGTCCTTTACGGGACACTACCAGCTCCTCTAATCCCATATCATCACATTCCCTGTCCCTTGAGCATGTTTTCCTGCTGGTGCAGTGTAATCCAAGGGGCCAGGAGCACTGCAGAGGGTCCCACCCCTGTGCTTCAGTTCCAATAAAATTAAAATGCTGCTTCCTTCCTTTGCCAAGTGTTTTGAGATCTATTGATTAAAAGTCCTGAGTGCAGGCCAGGTGTCACAGTGTTTTCAATATTCAATTGCTGCTCCCTTGTGCAGGAGAAGAGCTGATGGTTTGTTATTAATAGAGCAGGAAGTGGGGATTAAACTTTGCTCTCTAATTACAAACGAAAGCTACAAGAGCTCTGTAGCTTCTGGATAAACCTAGG
The DNA here is from genome assembly GCA_013398115.1 of Falcunculus frontatus. Lineage (NCBI taxonomy): Eukaryota > Metazoa > Chordata > Aves > Passeriformes > Falcunculus > Falcunculus frontatus. The sequence goes on along the minus strand of VZRV01003634.1, from coordinate 485,101 downwards.
AATGAGCAACTGTTTCTAAGGCAAGTGAATCCCAGAAGTTGAAACCCAGATTGATGTCTCACAGGGAGCTGAATTAAAACAAGGTCGGGTTGGCAGGCTGCCTCCTCTTCACCTTGTGAATGTTCTCCAAGGGAGGGATCTGGAATATAACTGCTCTGACGCACGGTTTCCTGTTGCAAATGCTCTGTGCAGCCTGGGATTTTTTTTTTTTAATTTGTGCCTAAGCCACATTTTCGAGTGGTGTAAATTGCCACAGCACCACGAGAGTTGTGGGGATCAGAAGAAATCCAGCTGTCGGCTTTTATTAGCTGAGGATTTAACCCAGACTGAAAATCATCCCCAGCAAAAGCCATCTCTGGGGCTGGGCAGGCAGTTCCACATCTGCAGGTGAAGCAGGGCATTCATCTCCCAAAGCCCAGGGCACATCTGCAATTTCAGGGAGAGCTGTGCAGGGAAGCCTTGGAACCTTCTGGGTGTCTCCATGAAATCACACGGAAAAAGTTTCAGAGCTGTGTAAACAAAAGCTGTGTGTGTTTAGTGGCCTCTCTGATTCGCTTTAAACTCCTCATGCATATTTTGCATTCACTTTCCAGGAATAGCCCAGTGAGATTCATCCTGGCCCAAGAATTCCTGGCGACTGGGATTGATGTCTTTGGGATATCCAATACCCCTTTGTGCAGGACAGACAGCTACAGGGGATGTGGGAGCCCCGAGCCACCTGTGGGCCACGGGACTATCACATAACAAATCTGATATTGCAGCAACAGCCAAATGGATTATTTATAGGTGCATATAGGTTCTGTATGGTACAGAAGGTCGTGGGGTCCTGCTGGAACATCCAAGGGGTGCATCCAGGCCCAGCCCTGCAAGCAGCAGAGCTCTGTTAGCAGAAAGCTGCATTCTAATTAACAATCCCCACAGCAAAATGCAGCCCTGTGCCAACACTGATGCCTTGGGTTTTAGCTTTTATATTTTCAAATTCTGTATTGCTTACTGTAAAACTCTGAAGTGTCTCACAGCCTGCTGGCTGCTGCTCTCTCATGCTAAGATAGACATAACAAAGCCTCTCTAGGTTTGCTCTCCAAGGACACCCAGACCCAAAATGTGTAAACCAACATCTTGGAGAAGAGGGGCTGAGTTTAGAGAACTTACATCAGTAGCTAAAGTTTTAATTGGTGAATTTATGCTGATGTGCAAATGGACCAAACCTATAAACGTGTGAAGAACTCGTGATTTGTTGTCCATCTGGGCCATAGCCTCTGGTCTCCCCAGGGTGTACCTTTGAAGGCCTTTCAAATAAATATCATCTTTATTCCCCTATTCCTGTCTAGTCTCTGTTTCCAGGCAGCCACTTCAGGCATCAACACAGCCCTGCTGCTCCCAGTTTGGGAGCTGGTTTGGTTGGCACTCACTGGGGACTTGCTGCCCCATGCTCCACTGTGTGATGTGGCCGTGCCCTTGGAGCTGCACAGCTGGGAATCTCTTCTGGAAATGCTGCTCACACCCCCACCACAGCAATAATGCCATGGGGCTCTTCTCTAAGTGCTCATAATTAACAAAGCACAACCCATGTCATCATCCAGCCCTTCTCGGCATCAATGGAAAAACACACGGACAAAGAATTACCTCCCCACTGCTTTTCAATGGCACAATAAAGTAAATAATCTGACCACAGGAATTCAGGGAGCAAAACAAAGCCTGGGTCTGTCAGCAGCAGCATCTCCCTGCCTTTAAAGCTTGAGTAGTGTTTAAAAGATGCTCTCTGCTATGAGCAGCTTTCCAAGTGCTGCACAATTGCTGTGCCGTCAGTCAGAGACTGTGGAACAATCCTGCATCCTGGGAACATCCCAGCTCACCAAATATCTTCATTTATCACAACATCAGTCATGGCAGGAGCTGTGCCTGCCCAGAAATCCAGGTCTCAGAAAGAGCTCTCACATAAAAATAAACAGGACTCTCTTGGGCTGTTACTTAGCAGGGCAGAAAAGCAACTGAGGAGATACTGCTGAAACCAGTCATGGAAAATTTGGGTCATACTATTTAAATTCACTTTTCTGGTTATGTTCCTTCTTTGGTGTGTTTCCCTCCCTGTGCTGTTTCTGATGCTGAAGGCAGCTACATAAGCACCAGGATCTCTGAGTGCTCTTCTGACTCTCCACACCAAATTCACCTCTCAGTGTTGCAGTAAATCCCCAAAGACAGATCATCACTACCTGTGCAGAAAAGAGCAGGAAATAAAATGAACTGTAAGGACCCACTTGGCCCAGTCCATAATGGGAGTTTCATGACACTCAAAAATTTAAAAAACATGAATTTAGTACCATCATATTTCAAGCAATTATAGGGCAAAAAAAGAGAACATTGCCATTGTCAATCTGTTTTGCTTTTAGTGCTTCTGTGCCTGAGATTTTGCACTCGGTTTCAGTGAATCAGCTTCTTGAATTAATTTTTGCCTTGAAATTCCATGCTCTTTTGAGAAAGATACTTTAAACTCAGTTGTAAGAAGGAGAAAAAGGGAGCTTGGACATTGTCTGGTGCTACAGCTGTGGTTCCCAGATCACTGGTGGTTTAAGAGGCCATGAGAAAAGACCTGCAGCTGCCCTGCAGAACCACAGTGTCCTCTTCAAACTTTCAGCTGAAAATGCTGGGCAGGTGCATGGCAGTCCTTTCTTTCTGGCTAAAAGCACTCAATAGCCCCACAAATCTGGGAATTGGGAGCCTAGGCTAGATTAGGCTTTTTAAAGAAAGGATAAGCCAGTTAATAATTATGTAATTACCAATTAAGCCAGTTAATATATTATGTAATAAATTATTACTATTGGTTCTTCGTTTGTACCTCATTTCTGTAACATCCTCCATTTTCCATGGAGGCTTTTCTGTGTCACTGAACACCCAGGTTTATGTTGTGCCACTCGTGAGGGACAGAAGAGCTGTGTGGAGGGGAGTTCTTTACACCAGACTTTAGGGCCAACATTTTCCACTGCTGAGGTCCCAAACTATGTGCTTTGACTGCTCCCACTCAGGCATCCAAACAAGCATCTGGGGATAGAATGGAGGGGAATGGCAGTTCACAGATGTCCATGGGTGTGTAACTGATCCGTGTGGACATCAGGGCAGAATTTGGCAAAATATCAGCTGGAACATCACAGTTCAACCACAGAAAACAAGGCTTGGTGTAAGAATTTTGCTGTAGAGAGAAAGCTATTAAAAAAAAAAAATGATAACAGAATGGACAAAAAAGGATTGAACTGGTATGGGCCAATTACTCGGGTTGCTGAAGGATCAGATTGCAACCAATCTTGTAAAATGTTTTTCTGCAGGACCCTGGCACAGGCTGTCAGAACACGTGAGTGAAACTCACTGATGCTGTAAAGCTGGGAGGCACCATTAATATACAGTGCCCTGCAGGAAGAATGGCATTCCTCTGGAGAATTGGATCATGGTAATGGGATGCAAGAACAAATGCCTTGGGACTGAGAACAAGAATTTCTCCTCTAATCAGTCAGAAGCAACACAGGAAGAGAAAGGCCAGAGTGTGTTACAGCAGCATGTATGGATGTCATTGTGCTGCAGCTCTGGAACGGGAAATGGGATCCGAGGGTGAAACAATTAGAGCAGAGCTGGGGGTGGGAGTGGCACCTACAGGGCTGCCTGAGACCTTCCCTGGTCCTGCCCCAGCCCTGGCCACCCACACTTGGTGTAGAACAGGAGTAACTGAGGGCAGGAAACCTGTCCCATCACAGGAGGCTGAAGCTGTGATTATATTTTTATATCTCTGCCCTCCAAAGAGGCTGGAATGGGGACAAATGTGGGTTTATGTCCGTGTGAGGCAGCACATGGAAATATGAGCTTAGGTGGGATTGGATCTTGGGGGTAGGGCCTTATTGCAACCTTCACCTGCCTGTTCCTGCCCCAGAGGCTGCTCATCTCTGTCCTGCTGACACAAACACCCTGCAACCACCCGGGAAGGGAGGCAGAAAACGGAGCCACCCAAAGAACAATGCAGCAGCAATAGAAAGGTTGTTTTTCTAGATCCAGTCTCCAGGTATCCAGCACACCTGGGCTCCTTTGAAATCTGAGATTGGCTCACTCGATGGTGATTTGGGAATCTTGGCCAAGTTGCATTTCCATGGTAGGGAGAAGCCTTCCCAAAGGTGCCCTCTTTGGGTGTGTGGATGCCCAGAAGAAACAAAGCTGCTTGCTCCACATCCCCTGGAGTGCTGGGGACAAATTTGTTAGCTAAGGAACAACACTGAGCAGGAATTACTGAGGAAAGAGGCCATGGATTCCCAGTGGTGTGGGAATTAGAAGCTGGGTCCATCCATGGCAGCAGGTGAAGTTCCCAGAAGCAGGGCCATGTTTGGGTGCATGTCACAAGTGCTGGGCCCCCAGTGACTGCAAACCTGTGATGACACCTACTGGTAACCAAAGATGTTCCTGCTCCCAAACTGAGCCTGCTTGCTTCCAAACTGAGGAGATTTATTTCATATCCTGGCTTTCCAGCACCAAGGTTCCCCACAGTGGCTTTGTACATCCTAGTCCAGGAAGCTGGGCTCTGTTTAGCCACATTTTCAAACCACTCATTTTCCATTTCTGTCTTCTGACCTGAGCTGAATAACCCATGTTGGAGTCATCAGAGTGTGCCCAGTGTGGGCACTGGGAGCCCAGTGCTCCTCTCCATCAGCCCAGTCAGGTGTGGATGGCATGGACCTCTCCTGACCACTCCTGTATTTCCACACTGATGGTTCTGTTATCCTACAGGACAGGAATTACCCATAAACTTCCTCCTTGGCACACCTGATTACCTAAAAGCCTTGCAAGGTGACCCCTTTTATCTGCAGCTTTCACAGATAACAGCCAGATCACCTCTGAACTGGTGACATGAGGCAAGCACCACTTCCAATAAAACAACCTTGATGCAGACAGCAATGGAAAAAAAGAATCTTACACTGGGAAGTCTCAGAGCCAGTGGTGATATTTCCCTCAAAACCTTCTTTTCCCCACCTTAAGATGAAGATTTGACCAAATCTATGGAGGACTGGTGGTGCACTGAGCCCTTCACCGAGCAGGGGAAGGCAGGAGACGTGGCCAGACTGTGCAAAGTCTCAGTCCTCAGCTCAGAGCCAGCACTGGGCTTGCTCATTTTGAAGATATAATGTGGAAAGAAAGGGAGTGGGGAGGGAGGAGCCATATATTTGGAAAGCTGGATGGGTTTTAACCTGTATCCTGTCAGTCTGCTGGAACACTGCCAGAATGATTTCTGCTTGGACAGGCTGCCATAAATTACAGGACAAATCCAAGCAAAGTAATTAGACTCAGGAATCCCAGCTGAGAGCTCCTTACTGAATTCCTCGGATTTGTCCCAAATTTTAAATTGTCTCCTTTGCCTTTTTCTAACATATCTCTGGGTGACACTACAACCTTGCACGAATAATGAAAGCTCCCTAAATTATTTCTAAGACTGTAACACTTGAAATTAGTCATTTGCATTAAAGAAAATCCACGGTGAGAACATTCTGTATTTGTTAATAGGTAAAGAGTTGGACAGAGGGATTATCTGCTGGCACCCCTGAAGAGCACAGAGCCCAGATTAATGTCAGTACCTCTGGATATCTCCAGAACACACATAAATATATCTGAGGGCCAGTTTTCCAACTTCTCTCTACAACTGGGAGAAATGAGCATTTGAAGGGCACAGTTTGTCTTATCCTGGACATCTGGAAATATCTCTGCCAGGGTGAGATGAATTGTGCCTCAGAGAAGAACCTATTTTCCCCTTATTTGGACACATCATATATATCAGCCTTACACAATAGATATAAAAACCTTGTCTAAAAGATCCTGGAAGGAGAGTCTGGACAACTCTCCGGTGCGACAAATATTTCATGTGGAGAGATGAGTTCTCCCTTCGTGTTACAAGAGAGATTTTCTTGCCTCAGCCTTTGCTCCACATTGCAGGAACTTCTACTGCAAAGACCTAAAGAGAGGCCCTACTAGTTCCTTTTATGAAGAGATTGCAATTTTTTAAAATTAAATTTTCGGCTGAAATAGGTTTGATATGATCTCATTAGCCCACATATTTTAAAGCTTACCTTTCCCTCTGTGAAAAACTCAAGTGGGACAAACGACACCCACAAGAACTGGGCACCCAAAGCCCCAGGGGCTCTTCCAGTGGCACAAAACCCCTCAGCCAAGGCTGTACCAAGGACTTGTCACAGTGGCAGCACCCCTGCCTCATGAGGGGTACAACTGCATCATATTTGTCTTGTTTTCCCATCAAATCCCCCCATGGTTCAGGGTCTCTCTTGCTGGAGACACCAGAAACAAAATGAGCTGGAGGTGAAGCTTCCTGCAGCAGTTCCCAAGAGTTTTCCCTGGCATTAAATGTTTCTAGGAGCTGGGTAACTGCAGTCACTGATGGGCAATTCCTGCCCAGCACAGAAAACCATCACAGGCTGCAGAGCAGCATTTGGCCTCTTAATTTGGGCATAAGGAGCGTTTTGCTCATCCCAAACTTTCTGTGCTAAAATAACATGTAGAACACTCTTCTTATGTGCCTCCAGGAAACAATTCAGCTTCCAAATGGGCTGCTCTGCCATGGCTGTAACAGACAGAGCTAATACAGTATTTACTTAATCTGGTAATTTTTGAAATCTTCCTTTAATTAGAGCTAAATACAGTCTGTTCTTGAAATTCATTTATTTATACTGCTCGGCGTCCCCACTGATAGAATCAAATGAAAACTCTGCCTGCAAATATGTTTTTCCTCCTGCATTTAGAGCTCATGGCATTCCACAACACTTAGAGGCCAAAGTCTGCGACTTAAGAGAACCAATTCTTTGGCAGGAGTCACTTCTTGTGAAACTATTTTTGGCCCAGAACAACGAGGCTTATGAAGCTCCCCACAGTTCCCTATCACTAAAATACCACAGGCTGTTATGGAATGAAAAGGAGTCATGGGGCTAAGCCAATGTCCTTTGGATCACTGGAAATCTGAGAGGCTGATCCAATTTAAGAGTCTGTTGGAAGAAAAGATGGATTTCCTTTTTCCCCCAAATCACATTATCATCTATACTTGTCCAGCCAGGTGTTCTCTGTGGATCAGGTCCTGAAGCACCCACGTGGAGGTGCCCAGTTCCCATCCCTGTGGATGTCTGGGATAACCAGGAGAGGGGAATCTCCTGAATTTATCTCATGAGTTTCACACACACACACACACACGAAGGCTGCAGGAGAAATGAGGGTGGTTTTCATTGCATAATTCCCTGGAATGTGACAGACACCTCCAAAGGAACTCTCTGAAAAGTCTGATCAGAGGCAGCACAGCAGAGCATCCTGAGCCACAATGTGACAGCAAACCAGGAAAGGCTGGGAGCTGATTCTGGACAGCCTGAGACTGCTTGGCAAAGGCCAGTGCCTCACATAGTGCAGTACACACCCCCAGCCCTTCCCAGGGATTTTTTCCCCCTCAAACCCCAATCCTGAGGATTATCCTTGTGCTGCGGGCAGAGGAGTGCCTGGATGCTGCCATACAGAGGGATTTAGTTCCTGGACTTTCTCAAGGCACAAGACTTGACACTGACATGCAAAAGTCTCCTTTCCTCCCCCTCTGGAATTATTTCCACCCCTGCAAAGAAAGGGGAAATAAATGAAATTTCACCCACAGAGCATCGTGTCACTTTACAGCCTTTTAGCAATGAAAGTAGCAACAGAAAATTTGGGAGAACAGAACCAAAGCTGCTGGATGCCAGTATGCAATTAATCCCTTTTCATTTGCTACTTCAGATTTTATTAATATAACAGAAGGGGAAAAAATGGATCAGGGCTGAATCAAACACTTCACACCAAGAAGAGGCAGGATTTCTTTTCTAAAATCGTGTTATTTTCTAGCATACAATAGAAACCAAATGTCTCCACCAGGATTAGGCCGTAAGCCACCCACAAAAACCAAGCATTGCCAAATATAAACTGTCCCAATTCTCTCTTTTTTTTTTCTGTCAGCAAACAAAACACCATCAGCTTGTTTACACAGAGCAGTAACCAGTTTGCAATTAAGTAAGGCAAAAATTCAACGACTGATTTGCATGATTTTCCATGCAAATGGAGCATTTATCAAGGCAGCAGAAAGGTGGGAATGGCCAGTTCTCTCACCAGGTTCAATTGCCTGGCTTGTCGGTCTGTAAGGAGGAGCCACAAGAAAAGAGCAAGGCAGGGTAAATAAAGGGCCAAGCATTCCCACTTTCCTCGGGGAAGTTATTAGCATGAATTAGGAGCTGTTAGTCACTGCAGAGGGTGGGTGCAGCACACAGGCAATGATCAACATCACTGTCAGGGAGAGCTTTTTCTAAACCCATAAATACATTTATTAAAAAGTTGACTCCATCCCCAACATGGAACTCCATGGAATTGACCCTGCTGCACCCCTGGGCAAGGCACGGTGACTTCTTCAATTTTTAAGCTGCCAAAAGATTGGCTTGATGCTGTCTCAGAATGCATCAAACACAGGAGTGGTGTTCATGTACCAGGGAATGGTGGTTACAGGCCTGGAAAACTGCTCTAAAACCCCATTTGACACCAAAATATCTCAATACTCCATCAAAGGTAGATCAGCCAGCAAGGGAAATGACAGCTCAGGGTTGGAGCCTCTTTGTTTTTGGACATTTCCAACCGTGAGCCTTTAGGAAGTAGTTTATCATGGGTTTAAACTGCAGGCTGAGATCTGAGCACATTTTACAGTCACATTTACACTTTTACATGGTTTTACATCCAGGTCAAAGGATGGATTACAAGTGTCTCAATTATTTCCAGCCATCTTGTCAGAAAGCCTCAGTTCTGGGTGTTTGTTGTGTGTGTTTTTATTTAAGAACACGACACAGAGCAAGGCTTTGTGGATCAGCATATCAAGGGCTTATTGCTGTTGTTTGGAGAGATGCTTGTTCACCCAATTAAAACAAAAATCCAGCATTCAGTAAATCAACATGATGGGAAGAACATTTCAGTTTCAAAAGATGAGATCATGCAACCTTAACTTTTCTGTCTGTTATTTACAGTGGGTAGGCAGAATTCTTGCAGTTGTGCTTTTCAACAGCCTTCATATATTTAGTCAGAAATCTCTGTTTCTGGAAGCTTTCAGTGTTGTCATGGAAATTATCACCATGTCCCTAAGACTAGGATAGCAATTTGATGACAAATTACAGGAGATGGAGAATATTTTGGCATAAGACAATACTTAGAAGGAAAAGAAATCACACGTTTTTGGACCTTTAAAAGGCATCCAATTAAAGATGGCTCTTTAATCTCTGCCCATGCTTTATAACCAGTCAAGCATAAAATCTACCAATCTGCAGGAGGTGTTTTTTTGCAGGATTCAATACAGAGCAGTCCATGCTGCTCTCTATCATCCAGGGAAGATTGGCCAGGACACCTCAAGCTGCTTCCAACCTTTTTTCCTAAGCATCACACACTGAAATCTAAGAACAAACCACACCAGAACATAACGATCTCAGGAAGATTTCTGACCATTTTAATCTGAATCTTGCAGAGTTTCTCTGTTATAGACACCCTGTGCAGTCACCAGGTCTCCAAACCTTTGAAAATTGCTCCTATATGAAAATCAGCTGAGTGGTACCCAAGAGTGATTTTTAACACCAGAGGAAACTCTTACCAGCTAAGGAAAGGGGTGTTAAAAAGGATTTTAGCTGAAGAGAAAAGATGTTTTCCCTCTATTGCTGCACTCCAAGCTCTGCAGAGGTGTCCCAGCAATCTGGGAAGCAAAGAAGGAGGCTCCTGTAGAACCCAGCTTTGCCTTCACCAGGCCTAGAGAGGTGAGAACAAAAGGCTGAGCACAGAAAGATTAAAGCCCAGATAATAAAGAATCCAGCTCTTGCTAAAGCTTCAGCCCTGCTGCCTTTCCTGGTTCCCTGGACTCACTGGCTAGAACACCAAAGAATGAAAAATTCCTGCTGCTTTCCATCTAGGGTGTAACTAATTGACCTACAAACAGAAATAGCAGTTAAGCAGCTGCCTAAAACCCAGAATACCTAAAATGATTCATATAAACAGAACTGGTACTTTTCATATTCTTAAAGTGAAAACAAAGGGGAAAATTAAACTTTAAAAAAAGGTCAATAAATGTTCTTGTCTTTTTGGTTATTTTTCAGAGACATTGTTGATTATTTTGGTTTTCAAACTCTTTCTTGAATTAATTTGAACTTTTTTTCATGCAAGTAGCACAATACAGGGGTACATGGAATCAAAGTAAGGATATTTCAACCTGTTGCTGGCTGCATGTGGCCAGAACACAAATTTGTGCCAGAAACACGGGACAGGCTGGGCAGGGAAGGCCTCATTCCTGGAGGGATTTAAAAGATGTGTAAATGTGGCACTTGGGGACATGGGTTAGTGGTGGCCTTGGCAGCGCTGGACTTGATGATCTTAAGGATCTTTTCCAACCTAAATTATTCTGTGATTCTATGTCTGGGCTGCTTTTAGTCCAGTTCTTGGAAAATCTATAAAAAGAATCGATGAATCAGACCCTGGGTTTATAAAAGCTCTTAGTAATGAATTGAAAATATTTGTATTGTTTGGGGTTTTTTCTAATATTATTATTCAAAACTGTAACTCACTTCAAGACTTCGGAGTTTCAAAATTTTATCTTCCTCGCTACTTTCTAATTAGCAAAAGCATTTTTTTTTCACCTATAAAAGATTTTTCACATTAAAGGAGATTTGGCAAAGTTGGGCGGTCCTGAAATAAGCCCCGACAAATCCCAGGTGCTTTGAGTTTCTCCTTTCAACACGATCTTAAGTGCTCGAGCAGCAATTCCAGCCACCGACCAGGAGAGAGCAGGCACAGACAAGGATTTGAGGATCCAGCCGAAAGTCGCAGCGAGCTCCTGGTTTAAGTGCTAAAGCTGAGAGGAGTAGGATGATTTTAAGGCCATTATTTAATGATGCGTGGGTATGACAGAAGGTCTCCAAACAGCAACAGTTGCAGCTGACATTAAAGGAGGAAGCTCTCTGCCAAGGGACAAAAACCTCCTCCTTCAAAAACAAATCAGATCTGTCATTTTCTTCCCGGCAGACAAGAATTTATGTCAGTGCAATCATTTATTTCAAAAGAATAAAGAAACTTCCGTGCCTGAAAACCACACAGAGAAGTGTTTCAACACAGACCACCTCGGTTCTGTGATGGTGCCAGGGCTGCTGCACTGGGATTGGGATTGGGATGGCTTTGGAGACTGGAATGGCTGGTTAAAGCTCCATTGGGATTGGGATTGGGATGGTTCTGGAGGCTGGAAGGGCTGGTTAAAGCTCCATTGGGATTGGGATTGGGATGGTTCTGGAGGCTGGAAGGGCTGGTTAAAGCTCCATTGGGATTGGGATTGGGATGGTTCTGGAGGCTGGAAGGGCTGGTTAAAGCTCCATTGGGATTGGGATTGGGATGGTTCTGGAGGCTGGAAGGGCTGGTTAAAGCTCCATTGGGATTGGGATTGGGATGGTTCTGGAGGCTGGAAGGGCTGGTTAAAGCTCCATTGGGATTGGGATTGTTTTGGATATTGGGATGGTTTTAGAGACTGGAATGGCTGGGTAAAGCTCCTTTGGGATTGGGATTAGAATGGAGATTGGGATTGTTTTGGAGATTGGAATGGCTGGTTGAAGCTCCATTGGGATTGGGATTGTTTTGGATATTGGGATGGTTTTAGAGACTGGAATGGCTGGTTAAAACTCTGTTGGGATTGGGATTAGAATGGAGATTGGGATTGTTTTGGATATTGGGATGGTTTTAGAGACTGGAATGGCTGGTTAAAACTCTGTTGGGATTGGGATTAGAATGGAGATTGGGATTGTTTTGGATATTGGGATGGTTTTAGAGACTGGAATGGCTGGTTGAAGCTCCATTGGGATTGGAATAGTTTTGGAGGCTGGAATGGTTAAAGGCCTGCACACAAGGACCAGGGAAAGACAAACAAGCCTCAAAGGCACAACACACCCCCTGGACCTGATAGCATCCTCCAGCCACTTCAAAAGAGCCCAGGTCTGTTTGATATTCCCTTTTCCTCCTTGAATTTGGAAACATGTAAACAGGGAGAGCTGGGCTGGCAGCCTTGAGCTGAAGGCAGGAGCTGCAGAGGGAGGTGGGAGGGGTGCAGGGCCCAGCTGGCCTGGCCTGGCTGTTGTCAGATGGGAAGGGCTCTCTGCTGCTGGCTCCTGGAGATCAAACAGAAGATACAGCCCTTGGAGAATATATGGCTTCAACATTTGGGAACTTCCTGGCCTGGCACATGGTTACCCTACAGGATTTTGTGCCAGAGCTCCTTTGCTTGCTGTCAGGGTTTTGTTGCAATTCCTGAGAGCTGTCCAGCTTCTCTGGATGACCTCACTCCCAGAATTTGCTGTGCACATGTAGTCCTCAGCCTTCAGAATGAGGAGGACACTTTAAACAGCTACAGGAGAAAACCCAAAACCTGTAACCCTAAAGGATGCAAATCCAGGAAGAAAGCAAAAATAACCCAGTGTTTATTATTTTTAGGTTAGTGAGAATTTTATGAACCATCTCATAGCTGGATGTCTGACTCATGATACTTAAAAGCTTGAGGACGTCAAACCTGTAATTATTTACTACTGAAAAATCAAAGAGAAACAGCGATTTTCATAAACCTCAAGCTTCAGAACAGAAGCCAATCTCTGCTTGCACCAAGAGCCTCTTTTTGAAGTAGGTTATTTTAGAAAGGCTCTTTATGGAAATTCCTCTAAAACATCCTGTCCTGACGTCTGCTGGAAAGGGCAAATGAATAAATGAGCCCCTGGTCAGATGGGTCAGCACTTCCCCAAGCAGTGAGGTGCCTGCTGACCAAAATCTGTGGTCAGCAAAACAAGTGAATAATTCCTCAAGGCTCACTGAAGCCACCCCAAGGTGTCACCACTTTTGTTGCTACTCTGTTAGAAAATAAGAGGAAAAAACCCCAGTTTGCCTGAACTTCTGTGAGTTGATATTTCCCCTCAGAGCCCCTCACCACGAGAAATTTCTCATCATCTCCCTCCACAGCCCTCACTGAGATTCCCAGCCTGCCTTCAAAGTCCCCTATTACAGCTCCACAGAACTTTTCCAACTGTTCTTTGCAAAACAAATTGGTGCTGCCCTTCCACCCGTGCCAATCACAGCCCACTTCTTCCTTCTCACTTAAAACTGGGCTCACTTTGCCCATTTCCTGACACTGACATTGCAGAGTTGGCCTTGTAAATCCCACCCCTGCTATCAAAACAACTCCAGGGACCAAAAAACGACAAAAAAAGCATCTTTGGTTCGTGAAGTTTTTCCCTTCCCCGAATTTTTGAAATCCAGGTGGGATGAGCTTCCAGCAGCGCTTGTGCAAGCAGGGCTGAGCTGCAAAGCAAAGCAGGACAGAAACGAGATCTAAAGACCGCTGTCCGTGTGCTCCCAGCCACTTCCCTTTGCTGTACCAGGGCTCCTGACATGAAAAGGAACCTCACAGTTGAAAGGTCGTGTGAGGCTGCAGCTGGCTCTGAAAGACTCCCCAGGAAAACCCTTCCCAGCGAGCGAGTGCCTGGGTGGGGATGGCCTATGCACATTGGCTTTTGTTCCGCGTTTGGCTGAATGGCTTTGGAAGCCTCTTCCATGGAGAGCTGAGCTTTCCTCCTCCTCCTCCTCCGCTCTTTCCTTCTCGCACTTTCATGTTTTGTACTTCAGAGCTGGGCTGCTTCGCTGGCCAGGGTCAGCACAAGGTCACGACTTGTGACAGGAGGTTAATGGAGTTGTTAAGTAACAACGTGAGTCTTTTGAATGGCATGAATATTCCACCCCACCCTCTCCCAGACACACACACACCTCTCTGTCTCCCGGCTGCTGCCTCGGCTGGATGCTCGGGAATGGCAGGGCCTCCGTGGCAGTCTCTTGGACACTGTGCCATGCACTTACTCGTGTTTCAATTACCACTTACCCCGCTAAATGAGGTATTGAATAGGTAGATTTAATTCGTTGAAGGATTTCCGGTCATTTCAAAAAGTTGGATAAGTATTGTGACTGCCTTGGGATAGCTGGAAATGATAAATATTGAGTGTGCTGTTGACATAATATTGTGGGCAAGGACAGGACCCAAATCTCTAAATTTGCTGGGAGTTTACTGTATTCATTGACTTTAAAGGGGTCTGTATGTTACAGGAACTGCCAACAAACCCATGACCAAAGTTACTTTAAAAAATTAAAGAAGTTATATCATTTTCAACACATACACTCAGGAAACAGATTAGATGATCTGGGTGAGACTTCTGGGGATGGAGATGTGAAAATCATGGAATCGTATTTCAAGATTGCACATTTTTGAAGTCACTTTGATGTGAGAGTTGTTTTTGGGAGGATGAGGAGGAAGAGGGAGATGAAAGAAGGGTTTAGAAAGCATCAAGCCAAGAAACACTAAACTTTTTTTCTACCCTCGTCTGACAAGCCCCTAATAAATGCATTATTGGACCAGTACCTTAACAGGTATTTCCCATTTCTGTTTTCTGCCCTTCAGATGAACACACTCCCTGTAGTTTGTAATTATCCAGCATGACTGAGAGTGGGATACTGGATGAGATATCAACATCAGAATATGGTACAAGGTTTGATAACCACATAGGAGCATGAGAGGGCCAATAGTTATGGCTGGAGAAGAGAAATCCCACTGTCTGCTTTGCTAATGACAGCTCTGTCTGTGTCTCTGAATTCCGAAAGGGTCTCGTTTACCTCCCTCCCTTAATCTGATGGAAACCTTTTGATCTCAGCTGGATCTGGCCCCTCAGTTTACAAAGCACAGTTAAAGACAGATAAAGCCTCCTGAAAACAAATCATTCAGATCAGAAGACCCTAGAAAAGAAGCCAAGTGATCTCAAGTCAAAAATCTGCAACCTCACAAAGATTTTGAATCCAAGAAAGAAGGGGCTGAGGTGAGCTCTACTTACGTCTGACACTAAATGTGAATCAGAGCAGCAAGGTAAAGGAAACCAAACTGCCCAACTTCCCTCCTGGAAAGAGAAAATCCAAATCTATTCGTTTAACAGCCTTCTCAATCTGCAATAATCACACAGCTTCAGACTTGCAAACTCTTACAGCTGTGTTGGATTTGTAACCCACCAGGTATTTCACAGCTACCTTTCACAGTTTGCCAGAGCTATCAGGGAAAGAAAGCAGATCCCTTTTCTCCAGAAAAGCAGATGTCAAAGCATTTTGAAATGGTTCATTTTGACAGGATTGGGAATAAAATGGAGTTTTGGGCTGCAGTATAAACTGTGATTAATAATTCACAGCCAATACCAACCAGTAGAAACACCGACATTCCGAAGTGAATTCCTCATTGATGCAACACCTCTGGAAGGTGCTGCCCCAAGAAGTGCTGTCTCACAAGGTGACACATCCAAGCAGGGCCGTGCCAGTCACCAGAGATCCCCAGGTGTCAAGGACGGGAAAGGAAATCCAGCTGTGTTGTTTTCCTCCTCAGCTCAGCTGTTACCCAACCGATGGGTGCGGTGGTGGAGCTGTGGAATGAGTCTCTAAGGATTGACACCTACCAAGCACTGCCTTGCTTTTGTTTCAGACTTCCGAAGGATTATTTGATGTAAACACATAAAATAAATACAATCATTTACTATTTTATGTGCAGCCTGCTGTGTTATTTTGTCATGTCTTCTGTGTCGCTTGCTCAGTGACAGCTTTGATGCTCTAGGTGGGTCTGATGCTGTTACAGAACCAGAGGTACCACGTTCTGCTTTAGACACTTGTCACTGAAGAAGCTTAAAGAACAACTGCTGTGGTTTTCTGTGGCTTTCCATCCATGCCCAGCAGCTGCCCCATTATAAAGCAGCCTACAAAGCATCCGTGAGGGGTCCCAGAGCAGGCAGTTGGTTCCTCTGTGCCAGGGATGGGCAGAGAGCAGAGTTAAACACTGCAGGACAATGAGGGGCCTGAGGGAACTGGGGCTTCTCTTTCCTAAAGAGCTGCTGGAGCGTTTGAGAGAGGGAATGCTCAGAACCAGCCATGGGGCAAACTGCAGGCAGCACAATCTGTTCCTTCTTCTTCGCCCCGAGGGGGTTTCTAATCTTCACTTGCGGCTACTCCTTTCTCCCAGCTATGGTCAATGTCCATCGTATCCAAGACTCATCTAATGACTCGGATCCCAGGGTCTCCTCTCTGAATTCCAGCTAAAAGTGGCTAAACAGGGCCTGGATTCACCTCTAGCCCAAGACAATTTTTATTTCCCAGTCCCAGAAGAGCATTTCTTCTTTGCTATTTACTTTTGTGGTTGAAAAGAAACCAAAACCCTTCTCGCCCTTAGATTTCTGTTGTAGAAACTTCCTCAAGACTCTCAGTATATCTGTGATCCCTAGAATGTGACCTGGAATCCCATCAGCATTCCATGTAACATGTATGGTATCAAGTATATCAGCACTCAAAACCAAATTATAATATGTTTTGTCCAAGTGCTGATTGTTGGAAAAAATATTTAACTCAAGGACCTGAAGGCCAAGCAGGGAAAGAAATTATTTATAACGACCTATGTCACATTATGATGAAAAAAATATAAAATTTAGGTAGAATAGTAAAACTTACTAAAGTATAAAAATGCCTCTGAAGGGAAATCTGTCAACGAACATATGGAAGTGGACATAACTGGGAAATGTTCTCTGGACTAACAGAAGCAGGCTGGAGAGTTGTGGGACAGAGCCCAGCACAAAACATGCCAGCAGAGGGTACTCCTACTTTACCACTGCCGTGCTCCCGAGGCAGGGACAGCCCTGGGGGACAGCAGGGGACCTTCAGGGACAAGCAAAGTGACTGAAGGGATGCCCACGACTTTCCTGTCACTGAGGAGCTTCGTTAGGAGCAGCCCTGAGTAATGGAGCAAGGGAAAGGACATAAATCAAACTTGGAAATTGGTGCCAAACACAACGATTTATAGGTTGTTTCCAAAAAGCTGCTCTTTAACCCTCAGGCTTCCAGGACAAGCAGAAGGACACAACTCTTACAAAACAGCTGGATTAATGGAATTATCCTCAGGGATTTTTTATGCTTTGTAGCTAAAATGCTACAGGTAAGGGAATAAAATCCAAATGTAAGTAATGTTATCAGTGTGTGTGCTCATAGCAATGGAAAGAAACAACTGAATATAAACACTTCACCTGCTGTGCTTTGGGCATTAATTGATATGAAAATAAATCCACAAATCTCTTTGCTGAAGCAGTGAAGCCACTACAAAACCTGGGGTTTGAGCAGGGCTTATTCTCCATCAGATCCTGCTGCCACCACAGGGCTGAGCTAGGAGTAGCCAGGATATTCAGCAGAAAAACCCAACCATTCCTTAGGGAAAAGGGAAATTAGGCACTGAGATTTTTTTATTATAAAGGCAGCTTGAGAGCAGAGAGCAGCAAGAAAAGTTCAAGCCTCAGCTACCACATGATCTGTTCCTTTAAGACCAGCTTAAAGTTTAGCTGCAGTGTTCAGAACAAGCTCATCTTAATTTGTTGTACTCTGACCACACATGGCAAGGGCTCGAGGACTCTTTTTCTCCCTGAGCTTGGTGTCATCCAGGGACAGGGTTTTAACCTGCTCCTTTACTCATACCCACACCTGCAGTGCTGCTGTAGTCAGGCAGAGAACACCCCTGTTTGCAGAGGTTCTGCCGAACTGAAAACTCTGTGTTGGTGTCAGCATTTTTGTTTGTGCACAGACAACCAACCATAATGAACCCAGCAGTCCCCTTATTTCATTTTGTTATTATCTTATTTGAACCAAAGTTTGCTTTGGATTGCAACAATGGGATAGATTCACACTCCTCTGTGCCGAGATCCATGGAGGCAACATCTCAATGCCAAGAAAAAGGAATTTCCTTGTGATGTACTTACAAAATAGCCTTTTCAGAAGTAACATTTCAGAACCAATGTTTAACAGTACAAAACCACTGAGTATCAAGTTGCCTTTTACCTTGCTTTGAACCCTAAATTAGCTGCTACTGTAACATCACTGCTGCAACTCAGAGTCATATCAGAGATAAAAATAGCATGCCTGGCTTGGGCTTGGGGCCTTATCTGGCAAATTCTTCCAAAAATTCCGCACACGAGCCTTCCTCTCCCCAGCAGCAAATGAAACCACTCAGGAAGCCTCCTTTTTGAAGAAAGCAAGAGGAATGCTGAGCTAATTTCCACAATTAGCAAGAGAATAAAGACAAATACGAGCCGATGTAAATAAGAAGAAAAGCAGCTCCTTGAGTTCTATTAAACGTGTTCTTTGTTGTGCTGTAGGGACTAAACTACGGTTTCCAAGTCAGTAACCTGAACTGGAAACGGGGAGTTTGCCAGCAGGCAAATGTGCACATTATTATCTGCAAAGTGCTTTTTGATGATTAGGAGAAAAGAGATTAAGGAGGACCAAGTGTTATGAGTAAAGAAGACAACCTTGGACTCATCAGCAGAGGGGAACTTCCATGGCTGATGAGGAATGCAGCTGGGCCAGAAATCAAAAGGTGTCCTGTGAGCTGCACAACCAGAAGAAAAGCATCTTCAGCCACAGGAGGGAATTGCTGGGTCCACGAGATGGAGTAGGCAGTTGAAAATATTGTTTTGGCAATTCATTTTTGGGGATATATTTCAGTCCCACAGCTGAAGAAATTCTGAACTAGCTAAACTCTGGTATGCAGATTAATAATTTGGATATCCCTCACTTAAGCAGCGATGTAGAATTTGTGGGTTTGGCTTTTTTGCTTGGTTGGTTGGGGTTTTTTGAGGGTTTTTTTTCAGTTTTTAATATATAATGATCATTACTTTGACCATTGAATCTTCTGAGAAACGTAGAACGGATAACACTAGAAGTGAGCAGTGATTTCTGATCTTGAATAGATTTAATGTCAAATCACCTCCTGTCAGCAAACACACTGGGATATAGCAGATGATATTCCCAAAGCAGCTGGTTCCTAAATACCCTTTCTCTGAGGAGGACAACAGTGTAGCTGCTGCATTTCTTCTGAATTCAGAGCTAACCTCCACATTTCAACCAAAAAGGAAAGTTAAAGTGGGCTATGACCAAAAGAGCAGATTTAATTTAAGTACTTCAGTGAATATTAGATGACAGATCTGTGTTCCATTTCGCCTGACATCCCTTGAGTTTTTATTAAAATTATTATTAAAGGAATTTCTTGAGTACATTTCCTGGTTTACTGTGCAATAATGAGAATTGTCGTAGAGCAGGCTCTTTTCAGTCAGGTCCATCATAGGAACACGTTGATGAAGGCTCTTCTGGTGAAGATGTGTTTAAAATATCTTCAGTCACAGACATATTCTATTTCTGAAAGTAACTCTTTCATACCAGATTCCTTCATTTTCCCAGTCAAACTATTTTTACTTCTTTCAATATTTTGAAGCTCTTACAAGTGTGGGTGACTGGGCTGGAGGCATCCAGCCTTATCCCAACCTCTTTTATTATGTTCAGACAGCAGAATCTTAACTTGAGCCAAGCAAATTATTCCCAGACAAACCCCACCTGATTTAGCAGCACATTTGCTAGTGCTGCAGGAAGAGGTGTGTTTTTTTTCTTATGTTAAGTCACCTTTGGAATGTATTTAACGAGCTCGTTCTTCCCAAGTCACGCATAGCTTAAATTCAAGGCAGGCTGCTAAAACTGGTCAGAACAGTCTCTGAGGGCTGCTCTCAGCGTTTGACAAGATGAGCCTATAAAATACCCTCAGAAAGTCTTGTGTACAAAAGCACAAAGTCGTTGGTTTCCGCAGATGATGACTTGAGTGTTCAGGGGGAGAAGCGGCAGGAAGAGAATCAGGGCTGGAATGTCCTGTGTCACATGTAGCACCTTTGTTTTAAACCGGACCTACCACTAGCCCTTGCATCTGAATTCAGCTGAATGGGGAAGCTCGACAGAGGACTTTCATTACTGCAAAGATCCATAATTATGGCCAGGAAACTCGTGTAATACATCCACGAAAACCCTCCGAAAATCTGTGGCATCTGGTCCAGAATTTCAGCTGGCAACTCTGCCAAATTACATTTCTCCAGAAAAGAGCCCAAAGTACATGTTACAGAAGCATTTAGGATTTAATGACTGGGTCTGCCAAAACCCAGCTCCAAGGTGTGACAGAATTGTGTTAAAGTATTCCCATGAAAGGTTTGTTCTATTTTTACAGCTGTATTGTTGTTGTGACACTTCAGATTTCTATTTTAGAGGTCACCTAAAA
Source organism: Falcunculus frontatus (assembly GCA_013398115.1). Classification (NCBI taxonomy): domain Eukaryota; kingdom Metazoa; phylum Chordata; class Aves; order Passeriformes; genus Falcunculus; species Falcunculus frontatus. Next base: position 464,868 of record VZRV01003634.1, on the reverse strand, counting down.
AAGCAGAAGTGATGTACAAGTACGAAGATTATGTAAAGTCCTACAGCTGGGGTTGCAGTGTCCTTTCCAAGCTGGAATCTGGGTCAGCACCACCGAAGTTGTGGCTCCTTCTCACATCATCTCCAGTGGCACTGCAGCAAGCAGAGGAAAACCAGAGCTGCAGGTCCCCTGGGATGGTGCAGAGTTCCTGACTGACAGCTAACAAAATGTAACCTCTGGATTTGGAAATGAAGCAGCTCGGTCCAGGAATGTGAGAAATAACTCCCAGCAGATGCCACAGTGGCATTTCCAGAGAAGTCCTGTTAATTATATAATTGTACTTTAAGCAGCTGTATTGCTTCTTTCTCTGATCTCCTTCTCAGTGCAGAATGAATTCTTGTGGATTAGCTCGTTAATAGGTAATCCTATTTCTTGGGTATCTTTGCTGCAAGGCAGCCTTGGCTTCCCACCCATCCAGTCAGGAATGTTTATATTTAGCTATTTTCTGGAAACAGAGCTCCAGCTGCAGCACATAGCAATTATTTGGATGGATCTTGTTTTTCCTCAGGATATTTCTATTTTTTTGGTGTAGACTGAAGAGTCTCACTAGAAATATGTCACTTTGCCTGAGCAGAGTTTTGAAGAAAAGTATGTTTAACTAGTATGGCTCCAGATCTGTGTTAGAGCTTGATGAGACTTGCAGCTACCCCACATTCCTTTGGGATGTATATTACTGTCATTAAAAATTGATTTGTAAATACCTAAGGTATTCCAGGGCAACGCTAGTAACTGAAAACTCCACGGACAAAAGAAATGTCAAACTATCTCAGTACATTTTGCCTCTCTAACAAACATTTCAATGTTGCCTGACATTGAGATGCTTCTTTACTGTTGTAGCGTGGTGCTAAACACTGTTAAATAAATGAACACTGAGCCTCTCTTCCATGCCAGAAGTGAGTGGGAATCAGGCACCAAAGGAGTAATCCCTGTGGAGATATTGTCTATATGCACATTTAAATTGCTCTGGCACCTGCTGTGCTGAAGGGCTTGCAGCAATCTGTGGATGAAGAACCGATGAAAGGAACCTGTCAGTTTTTCTGAGTTTTAGGATCATTATCCTTTACCATTCTTTGCACAGCTGTCACAGTACCTGGGCCCACTGCTGATGGCTGGTTTGACACTTAGGACTTGCTACAGTCATTTCTTGAGCCCAGGTGTGGGATGTGAATGTAGGGCTGGGTGAAATACCACAAAAAAAAGAGACACCTTGAGAGATTCTGCTTTTGGAAATGATTTGAAAGATGTTGTGATGGCATGAACCATGGAGATCTCTGGTTTAGTTTTCCAAACACATTGTATGGCCAAGCAGCCCTTGCTGAAGCAGAGAGCACCTTGTGAAACTGGAAGAAGACTGGCCCAAGGATTATCCTCTAAGAGACAGCTCCAAATGAAAGGTGATCAAACTCCCCAAACTCACACCTACCGAGTATTTTGCATTTATGCTGGAGAAATAAAGGTGCTCTATGACCTTGAAATAATGACTGAGCGAGCCCTGAACGTGCTCCAGGAACACCACACTGTGCTCTGTATTCCACAGTCACTGCTGCTGCTCTCAAACCCTCATGGCAGGGAGTTTGCCCCACCAGGAGCAGTGCTGCAGACTTCCCGTGGCTCCTGCCTCTCCAGGAAGATCAGAGCTGCACAGCCTCACTTGGGACTCCAAAGGGAAGTGTTTCCTGTAGGGAACAGGATAACACCCCTGGACACACACAGCCCTTTCCTCTGGCCCAGCTGCCCAAGGAGCTCATAAACACAGACAGAAAATCAGGTTTGTTTTTAACCAGTTAGCAGAACAAAAGCGGCTGGAGGTCAAATTCTAAACCCTGTAGGAACACATTATTTACTGCAGACTCTGTATCAGAGAGCAGCAGTTCCTCCCAGGCACAAAACTGTATAGATAATAGTCCTGAACTGGATCAAGTCTGCTCAGTATCTGTTATCAGTTTTAACTAAGAGAATAGTGTTGCAATTACGGGCTATAAAGTAAATTGAGCACTATACTTGCCTCACAGAAATAATTGCTGGAAACTTGGTGGTACCTTATCTCTTTTCTTCAAGAAATTAATAAGGAAGGGGAGTCAGGCTTCTGGGCTAAGCACCACGAAAGATCAAGTCCAGTCCTGTAAAATAATAATGGAGAATTCACTGGGACCTGGAATTGGCCTAGTGAAATATTATTTTATCTATTGCTACAGTATTTGTCTTGGTAGGTGAAGTATTTCTGAAATCTCATTTAAAATACTGCAACAGAAGCATTATGATAAAAAGACAACTGAGTTGGTTACAAAGCAGCTGCAGCATTTCAACAGTATCATATAAAAATTAAGGAATAGACATCAATATTATTCACAGCAGCAAACCCAGAAAGTGATTTGCTTCATGTACTTTTAAAAAAATCCTTATATTATCATATCTGCTCCACTGCAAAAAGCCAGATGGGTTTTTCCCCTCCTAAGAAAAGCCAGATGCCCTCTTTATATCTGCCAACAGGCACTTTTCTGGAAGCAGAAAATCAGTCTGTTTACATCTAATGAAAACATTCTACAGATCCATCAAATAAAGTACTCCAACCTTCTTAATAACTGCCCACTGTTAACAAAACACCACGAGGAAAGATAATGTAAAATAGTCCTAAATCATTACTAACACATACAAGATTCTTATGTTTTATTTCTTAATAGTCTGTTTGCTCCCATTTATAAATTCCAAACCCTGGGACTCTGACTGCTCCCTATAAAATACAGCGTGCAATGCACAGGTAGCAATAATTTGCAGCAAACATAACAAAATACTGCAAAAGCAACAAAAAAAGTTATAGAATCTGGCAGAATGAATCCAAACAATGTGTTTGGGACCTTGGCTTCACCAGAATGCCCCATGTCCTCATGCACACGTGCTTCCATCGCTCTGCTTTCCACAAAAGGGAGATTCCAGGCCATTTAATCATAAATTCCTGGGATGACTCTCTCTCCTTGTTTGTGGGATTTGTTTTTTAATTGTGTTTACATTCTTGTGTGTGGGTTGGGAATTTTGGTTTGTTTGTGATGAAACATCAAAGTTGAGTCCCAAATTAATACTACGCAGTCATATATTCCTTGCACCTTCCCACAAGAGGACAATAGCCACACACACAGTTACCAAGTTTTATGCAACTTTAATGGGATTAAACTAATTTATAAATCTTTGTCTGATGTGATTTTTGCTTTCTCATCCAATTTTCCTGCTGTTATTTGTCCTATTATTTTGCTTATTGAATACCTATTTTCAGATTTAAAAAAAAAAAAAAGCTGTCTGAATCTCCCTGTGAAATAAAAGAATTAATAATCTGTAAACACACAAGTTTATTCCGTTGATATTTTTAATTCTGTTTGCCAGAAAGCTGCATTTTAATCCTTCCAAATGCACTGCACAGGTGTGTGGACAATAATCTTTCCCACACAACGGTTACTGCACAAATCACACACAGGAAATTATCAGAGAAAACTCAAGCTGAGATTGCTGGACTTTGTGACAGAGAGTCTTTGCAGCTCTCCAAAGCTGCACAAGTAATTCAGCAGAACTGCTAGTAAATAAAATCTCCTTGAGTTGTGCAGAACGTTGGTGTTTCAAAATCAGTAGTGAAGACCAGCAGAGTGTGGTGGGGTTTGTGAGAGGTGCCAGAGAAGGCAGAGCTGACTGATATTCTCACCAACATCAATTTAATCAAAGTCACCATTTGGGTTTTACTCCAGAAACTCTTTCTCTCCCAAATATTGAGATGTTCTCCATGCAAAACATTTACATCTGAGCCTTCTCTTCAGGTTTACACAACACATTAACTGCCAGCACAACAATCCAGTGGAGCAATTAATTTACACTTTGCAAACTGAATATTCAGCTGTGGTTTGGGATCCTTCTTCACCTGGATCAGTTTCATATTTAGCCACTTTGCTCTTCTGACTGCTTCCTTAGCAATTCTAGGGAAGAATCTCATCCCTCCACTCCACCTCTGAATTATAAACTAGACTGGGAAACTCTACCTGCCTTTAAAAATACATGCATCTATTTTAAATATGTTTATATATTTTACATAAAACATTTATAGAGATTTTCAGCTGTTTGTTTTTCAGCTGGATCAGTGTCCTGATCTGGTTCACAGTGCAGAGCTAAGGGTTGCTGTGCTTTGTTGCCAGGGCAGGAACAGGAGCAGGTAGGAACCAGTAATACAGCAAAGCCTTCGTGTCATCAAGCCAAGCCTTATTTAAGATGTGGCTGCTTTTGCCTGAACTAAAAAACCAAATTAATTTCAGTTCCTTACATTTGTGTTAGCTCTGCAGAAGAGACCTCTGTCCTCTATGAGTCCATTTAGTAGCCATGACTCAGTGGGATTCCTTTATTACAAAACCAAACCAAAATTCCAGCACGCTTATACAATAAACTTTCACCAGACCTTAATTATGTACGGGCACGATGTCCACTCAGAAACAGCTGATAAAAATCTCCAGCGAGTGCTAACTAGACAGAATTCCTCATTTTGAAGATCTGCATCCATTTGAGATTTCCCTGGGGTTTGCCTCCCTAATTCCCCAAGTTCACCCACACATTTCCTGTCCTCACCCTGGAGCTGTACAGAGGAGGGAATTGGTCTGTGCTAAGGTTTAAACCTCTCTCCTCAGGAGTGCTCCAGTTGTGCAGAGCTCAGCTGAAGCTTTGCCTGTTTACAGACTGTTCAGTATAAATGAGTTCTGGATTCATGAGTTCAGGCTCAGGTGTGAGGTTGGGTGCAGACCCAGCCTGATGTCTCTGCACCAGGCTCTGGTGCTCGTGTCTGAGCTGGCAATGCACTTCCAGCTTTATTCCCAAAATATTTTCTGTTCACAATGATCTGATGGATGCTACCCAGCCTCCTCAGCCTTGGTGCTTCAGAGGAAATCCTGTCTGGCATTTTCTTTATCCTAACCAAAATCAATGGGTTTGCAAAGCTGGATCACAGTTCTCAGCTGGGCCCTACAAAAACACCTTACACTTCATGTCCTGTGGAAACACGGATCTCATGTGGGCAAAGATGGATTGTTGGTGTGCCTTGATTCCTTTAGATTTCCAACAGTAATCTAAATGAAATAATGGAAGGGCCTTGCTGCTTTTTCAGTACATAGTGAAGCTCCTACAGCCTCACCTGTGCAACATGAAGATCCTCACTCACTCCCAAGCACAGCCCACAGCCCCTCATTGGAAGACTTCAACAGACAAAAACAGGCAACAGAAGGAGTTAATGAGATAGCAAAACACCAGAAAGACTCCATAGGAAATTTGACACAAAATGGACAAACTGCATTAAAAAAACTGATATAAAATCATCGAATGGCTTGGATTGGAAAGGACCTTAAAGATCGTTTAGTTCCAGTCCTCAAATAAAAGATGGTCTCTTCTCTCATTCATTGAATATTCTTAAATAACACAGATCCCCAGCCCTATTAAAGCACAGAAGGTGTTTCCAGGACATGGAAAGCACTTTCTCCTCCCTCCATTTAGGTCTGTATCAGCAAGTCTGGGATATCCTAAATGATCAAGAGCAGACAGGCGTGTGCTAGTTCCACCTGCACTACATTACCTCTCAATGTACAAAGGTTTCCTTCCTCATAAATCCTCCTCTAAACAGCTGGTTTAAGGTTCTATTTTTTTTCTTTATTGTCAGAAACGTCATCTTCTTTATTACTTCATGACCTTCTTGTCTGCAGAAAGAGCAATTCCAAGGCTGTGTGATGAACAAGAGAAAGAAATTATAATCCAGAAACTACAAGGAGTTGGGTCTTGGGGGGTTGGTCTCTTCCTTTGGCAGGAATTCCAAGCTTGGATATAGTGCTAACACATCTTGGAAACTTTCAAACCCTACGTGTGCAGTTCGTCATTTTGCTGGTGTGAAACAGGAGAGTTCCCAGGAGTTGCCTTAATAGGAACACTGGAACCTTATAGAAATAACAGGGAAATCAGCACTCCGTTGTATCCAGTGCCATCCTTTCGCTTGAGGGGAGCAGGAATTGTCCCTGAGGGGAGTGGGAATGGTCCCTGAGGGGAACAGGGATGCTCTGAGGGGAGCGGGGAATGCCCCAAGGGCAGTGGCATTGCTCTGAGGGGAACAGGGATGCCCCTGAGGGCAGTGGAGATGTCCTGGAAGCAGCAAGAGTGCTCTGAGGGCAGGAGGAATTGCCCCGAGGGCCGTGGGAATTACCGCGAACGTAAAGGAAATTTACCTGAGGGCAGCGGGGATGCCCCGAAGGGAGCCGGGATGCCCTGAGGGAAGCAGCAATCCTCTGAGGTGAGCGGGATTGCCTTGAGGGGGAATTTGGCTGAGGGCAGAGGGGATGCCCTGAGGGGAGCGGGAGGTCGAGGCCCGGGACGTGCCCTGAGGGCAGAGGGGATGCCCTGAGGGGAGCGGGCGGTCGAGACCCAGGACGCGCCCCAGCCCCCGCGGCTCCTCTGGGGAGGGCGGGCCAAGGCCGCCGGGTGTGCGCGGCCCGGGAGGCGGCGGCGGCGGCGGCGGCGGCGGAGGAGGAGGCGGTGGTGAGGGGAGGGGAGACGGAGGCAGGGCTAGGCTGAGCCGTGCCGGGCGGGTGAGCGAGCGAGTGACACCTGGGCGGCTGCGCTGCCTCCTCCTCCTCTCACGTAGGTTTCGACTTTCTTCCCCGCCCGGAAACTTGGTGGAGGCGCCGCGCACGCCGCCGTCGCAGGCCGGGTTGGAGCTGGGCTTCCAGCGCCTCTTCCCTCCCCATCCCGGGGACGAGCGAGCCCTTTCCCTCCCCCGGCGGCCGCAGGTGAGCGGGGACGGTGTGGGGGGTGTGAGGAGTCCCGGCGGGACTGAGGGACGTGGGAGTCCCTTAGGAAGCGCGGGGCTCCCCTCGGGCTGAGCTCCCCTGAGGGACGCGGTGGGGGCACTCGGGGGCTGAGGTCGGAGCGTCCCGACCGGCTGAGGGCGGGGGTCCCTTGAGGAGCTCGGGGGGTCCCACCGGGGCTGAAGGGATGCGGAATCCCATAAGGGGCTCGGGGGATCCCGCTGGGGCTGAGGGGACGCGGGGTCCCTGAGGGGATGTGGGGTCCGCTGAGGGTCGCGGGGGTCCCGCCGGGCTGAGGTCGGGGGGTCGCGGATCCGCTGCGGAGGCGGCCGAGGATCCCCGTTCTCCCAGCGGAGGGCTCTGGGCCGTGACTGCAGCCAGTGTCCCTTATCAGTGACACGGGCAGCGCAGGTGAAGGCTGCCGGCGCCAGGGTTTAACTCTTCACAGCTCGTGCTTGGGTAGGACCCCCCAAACCGGGTGATTTTCCGCTTGCGGGGGTCACAGGGAGGCAGTGGGGCAAAAAGGTCTTCGCTAGGAGTTGGCGAGTTTGTTGGTAATTAATTCAGGGGGAAAAAAGCCTATAAATAGAAGTTGAGATAAACAGGCAAAGCACAGCAAAGTGAGGATGTGAACCTTTTGGAAATACCTTAAAAGTAAGAAGTACAGGTGATGATAAGGCTTAGTTTAACGCAAAGAGTAACCATATAGCTGGAAAGATCTTTATTTAATTTATGAAGATTCTGTATGAGGGGTGTAAAGCGGGGTGAGGCTGGGCTGCTGAAGGGGTGATCCTGCTCTGCTTGGCGGGGTGCACTTGGCATCTCGAGGATAATGTCAGGAGGAGAGAGATCTGATGGAGAAGAAGCAGACCGGGCAGCAGCCAGCTGATGCCAGCGCAGGAGGTGGCAGGGACAGCGGGACTGCCCCTTTCGGTGGCACTGCAGGCTTAGTTTGCTTTAAGCCCCACTTGAAACGGCCCTTTCAACTCCTTGAGCGGTTTTTGGGACCTACTTTACCTCGGGAAAGTAAGGAATGCAAAATGAGTGCTTCCCTGCTGCTTACCAACCCGAAAAAAGGTCATATTTAAACTTCTGCTCCAGTTTTTTAGCCAAGGCGAAAGGACCAGAACATAAAGTTTACGTAGAAAAATTATTCCAGCTCAAGTGCAGATATAGGTGGTAGGGGGGAGGTCTCTGCTGTGCAGAGGGTGTGTCGGAGCAGGGGCACAGCAGAGATAATTGGCAGCCCAGAGAAGTTTCTGTCACCATCACAGAACCCCAGAGCTGTCCTGTGTAATCATTAAGCCCCTGGAGGCTCAAGCAGCCCAAGGTTTGGGTGGGTTGGAGAACTGGAGCTCTCCCGCAGCAGTGCCAGTTGTGTGCTGTGCCTTTGAGGGACGGCGCTGACGTTTGTCCTTGATGCCGGAGCTCTTTTGGCAGCTCTCCAGCGAAGGGAGAGCAGATTGCACACATGGCTCCTTCAAAACAAAACTTCTTTCTCTGAAGTTGCACACTCCAAGTCGCCTTTCACAATTTCCCCGAGCAGATGCAGTGTGTCTGCTGCTGAAAGGGCCTAAGGCGGTGGGAATATTTATTCCCTCCCCCGAAGGGATTTGCTCCCTGAACCAGCTTATGGAGTCAGAACAGCACCAGTGCTTGTGCAGGGCAAAACAAAGGGGTCATATGGCTGGGGATGGAGCAGGGAAATGATAAACAGGAGGCCGACCTTCTCTGGGGCTCCCCAGCTGGAAAACTCAGCTGTGCTGGAAATCCACACCTTCACTCACCCTAAGTGTGAGCATGTGGTGCAGATGGAATTCATTTAAATAACGGGGATGCACTGGCATAAAACCCCGTGGGATGAACGGGAGAGAAGGACCTGTGGTGTGCAGCAAAAAGGAACATCTGTTGAATGACAAATTTCAAGTTTTTAACCGAATGAGTACTGAGGGAAATAAGCAAGAGGTAAGAAACAAACCCAACCATATGGCCTGGGGAACAAGGGCTCAAAAAGGTGGAAGAAACAGCTCCAGAACAGACCTGGCACCTACATGACCTCCAAAAAACCCCACAAGGTTCAAAGGTACCTGATGAAACAGGTTGAGATGGATTCTGGATGAACGTAGTGCTACCTGAATGGCAATTCTAGTAACTTCTAGACATTTTAATTGATGGGTTTATAAACTATGGTAGTGCAGTATTTCCCCAAGTGTAGTTAATAAAAGAATTTACACATTTATGAGATTGTAGAGTCTTAGACTTAAATAGTATAATAAGAATAAACCTAAAAGAATAAATATCACTGCATAATAAAATATCTGTAGCTCACGAAGCACCCCTGCTGTATTTTCTCTTCTCCTTGTGCTGCCATATATATCTTATTTTCTGCATTAAAATAAAAACATCCTGCTGCAGCAGCTCTATTGATTTCACTTTGAAAATGAAGCTGCATCATTTCATTCTGCTCGTGTGGATCTCCCCAGAGGAGTTGCAGCTGTTGCCTTACTCACAGGCCTGAATATGTTTTGCTGGTTTAATACAAAACCCTCTTGTTTGGCTTTTCCTTCTCAGTTTACTTTAGTGGTGCTGCTCATACAGTTGTTAGGAATTGTATTTGACAGTCCCTCGTCAGTTTTTGGTCCCTGATTTATAGCACATAAAACGTTGCTCTTGGCTTAGGAGAAATTTCTTGACACGAATGAAGTTTGAAAATATGAAAATATCTGGCAGTTTTTCTGATATTTCAGATAAGAAATTGCCCACGAGTCAGTATCTCACAAGCCATCTAAAGGGTTAGAGGGGATTTAGATGAATGAGCAGTAGGAATTACTGTGCTGGTCCAGGAAAAAGCACTTAAGGCTGGAAGGAGGGAAATGGAATAAAGCTGGAGGAATTTGGAGAGACAATCAGCAGCTTACAGGCAAAGGCTTTTTAAAAAATTTTAAAAATATATATATTTATATGGTAATCCCCTGAGTTTAGAGGTTCTCTATGCAAATTTTGTTAGGAGACTGTAGTATTCATTATTTGGAATATTCTGGAAGGGAAGCACTAGACGGGATTAGGTATTTTTTTAAAGTGTTGTCCAATTTTGCTTACTTTTTGCCTATACCTTAAATCGTGCAAGTTTTGTAAACAGCTGCAGCAGAGTGTCTCTAAAAGCTGTTTTTCTGACGGTTAAAAAGGAGTTGAGATAAAAATTGCCCTGTTCCCCTGCGGGTTCAAGGGACTCACCTGTGACATCAGCGTGGTGGTTGCTGAGAGCCCAGTGAATCATGAGCAGCCCTATTTATAAAGTTCTCAGACTAACCTAAGGGTGAGGGGTTGATAAGAGAGAAATTCTTCTCACCTAATAAATGCTATTGCAGATCTCTACACAGCAAATAAATAACGGCAGCAGTTCCTGCCCTGGCAGCTCAGAGCTGAGGATTTCCTCTCGTACACGATCACAACTGGTCGGGAACAAAAATTACCGCGTGATTATTTCAACGAGGATACATAAAAATAAACATAATGGCTCTCGTGGGCCTTTTAGTCCTTGGGATAAAACCCAGTTCCCTGTGAGATCAACACCTGGGGCTACTTCAGTCTGAATCTCCAGGGGCTGAAAACCGAGCGGAGAAAGAAGATTCCTCCCCCTTCCCTCCCCACAGCGGCAGCACAGGTCGCTCACGGCCGGCTCAGGAGGAATGTGGCTGTTGCACTGATTTGGGAACAGCTCAAGGACTTTGCTCTGTTGCTTCGGCTCCTTTAGCTGATGAGGCAGCCACTCCCATTTAAAAATTATTTTTAGAACAAGGGAAAATATAATTATCAATTCATGCATATAGCAAATATGTGCCCCGTACGGCAAGATAACAATAGGTTTAGAGTCCTGCTGCTGGTATCAGCTTGGATGCAGCCTTAAATCGGGATAAGATTTGAAAAGAAACACATCCCAAATATAAAATGCCTCTTGCAGTTTTGTTTCCCTCAGCTGTGAGGGTTGTTTGAAGTCAATAAAATACACCGAGAGAAATTGTATGAAATTGGATGAAAAGTTCCGTATGCAACTGTATAAGCTCATGAGCACAGATGTCTTAAACAGCAGAATATGTCTCAAGTCCTTTAAAAATGAGATGTAATACTGTTCTGTCTGTCTAGAGGGGAATGTAATCTTAATCCAGAGACTTTTATTTTTACTGGTTTGACTTCTGCTGTTTCATTATTTACTTAGGAGCTGTCACCTGTGGTGAAGGGCATTTCAGCTACTGGTTGCAGCAGCTCTGCTTACCCAGAGGCACTGGCAGAGTTTAAGTTCACTTCAAACTCAGCTGCAGCTGCCCTGGGGAGCCACAGTTTGAGAAGGTTTCGTTTTGTTTAAATGAAGGTAACTTGTTTTCTTTCTTTCCCCTTTACCACGATCTGATGGTGAGATGGAATGTAAAGGGGAATTACAGACTTAATTAGCTCTTAATTCAGCTTTTTTAGTTAGTGTGAACAAGCTGAGGCTAGAAAGTACTTTGCATAAAAAGCCCTCTTACCCCGTGAAAAGAGGTCTGAGCAGGGTGAGGTGTCCTGATGTCACCGATGGCATCGGGCACAGGAGCTGTTGGGAAAGAAGAGCCAGGCCAGGGGAAATGTGCTGGTCCCTCTGGAATGACTCTCAGCCGTCCTGCCTTGGGTTTATTTTGTGGAGCTGAGATTCCGAGTGCCTTTTGGTATAAAGGGATACTGTCACACCTTGTGGCAAACTCTTTAAACAGAACAGCATAAAAAAATAGTGCTACTGAAACTGAGACTTGGACCGGGTAATGAGGAGTTCTGTGCTACTTTATCCTGCAGCAAAGTCCTAATCTGGTGTTTCTGATGTTAGAAACTGTGTCTGTTGATAGGAAATGTTTCATCTCCAGGTGCAAAGCTGCTTTCATGCTGCTGGATTGCTTGTGGTAAAGTTTTGTAGAAAACAAGAGTTCCTTGTTTGTGTTTTAACCAACTTTGAAAATGAGTTATTTCATGCTTAAGGCTGAGAGTAGCCAAGATTAATTTCTTTTAACTGAAATTAATTTTAAAGTAACACTTTGATAGAATGTGATAAGATTAAAGCACCGTAGGAGTTTCTCACTAGACAGCAAGGCTTAGAGCTACAGAAATACCTTTTGTCTCCCAAAAGCAAGAGTCTCTCTCTTCCCGCCTCCTCCCTTCTCACATTACTTTTAAATATCTCTGATGTGACCACCCTGGTGAGGATATTCAAACAGGGACTTTTAGAACAGCCAGTTATATAAAATATAGTGCACAGTGTGCTTCTTCCCCTGTATCCTTGGGAAGTGCTGTGATGAGAAAGCATTGCCTCTCTCTGACCTGTGTGACAAATACAGATCACAAATGGATGGTGCTATGCAGGTGTTCTTTCATCTCTCTCTACAGACCAGGAATTTGTAGGTAGACACACAGACAGTGATGAGCTAAGAGCATCTGATACTCATTTATAGCCATTAGACACTTGATCTTTACCTCCTGTCCCAGAAGCCAACCCTGCTCTTTGGAAAGTGAGTGTGCTCCCAGATATTCAGATGAACCCAAATCTCAACATCACATCTCCTAATCCCTCTTTGTTTGGTTTTGGGCTTTTTGTTTGGGTTGGAGGAGAAGCTTTGGTTATTAATTACTGATTAAATCCTTAAGTAATAGCACTGGGTTCTTTCTTTCTTTGTAGAAAGCTTCTCCCACAAACATCAAACTGATTTTTAGGGATGGAGTTGCAGATAGCTGCCAAATTGAAAATGTAGGTGAGGGTGGAGGTGGGAGTATTTAATTTCCTGGAGAGAGATGATTATAGACATGATAGAAAAAAAAAAAATAAAGACAATCCACCCATGTGGTGGTAAAACTTCCATAGGAGTATTTGGGTCAAATTCTGCAAAGAAGCAAATTGATTTAAGTGACTGAAGAATTCCTGTGAGCACAAAGTGAGCAGCTCTTATGTTTGTGTGGAATATGATGTAGAAAGGAGGGTGGATATAGTGGAAGCATCTTGCAAGGGTGAGAAAGCAGGAAGAAATATATCAATAAAACAGCTTTTTCTGCAGCACTTGTCTTCATTTTGATGGCATTTAATTTATCCATTTTTCTGAGCACTATGTTAAAATAGTCACTCTTGGATCCCCTTTGGAAGAAGAGTGTAGGTGGAAAGCTTAATTCCTAAGGAAGGGAGGAGAGAGGAAATTTATTGGCTCTTGTTACCCAGACAATATTAACAGAATGATAACACCAGAATCTCCTGCTCTGCAGAAAGAACTGGGATTAATTTTTGAAATCACATTTGTGTAGCCCTGCTACTTTAACATTCTGGGTCCTGTGAGACTGTTCTGTGCAATCATTAACTGAGAGAGAAGCAAATGTTCTGAGCAGATGGTAGTGAGAGAAATAAATTATAAGTACCAGCTTCTTAAGTTTTCATGTCAGCTTTTGATTCTTGTCAAATTAAAAATGCTTGCAATTTAAGCTGCTGATTGCTAGTAAGATTTTTAAACTGAGCATTACAAATCTTCCCTTGTGTTGAACTTTCAGATACTCTAACCAGACAGGTTTTTCATAAAAGTCTGGAAGATTTTTATACAATTTTTATAAATCTGTCTGGAAGTAAGTTATGTTAAAAATGAAAATCCATCAGTGCTGCAGAGCTGATCCTGCAGAAGTTGCTCAGCAGAAGACTCCTTGGGATTGTCCTGATCTACTCAAGCCTTTTAGCTCATCTCTGAGGATAGGGTTTCCTGGGATAGTAACTCTTTTCTGGTCTAACAGGATAATGATTCTGATTATAATGAATGAAAATACAATTGGCTTTGTTTTCTGGTGGAGAAAACAGATACTTGCTCAGAAGCTGAGGCAGATAAAATACCAAAATGTTTAATGAGCACAGAAACACCAGGGAGTTAAATACAACTTATTTTCACATTTAGGGTTAAAGAATGGGTATAAAAAGTGATGGGAACAATGGAAATTTAAATTTCCATTTTTCTTGATATTGAATACAGTAAAGCAGCTTTGATTTAGAGTTTCTGAGTCAAATGTTCACACAAATGCTGAGCAGTTACTCTTGGAGGTGGCTCATTAGAAACCCCGTGGCTTCAAGGCAAGCTCAGTTAGTGAAAGGGTTGTTTCTTATTTAGCTGTATAAATTCACCATTTACAGAAGATTTTTACATTCAGTGGCCTGATCTTCAGCCATATCAGAAAATAATAAAGATAATAGGAAATTGTATCAACACCTGAAACCATTCTTGGATTTGGTGTTGTGTTTTTTTGTAAAATTGACCTACTTCAATATTGTTTATAAAAATCCTCTGATATTTCAACACTTTTCTGTGCCACTCTTGTAAACTAAGGACAGTTCAGTGATGATTGTGAAACACTGTGGCAAGACACTGGAAGTGTTCAGTCAGGACATTGGTGCCTGTCCTATAAAACCTGTCTCATTTCATGAATCCTTCTTCACAGGAGAGGTGAAATTCAGCAAAAAAACCTTATTACAGAACGCATTTCCAATGCACTTTTCTCTGTCTCTGGAATGGAAAAAAATCGCCATTCTGTGAAACACAAAACTTCTTAACTGAGTGAAAACTGTTGGAAGAAAGTTTAAGAAAAGCTCTGCCCCTTTTTGTCATGGTTTATTTCTAGAGGATTGGGTTTCCTCCATCAGAATCCATCTGGAACTTGCTTTTAGGTTTGGTCAGTGCCCCGCTGGTGTGTGCCCTCAGCCATCTTCATCCAGATTGTGCTGGCTTGTTTTGTCCACCCCCAAAAAATTAATTAATTGTTTAGCCTTTAGCTGGAATGTTGCATTTCCAGTCTCCCAGGGAAATGTTGTTATAAATATAATAACCGACATAATTATTGCAGCGAAGTGTTGCATAGCAGGAGACGTGGGGCACGTGCCCTGCAGTCCCCAAACCAGCTTTTATATTGGGGTTTCAGCCCAATATTTCTATATCAACATGTCAGTGCTAACTTACAGCTGCCCAAAAGCATAAACCATGGCATTTCTAAAATATTTCCCTAAAATCAACTGTTTTTTAATATTGAGAACCAATTATTTGATTTTTTTAAAAATTATTTTTTTAACTTAAGCAGTTTGAAACACTCCTCTAATGTCTTATATCTGTTAGGAAGAATTTTACACTTCTGTTTTGTGTCCTTGCTGCAGACTGGCTGCATGGTTCTGTGTTTTGCAGTATGGAATGTGCTCTGCTTACTCACCATATTTGTGGTTTTATAAATCAGTTAGTTAATAGAAACAGGCTTGATTTTATTCTTTTTTGTTTTGGTTGGTTTTTTTTCCCCAGGAGCTTCTTATGTGGTCTTAGGTAGGTCCCTTGAGATCCTCTTCAGAGACATAACAAAGTGTTAAATTCCCAGGAGCTGGTGCCTCTGTGGGTCTGTTTTAGCCTCTGGTGATGTAATTCCTCAGTCTTTAAAGGGGAACAGCAGCAATGTTACACCTCAAAGAAATGTAATTCAGGTAGATACATTATGGCCAAAATGGAGTTGGATCAAATGCTGGAATTGTGTGGGCACACGGGCCTGGATTGAATGGAGCCTTAATTTACACTGCACAGTAAATGGCACAGTGAAGTGCCTTAAAAGCAGGAGCCAGAGCTGTGTTTGGGAATTCTGGGAAGCTGGAATGCTGCTCTTGGGGTAGCCAGGTACCACAGGCACAGCTCCTGCTCAGTCACAGCACAAGTGGAGACACGGGCTTGGAAAGATTTCTTAGATAATCATGCTTTTTTAAAAGGGCTTTTTTTTTTTTTGAAAGCTGTAGAAGTGAGTCATCAGTTCTGTTTCCAAGTCTGGGCTGCTGAGCAGGGAGTGAGCAGTTTGCCCACCAGGAATGGTGCCGAGGGGTTCACTGCTGGTGTGGTTCTTGGCAGACCCCTCCCAGAGCTATTAACAGTGTTGTAGATGTGAAGGGGGGGTAGATCCGAGGCTCTGTGCCCTGGCAGAGCTAAAACAAGAATAGGCAATGTGCTAATATTGTCAGGAATAGTCTTGCTTTGGCAGGAATACAGATTAGACTACCTGATAAGTCATCTTTAAAAAAAAAAAGTCTAGTCTTTGAGTCAGTGTTACAGTACAAGGAATCCTACTTTAAAAAAAAAGCCAACTGTGATTTTCTATTTTTTTCAAATGCAGTAAAGATAAAGGTGATCGCAAAGAAATCCTTATGGGAAATATAAAGAGATTTCTGCTGGTTTATTTCCTTCAATTCTTTGTTCAGTATAGGAGTGGGGTGTGTTATTCTCTAATTCTGACTCCAGAGGCATTCCTTGCACTGCACTTTCAGAACAGCAGAGTCCATTAGAGCAGCACATGAACGCATCAGGCTTTAACAATTTCATGCAGTCAATGTGTAGTAACTTTGGACCAGTCTGGATCCTGATGCTGTGATTCCCTCTTTATGTGGAAGCTAAAACCCTTGGAGAGATCTCAGTGCTACAGAGAAAAGCAGGAGCAGGGAAGGTACCACCCATTGCTGGAAGGAAGCTGGAGAGTGGGGAATGGTGTATCAGAAAAAGCAACAACAGGGATGGAGGGGTTGGTTGGGTTGGTCTGGCCTTAGGAGGTTAGAACGAGGAACTGAGATTGGATTGCAAAGGATTGAGTTTGTATCAAACCTCCCCTCCAAACTGGAATCCTGTGGACTCTCTGGACTGACTCTTGAAAGTGGCTTATTGAAGCTGAGGGGAGCCAGGCCTGTTATGATGAAACAGTGATTTTCTAGACACTTCAACTGTGCCTTGTTGGGCTGCAGCAACATCTGTGCTGGATGAGATTTTAGCAATTCTCCCCTTGCAGAGGCTCTGCTTTGTGCCCGAGTCCCTGAGCAAGGGAGGCTTGTTTGAGCCTGCTGCCCTCCCCGTGCTGCTCACACAGCCCTGCCTTGCCGAAGGCTCTGGGCTGGGTTTCATCACAGAGGTGTCAGCCTTGGGTTCCCCAGTGTCTGCAGGAGTGTCCTCCTTATTGAAGGGACAGCGGTGTAGAAGTAAATTTCACCTGGACACTTTTAAATGAAATCTTCACCCCTTCTTTTCAAGGATTTAGAAGTGAGACAGCAGATCAGCTTAGAGCAACAAAATTGTGGTGACACTTTTATCTTCCACAAGTTGTTACTCAGATATTACTCATCGATGGGATTCATCTTCTGTAACCTTTAAACACAGAGCAGAGAATGAATTTGGTAAATAATCTGAAATCCCCCCCAATAAAAGTAGTTTATCAGCAAAATTACCGTGAGGTTTGTTTTTGCTGAGAAAGTGGATTTGTTTCATCACCTGCCAAAGTTTTATGCAAATAGTCCAACCTGAAGCACAAGTATTTCTGATTGGTAGTGTTTGCCTTGGAAGCTTCATGTTCTATTAATTGCTGGTGCTGAGCTGATTGATTAGAATTGGTAGGAGATGTTAAGTGATGGTCTGATGTTGAAATGTTCCTTTTTCAACTGTAAGATCATTCAAGATCAGCTGAAAGCTGGCAAAAAGGCAAATGAGGCAAACAGCAGGGGACTGCCTGTTTCAGGTGGAGGCAAGCACCAAACAACAGGGGGATTTCTAAGAGAGGAGGGCATGGACACGTCTGCTTTCGTTTCCTTTTGCGCTGTCTGTGAGCTGTGTTTTGTTTTGGGGAGCACTGAGTCAGCCACGCAGGAGTTAAGGAGTGAATGCAAACAGAAGAGTTAGGGATGTTCACCCAGCCTCAGTGCTTCCCTCGAGGGGAAGATGCTTTCTGGCACTGCAGCAGGGGAGAGAGAAGCAAACAACTCCTGTTGTACCCACCTGGAACTGTGACAGTGATGTTTTAATCTTTTGAAGTGAACA
The DNA here is from genome assembly GCA_013398115.1 of Falcunculus frontatus. Lineage (NCBI taxonomy): Eukaryota > Metazoa > Chordata > Aves > Passeriformes > Falcunculus > Falcunculus frontatus. Next base: position 447,161 of record VZRV01003634.1, on the reverse strand, counting down.
AGTTCCTATGGCTGGGTAAAAATTTGCCTGTGAAATGCCTGATTCTGTTGGTGATAGGTTCTCCCTTTAATTAAATAGCTGACTTACCTTGACAATTAATTGGAGTGATGTATGGTTTTTATTAGAAACCCATGACTAATTTTTTCTTGCCGTTCCTGCTATCTTATTGTTCTTGTCTCCCCTCCTCCCGAGTTCTGCTGTGTGCCAGCCGTGTCCTCCAGGCACTGGTGCAGACCAGTGTTCCCTCTTGCTTGGGCTTTTACCTGCTCCAGATAAAGCCATTGTTTTCAGATATTTTCCACGTCGTCTTTCAGAAATTTTCCATTTCATCACAGCTTTGCAATATTTTTTTTTGTTGTTTTCAAAGAGTCTGGGATTCTTTATATAAACTTTAAAAACCCCCACCAATCCAAAACTCCTCAAAACATCTCACCACCACAAAACCCCCCACTGTGTAATACAATTTGCTTCCTTTAATACCACATTTCCTACTTTATTAAAATAACTGCCAGGTTAAAAAAATCCTCCCTGCAGTCATCCCTGTGCCTGTAATCTGCTAGGAAACTCAAGCGAATTTTATATTTAATTACAACAGGCAAGATTCAAAATGGATGTGACTGAAGACATTTCTGTTAAAATCAGAGCAGCAGCTACAAAGGACTCAATTTGTCCCTTATCCTCCTCTCCCTGCCTGAAAGGAGCTGAGGCTTAAGCCTTTCTCTAACATTACAACAAATGATGTGGACAATTCTTTAGGTTTTTTCCACTTAGGAAGCTTTAGTCTTTTTATAGGAAATTTGTTTCCATGGGGGAACTTAGGCATGGATGAGTGGGGAACAATGCATTGTTTGTTAAAACAAATTTTTTTGAAGGGAGTGGGCTTGAAAGGAAGGAAATGTGGTTTAGATTTAAGTTTCTTTTGAAATTTCTTCCTCTTCTTTTGCCTCATCCTCCCCACCCCCCAAAAACAAAACAGAAATCCTAACAACCAGAAGTCCCCAAACTGGCTTTTCACCACACACATCTTTAAAATATTTGGTATAATCTGGAAAGCCAGAGGAAGTTTAAAAACCACTGTCCTGTGTATCCTTTCTTTGCCTTCCCTCTCTGGGTTGTTCTCCCCCAAGAACATGTAGCTTTTGTCTCACCTTTTCTAGTCCCTCTGTTGGGCAGAGTTTATTTAGTCCATGTCTCTGGTGTGTGTATGTGAAGTAGTTTAAACTTCAATTTATCCACGTGCTTAAACATTGTGCTGAATGATGTCCTCGCATCCTCTGATCCCTGGGCTGTTCACTCCCAGGGTGGCTCTGGAAGGAAGAGCCCTGCGGGGGGCAGATGGGGGTGAAGATTCTGGGGAGGAAGCTCAAGGCAGGAATACAGTTTAATTTTTAATTGGCTGGATTTAAAGCAGGCAGTTGGCTGGAATTGTCTCTCTCTCCCTTTCCCTACAGGTCTGTGGCAGAGCTGCTGTGTGACAATCTCCTCCCTGGTGCTGGCTGCCATGGCTGACCCCATCACAGAGGAACCCGTGTCCCCAGCCCCTGAGCTGTGCTGTGAGTGTGGCCAGGCCCACCCCTTGCTGGACAATCACCTTTACAACTTCCAGGACGAGGTGGACGATGAGCTCATCTGCCACATCTGCCTGCAGCCCCTGCTGCAGCCCATGGACACGCCCTGTGGACACACGTACTGTTTCAAGTGCCTTGAGAACTTCATGCAGGAGTACAACTTCTGTCCCATGGATAGGAAGAAGCTTTCCTTCCAGCAGTGCCACAAGTCCAGCCTCCTGGTCCGGAACCTGCTGGATAAGTTGATTGTGCTGTGTCCTTTCAAGGCTGAGTGCCAGCAGACCATGCAGCGCTGTGAGCTGGAAGCTCACCTGCAGAACAGGTGCATTCCCCTTTCCATCCCATCATTGCTCCTTGTGCAATGCCAGGGCTGTTGTGCTGCTCATCGGAGCCAGCCATTCTCAGAGCAGCTCCTGAACTGGGGCAAGGTGGGACACCAGAGATGCCAGGGTGAGGCTGCAGAGGTGGGTGGGTGAAGACACTATAATTGTGCGTGTGCTCTGGAGGAGAAGGGTGAGCTGCTCACCTTCAGGTCGTCTGCAGACACTAAACCTGTCAAATACACTGACATTTGTGGGTCCTGAACTGGGGCACCAGCTGTGGAGTTGTTACAAACAAGCTTATTCTTGTTTCCCTTGCACAGAGAAGAAAGGCACAAAGTCAACGCTCTGAAAGCAAGGGATTGTGCAGTGCTGCCAATTTAATTGGTCCAATTAAGATGTGCAATACATAAGTCTTTGATTCAAATAGTGCAAGTCCCTCCAAGCTGCACATTATGTACTTGCTGAATCACCTACTTACAATTCCATTATCTTCTCTCATTCTTTTGCTGAAAAGGGGAAGCACATGAAAATTACTATTTTTTTTTCCTGTTCCTCTTGTGTAGAGGAAGGGAGACTTTTTGGTGCTTCCACTGCTGGCTGGAGGGAGGGAGGGATATTGTCACTTTAAAAGGAGTGCAGGTGACAAAGCTCTTGCCATGGTGCTTGAAGAGCCCTTGTTCCTACCTGGTTAATGATTTGCAGGGAAGGGAGCTAAGTGCAAGCCCTGCTGCAGGTGGAACAGACCTTCCTTGGCTGGGTGTATTTTGTCAGCAGGCAATGAGAAATGCCACAGGCTTGTTTCCTTCAGCTGTGCTGTAGTTTGTTGTGGCAATGACATATTTTAAAAATAAGCCAACCAAGGGAACAGGTACTTAGGGTACCTTTGCAGTTCCAGCCAAGGGTGTACCCTTGTGGTTCTTGCTTGTCTTCAGTCCCCACGAGCTGAGAGCTGGTGTTAGAGCCAGGGGAAGGGATGGAAGGTGCTTGAGTGCCCCTTTCCCTTCAGTGAAAGTTTATAATCTCCTTTTTCGTGGGGCAGCCCTTTGTACTGGCTGCTCGTTATCGAGCTGGGCTGAGTGCTCAGGCTGCAGGGCTGGGGCCAGGGCTCACACCAGGGCTGGGCCTTCCTCTGCTCTGCAAATCTGCCCTGATATCAGTAAACTCCTGTCACTCGTTAATCTCTCCGGCTCAGGAGTTACACACAGGGCAGGGAGGGAGGCACCTGAAATGTTTACATTAGAGACCTGCCTGGAAACTGTATCATTGCCTTCTGTATTTCACAGTTGTTTGTATCTTTTCTTGGGGACAGATTATTCAAAGATTGGAGGTTATTTCACTGGGTTATGGGCACAGTCACACTGAAAAATGGGAAAGAAAATTTAAAGATAAGAAAATTACACTGAGATGTGGGTGTTTTTTTGTTTTAACTGAGATTAACTGATAGGAGAAGATTTAAGGAAATAAGAAGCATATGGTAACTTATTTTCTTGGGGCATTTCCCTCCCTTTTGCAAATTGAGTTTGTGTTTTGATACCTTAAGAGGGACATATGCACAAGTGGATCAGTCAGCTTCTGTCAATAAGTTTAGGGTTATTTTACTGCTTGGAGAATAAATGAGTAGGAATAAACCAGAGGAAGTAATACTGGGATGAGACATCTTTAGCCAGAGTGTAAATAAGTCAGTTTAATTTGAGAAGTGACTCTGATATACACCCAATAATACTCATGTCTCTGAAAGTGATGTTTTTGCATTTATCACCTCCTCACCTGTCACCTTTTTTATAAATACTCATGATAAAAGAGCTGTTCTTCCTCACCCATTAGTGCTGGTGATGGTGTATCTGCATCCAGGGCACATTTTGTGTGGACAATTCCATCCCAGTTTTGGGATCTCTTTGGGGAGCAGTCAGTGGGAGTAGGAACTAAACTGCTCTCATTCAGGTAGAGCCATCACCTGCATTGCCTGGGAGTGACCAGGTCCAGGGTCAGGTCTCATTCCACAGCAGAAAATGCCCAATCCTCTCTTGTGTTCTTGTGTGTAGTTGGTGTGTTAAAACAAAGCCTAATTCAAGGCTGAGCTTGAAATTTGAGCCACTTTCTTTGCATCAGGGTACAGTTCCTAGTGATCTCTAAAACGTCAGAGCTCAGTATTTGCTTATATTTAAGGAGGATTGTTTTCTTCATGCCGTGTTTGCCAGGTAAATATTTAGCAAGGGAGACTCCTGTTTCTATTACGTTCTTCTTTTTCAAATAATTTGCTTAATAATTTCAAAAGTAGTGAAATAACAAGCCTGCTCTTAAGCTGACACACGTATAAGTAGAAACTGAATGTCAAATGAGAATAAATTTCAGCATCTGAGGCACCAGCACTGCACTGGTGAGATCTGGAACAAGTTTCTTCCCATGGGTTTGACAGAGCTTTCATGTGCTGGGTCCCCTGCCCAGGCAGAGACAGTCACTGACAGCCCCTGCCAATCTCTCTCCAGGTGTCCTGGGTTTAAGAAATACAAATCTGAACTCCAGCGGAAAAAGAATCCCATTTCCAAAGGGAAGGAAGATCCTCCTGCCAAGGGGGAGACAAACACGCTCAAGGATCCAGAGGTCCCAAGTGGAGGCTCCTCACTTGTGGCAGAAAGTTCTGGAGCTGCTGTGGTGTCACTGGGGACTGCAGAGCCTGGGCTGGTTAATCCAGCTTTTGAGGAGACTGAAGAAGGTAAGAGTTTGGGACAGAAGTGGAACTGTGTATTTACCTTTCATGATATAAAAATGAGGTAATTATCTCAGAAAATTCAATTTTTTAAGTGTCCCCAGCACTGTCAGACAAGTTCAATGCTACTCAGCCATTAGTAGCCATCAGAGGCATCCCTTTCCTTGAGCAGAAGGGAGATGCATTTATGTGCATCAGGGGTGGCAGAATCTGCTCACAAGCACTAAACTGTGCAAAACCATTTGGAGAACCTCTGCTAGACTGCAGTGAGTATTTGCAGTATTTTGTGGAGAAACAGAGGCAGTCCCTGTCGATGTGAACGCGGAGCACTTAATGCCCTTGCAGAAGCCAAATAATTAGTAACTAGGAAGTGTTCCAGGTTCTTTTTAATCTTGTTAAGAAAGTTAAATATACAGTCGATTTCCTGGAGTGGTCAGCACCTCCCTCCTGGTGTTTTTCTAGCATAAGTTAGGTTTTGGATTAACAGGCAGCTCTGAAAGCCTTGCAGATCAAATAACCATCTCCACTTCAGTGTGGCAGCGCTTGTCTCAGCTTGGTAGGAGGCAGCAGCGTGGAAACCTCAGTGCCTTGTCTCAAAGTTAGGCTCAGCTTCCAAGTGTGCAGGTGCTGGAGCTGACAACCCCTGTGCCTGGGACAGAGGTAACTCACAGGTCAGTTCAGTTCCCTATCAGCTTTTTCCCAAAGCACACCTGGAGCAGGTTTTGCATCTCTGCTGTGACACCTGTCCTTCACCCAGGCACTGCTGGGCCTGGCCTGAGTGTCCCCGTGCTGGGAGATCTCATCCTGCTTGTTAACAACAACTTTCATCTTCAAAGTGCAGCATTTCTTAATCTCCAGTATGCTGTGAAACAGCCAGACATTCCTCCTGTTTTACAGGGGGGATGGGAAAAGGGGAGCAAAGGAAATTAGAGGAAGGAAGTTGCAGAGCAGTAATTACAGCTGGGTAGTCCCTTTCCCTCATGGGCATCATGGAAATTGGAATTTGTTGTGTGCGTGCTCCTAGCAGGCCAGCTGTCACAGGAGAAAAATAAATCTCTAAATATAGCCAAACCATACTGAATGCCCTTTAATAAACCCCAAGCAACAACAATAAAGAGTTTCAATTCACCATAAGCTAGGAGAAAATGGGGAAAATAATGGAGAAATTGTAAAGAAACAGAGGGGTTTTAAACTTTTTATGTGACCTTAGGTCTCCTGATAGCTGCTTTCGCTCCAGATGCTACATTGAACAAAACCTGCCAGGGATTTGAATCTTGGGGTGCTGTGAAAAGGAAAATTCTGTTAATGTGTTGCTTTTTCTCTTCAATTTCCACAACCAGACCTTCCTCAGAGAACCAGTCTTGTGGCTGAAACCACCACCATCGAAATCCACCGAGAAGATCCGGAGGAAGAGCTGGGGATGAGGATAGTTGGGGGTAAGGACACCCCCCTAGGGAACATCGTTGTTCAGGAAGTGCTGCGGGACTCTGTGATTGCTGCTGATGGAAGAATTGCTCCTGGGGACCACATCCTTGAGGTAGGAAAAACCCCCCTGGCAGCCCCATTGCTTCCCTTGCCTGGAAAAACTGGGAAATCTCTGCAGCTCAGGGTTTGAGAGCATTGATCAGATCTCTGTGTCAGCAGCATTCTGTGTCTGCTGGGGCTCAGGAACAGACTTTTGGGGTTCCTTCCAGTCAGACTCATATTTCCCTTGCATATTTGACAGCTTTTTGAAATTTAGACCATTTTGGATAAAGTAAAAGTTTCCCACCTGATAAATTTCACACAGCAGCCCCATTTCTCTGCTCTAGTTAGGAAGTCTCATACTTGCTTCCTCCACTGTGTTGCTTAAGCTGCATATTCTCCATGGGCAGGTCCAGGGTGAGAGCTGCTGACTTGCAGTGAGTATCAGCTCCAAAATGTGAGTAATGCAGAGCTCCAGCCCCAGCCTGACCCATGGCCGGGGCACTGCCCACACTGCTGGGGCTGTGTGGCCCTGGGTGACCAAGGTGACACCTTGTACACACGGTGACAACTGTTGGCACCTCCAGCCATGGCTGCCCAATCATCTGACAAGCCATAAATCCTCATGATCCCATGGGATTGGGCATCAGGAGGGGCTGGCAGCCCCCACACACACGTGGCCCATGTGATCTCTGAGTTGGTTTGTCAGGTAGAGCAATGGAGTGACTCCTATTTTATCCAGCTGGATTGTCCATGTCTCAGTAAATAGGGCAGGTCCCACACTTAGGAGCCCTATTAACATCCTAAAAGACTGCAGAGTCTGATGTGACAACAGGCAAAGCAAAACGTTGCCTTCTCAGAGTCACTCTGGTAAAAGTATAATTAGATGGATGATTCCAGAAGCTTGTCGATTATGGACCACTCAAAAGTGGAGATTTGAGTCTTCTCCCAGTCTGTACTGAACGCTGGAAGTTAAGGAAAAGCAGATCTGCATTGCCATGGGATGGAAGGAATGATTGAACATTATCACATTTGTTTGTTGTGTGGGTTGTCCTATCTTATCCCTGTCATCAGTTATTCACCAATTACAGCCCAATTCCATCAGCTTTCTTCATTCTTTTTTAGAAAACTTTGCTCCGTGATGTGCATCAGAGTCAGAGATTGCACAGGGAATTTTCCATCCTGCTCCATCCTGGCCATGCCCCACACTGTGGACAGTGCCTAATTAATGTGGGCTCTGATTAGTGAGTGCTTTGTTTGTCTCTGTAGGTGAATGGCGTCAACATCAGCAGCGTGACTCACTGCCAGGCTGTCTCCTTCCTGCGCCACCCAGGCCCTGTTCTCCACCTCATGGTCCTGCAGGAGAAGGGTTTTTCCAACAAGACTGCACAGCAGGATTCCACTTCCACCAACCGGGAAGTGATCCACGTCACCTTGGTAAAGAGAGACCGATCGGAACCCTTGGGAATCAAACTGATCAGGAAGACAGACGAGGCAGGGATTTTTATTCTGGATCTCTTAGAGGGAGGCTTGGCAGCCAAGAACGGAAAGCTGAGTCGGAACGACAGAGTCCTGTCAATAAATGGCCAGGATTTGAGGCAAGGAACACCTGAGGCCGCTGCCCAGATAATCCAGGTGAGTTCAGACATGGAGAGGTTGTGTGGAAATGGCTCTGTGTGGCTGATCCAGGGCTCCCGTTCTGAGCCAGGGCTAACAGAACACACCAGGGCATCCTGCATTCCCCCAGATCTCTCCCTTGGAAAGTGACTCCCCTGCGGATGTGTGGGAAGCACCACTTCCAAATGAAGATAAACACGGAGAGTGGGAATCCATGTGAGTCATCCCTGACAGGGATGAGGGGAAGCAGTGGCTCATGGCACAGGAGTTCATCTGAGGAGATTGCCTCTCCTGTGTGGTGTTTGCAGCTTCTCTGGCAGAGGGAGTGTCGGCGTGCACTGTGTGGATTCGTGCAGCAGACAGGGAGGGATCAGGGCAGCCTCTTGTGCTTCCAGCAGCGACACTGGAGGTTCTGGCTGGGACATGGGATGGGCTGGCAGCACAGAACAGATCCCTTTGGATGATCTGAAGCCCTTTCTCCCCTGTATTTGGGAAAAGAGACTGGAAAACGATGTGGGGCACCTCAGACTAAAAACATTCCAAGGTACTAAATGGGTAGGAGAGGGGTGGTCTTTCCGTTTGGAATGTGCTCCTGTTGCAGCATGCCAGAGGTTTTGGTGGAAGGAGTGGGCAAGGAATTCTGGTTAAAGGATTAAGGATTGCTGCATGTGCAGCAGATATCACACAGATCAGGTTAAATTCTTTATCTCCCCAAGGCGAGTGCCTCCAGTTTGTGTTTTTAATCTACAGATCCTGACACAATGCACCTCATCCCATTCTGTTTATATCCCAGAAAGGATGTGAGGTCAGCAGGAGGGAGAGCCAGTTCTCTTCACAGTTATCAGAGGAGTGCAGTGCCATGGGAGAAAGAGCAGAGTTCCAGCACTGAGATCCCTTTTTGTGTTGTATGAGTGCTTCCGTTCTACGGCCTCTTAGAATTTGTTTGCCTCCCACAATTGCTGCTGCATTCCTGTTGCAATGTGCACACACAGCTCCCATGTGAGGAACTCTTTTGATCCCACTGGAACCAGCAATCAAAGTCTCAGAACTGGCTTCATGAGCTTTGGGGGTTGAATCTCTTTGGAAGTGACGTTTGTGTAAAACTGCGACAGTTTTCCAAACGTGAACTGTTCCTCTGGGGGCTAATTGAAATCCTTCCCTAAATGTAACTTAAAGAGCCCCTCTTCCAAGGTCAGGGAATTCACTGTGGCACCAGGGAAACAGGCTTCTGTGACAAGGAGTGAGAGCAGCGACTGCATTTCTGTCATCCAGGGCGGGAAACGCCTCGAGTGAGCACGTGGGCCTTCCCCAGTGAGTCCTTCACAATAAGGTTCTGTCAGGTGATCTGAAGGAACAAACCCAAGGAGAGCAGCAGGAACAATTGTGAGCACTTCCCCTGCAGCCCTGCCAAGGCCAGACGTGCAGCTGGTGAAGTGTTTAACCAGCAGCAATCTCAGCCCAGAGGTACTCTGGGGAAAAAAATGGATGGGAGATGGTGAACAATGGATGAACAGAGCTGGGAGGGACAGAGCTTTAACAACTTCCCGTGCAATAAAAGCATCCAGTGCTTGTCATGGTCACTGTGTGTGGACCAGCCAGTGTTCCAGCTCTGTTCATGCTGTAGCACAACACAAGATGCTATTTTGGTTGTTTGTACCGAAGTGCAGGAATTAATCATCCCTTTCCACCTTCTCTTGTTTGGCATTTCTGGGGGAGGGAGGCACGAGTGAAGCCTGCCTCTACTCCTGTTCCTTCTGACTCATGGTTGCTAATTCCTTTTTTCTTTTTCCAATCACATTCCCTGGCTCTTCACAAAAGACTTTGCATCACAGTGAGGAGCTGTTGGAGAACCTCTGTAGGAGCTGATGCCAACCCTCCTCTCTCCCCAAGGCAATGAGGGCTGTCCCTCATTTCTAACCCATTTTTCTATCTTTTTAATCTCTACTCTTTGTTTCTCTGGGCAGACCACTGAATCCAGAGTGAACTTCGTGATCCTGAGGCAGCCTGGAGTGCAGCTGGGGGAGCCAGTGGAGGATGGCAGCACCTCCAACAGCAGCAGCAGCAGCAGCAGCAGCAGCAATGGGGGGAGCCCAGTGCACCATCGCAGGCGACCAGACCAGAACCACTACAGACGAAAATCCAACTACCAGAAGGTGGGGCTGGGAAATGAGGCAAAGGTGCTGCTTATTCTTGGTTTAGTAGGTGCATTGTGCTGTTCTGTGATGGTGTTTTACCACAGAAGGCTGATCAGCAGCCCCATTTCTTCTTGGGCAGGTTTGGGGCTTTTGGTACTGGAGGACCAGTTTGTCATCTACAGGGGAACATCACTTTAAGGGAAACAGGTGTCAACATTTCTTCAGTGTTGATGCAGAGCTGGTGTTTAATCCTTTCTAGTCTGGAAAGGGCAATGAGGAATTTGCCATCCAGGAGATATTTGGGATTTACTTCTTGACCTCTCCATCAAACCCCACACACTGAGGGTGTTGCAGTGACACCAAGATGAACTGGTGTGGAGCTAAAGGTCTTCATGGTCCAGGAGAAGAATCCCCAGGTGACCCTGCTGTGACTGCAGTGTGTGTCTGCCACCTCTTTGTGTGGCACAACAAACAGCAGGAGCAAGAGGAGAATCCCCAGTGGGGTGAACCCAGAGAGAAAATCTGTGTGTCGAGCTTCCAGCTGAGTGACAGACCTGCTGCAGCTGCTCAGACTGCTGTGTTTCAGTGTCCTTGGAGCTCAGGGAGCAGCTGTCCTGCGTGGCTGGAGTGTGGTTCCTGGATTGAAATCCCTGAGCAGGCTGTTTGTACAGCCTGTGCTCCAATGTGTGCCTTTACTGCAACCCAAACATTTAATCAGGGAGAGTTTCATTGCTTGGCATGAGCAGCCTTGAGAGGAGCTCATAGCTTGTTCCTCAGTGCAAAATTCCCCTCCTCAGAAGGAGCATTTCCCTACAGCAAATGGATTTGGGATCATTAGGACAGCACTGCCTCAGCTCTGGTGGCTCACCTTAGAAATGCTGCTCTGTATTCCCAGCCACAGCAAGGACATGGGAAGCTGACTTTGCCATCCAGCAGCGTTGCTGGAATGCTCTGGATTAAGGGACAAATGTCTTCCAGAGCTGGGCTTCCCCTTTTAATTGCATGAATGAAGCTGCATTTTGTACTGTCATTCCTTTGTAGGATTTGCCTCAGGGATATGTAAATCATGAGAAGACAGTTGCAATAAAAAAGGAGCCAAAGGAATCTTTGGGAATCACAATTGGAGGTGGAAGGGATAACAAAAACAAGCTCCCCATCTATGTGACAAGTGTGCAGCCCATTGGATGCCTCTTCAGGGATGGCAGAATCAAGAGAGGTAAGGGAGGCTCTCAGACCCTTTATCCTTTAGGAACTGTGGGTTTTCTTCAGTGGAAGCTGGACTTGGACACTAAGGAGAGGCTGGAACCAGGGTTCACATGACCCCTTGAGGCTGAAATGGGCTCCATAGCCAAAGGTCTGTGATAATCCCATTTTATTTCATCAACAGGGGATGTACTTCTGAGCATAAATGGCATCGATTTGACTCATCTGAACTACTATGAAGCTGTCTCAGCACTGAAATCCAATGCAGCTTCCCACTCAGTCACACTGAAAGCCTTGGAAATCCTCTGCCATAACTCCCCAGAGCCATCCCTGGACATCAGGGAGCAGGGATTCAGCTGGTCTCCCCTCTGGATCACGTGGCTGGGATTGCCTAGGTATGTTTGTCAGGGACTCTGTAGAGAGCTGTTAATTACAGGGTTGACTTTCACTCAAACACTAGAAATTAATTACTTTGTTGATGAACTTGGAAGCATTCCTGGTATTCCCGTTTGGCTCTAAGGCAGTGGAAAGCCTTATTTGCCAATGAGATCATAGAACAATGAGTGCATAAGGAAATTCCACTGTTTTTATGGAGTGACCCATCATTCCCACACTCCTGTTGGACAGTAACCATGCTTTAGGAGCCCTGAAACCCCTTTTTCAAAGAGAAATACTCAGTGTTAGATACAGTCCCTGCTAAAGTACTGACTGAAATCTCTCTATGGCTCTTCCTGCATCCCCTAACACAAGCCAGGAGACACCGGGGCTGTCTGGGAGTTTCTCGTCTGATCATCTCACTTAGGGGCAGGCATTCTTTCAGTCTAATTCTTCTTGGCTGAATAGTTGTAACTGTGTCATCTTCAGCACAAAGCAGAAATGGTTCTGCACAGTTGAGTTCTCCCACTGCAAAGCTTTGCACCACAGCCTGAGCACAGGTTTTAACCTGCTAAGTTCCAAGTGAAATTTGAATTTCCCTCTCCTTCCTGCAGAGGCTGGAACCTCTGGCTTCCTCCCTTTTGCAGTTACACCAAAACACTGTGAAAGGCAGAATCTGTTCTCATCCTAGCTGAGAGCAGGGGCATCTGCACGTGGAACATAAAGCCAAACCTCCTGGGAAGCCTGGATCCTTTACAGCTTTGTTTCTTGAGACACCTAAAGAAGAACCACTCACAAAGCCTCTGTTGTGTTACCTGGCAGCCTGTAAATGCTCAACAAACCAGCCCAAGGAAAGGCAGCTTTTGTGTCTCCTGTACTTGGCCTGTGCTCAGCACCTCCTCCCATCTCCCTCTGCTCTCCCAGGGGATTGGCCTGGTGTGAGCTGGCCCTGAGCTGCACCTGGAGAGCCCAAACCTGGCCACAAACCCTCACATGCTGCCTGCTGTTTGTTCCTCACGCAGGAACTGCCAGCTCAGCAGCGTGCTTGGCACCATAAAACCTGCACCTCGACCTTCCCTAAGCTCTCAGATTCTTTTCTCACAGTCATTTCTGATTGTAGTGAATTAAAGTTTCTCTTCCTAGAACCTCTTTTTAATACGGAAAATGGATTCCTAGCAAACAGCCCTTTTCCAGCTCCTGGAGGATGTGCCTGATGTTTTTATTTATGTTCTGTGCTGATGTAGCACTTGCCACTCTTGCTCTCGGGGCTATTTATGTGCAGGAGCTGCCACAGCCATGGCTCAGAGCTGTGTTTTTTGTGTGGTGCCTGTGGAAGGAAACCATGGAGGAATCAGTAAACTCGAGCTGGGTCTCCTGGTGTTTATGTGTGAAAAACTCCTACAAAAGTAAATTACAGTTTGAAAGTAGATAATTGGATCTTTCTCCTGGTGAGAAGTTAACTGAGAAGGCTTTTGAAATCTGAAACTCCTCTGCAAACTGCTCAAGCAAAGCCCTTGAGGCAAAAACGTTTATTAGGAAAAGTTTAGCTGTTGGAATAGCTCAGCGGGGTGATGATGAGCAGCAGTTTCACAGCTCCTCGGTGCCAGGATGTAACCTGAGCTGGAGCCGGGATGGAGCCGGACCGGGAGCTGGTGGCACACGAGGCGCTCCTGCCACACCTTCTGTGTCACCTCGCCAAGGCCTTGGGGGGCTCTGTGCCACCAGCTCGGGCAGCGAGTGCTGCTGGCACTTCCATCTCACATTCCCCAGGCTCCCTGAGGCCACAAACCTCGCTGGTTGGCATCCAAAACCAGGGAGCTCTCACCAAGGAGCCAGTCTCTGAACTGGACATCCTGGATCCTGCAGGAAAACCTTTCCCTGCTCTGATCTGGCAGCTGAAGGGAGGCTGCTGAAAGCCTTCCTTGTACCAATGCAGTGCACAGAGGGGATAAAATCCCTCTGCTCTCGTTAATTGCATGGGTGTAGCTGCTGCTCACTGTTCATTTGGGTTTGTCACGGGTGCTGTGGGTGTTCATTAGCAGAATTCACGAAGTTATTCAGGAGTCTTGCAGGTCCCAAACCCTTTTAGAGCTGGGTGATTTCCTGTTAGCTCTTGAACCAGTGCTGACAACACTGAGAAGAGAATGCTAAAGGACTGGCATCATCCCATTTGAGAATTAACCCTCTGATGTGCCCTGCAAATGGGATATCCCAAATCCTAAAAACCAGGAAAACGAGGCTGTTCATAGCTGTGCTTTCCATGAGGGAAAACATAAATTCCTGCTCAGGCAATTTTCCTCATAACCTCTCTGTTTTTCACACAGCTACCTTCACTTCTGCCAAGATATCGTCCTCAGTAAAGGAAACCTGGAAAGTTGGGGCTTCAGCATCGTGGGAGGCTTTGAGGAAAGCAAAGGAAACCAACCTTTCTTCATTAAAACCATCGTGCCAGGGACTCCGGCATTCCGGGACAGGAAACTCAAGTAGGTGTGAGGTACTTGGGGAACTCATCACCACCACCAGTGCTGGGGGGGGGTTTCCCAAGACTCTTTAACCCCTGGAAGGAGCTCAGCTCCAAGTTTATGACTCGTTCCTACGCTCATTGAGAGTTAATACTGTTGCCAAACTTGTAACAAATTAAGCCCTGCATTAAGCAGCGTTTTGGTTTCTCCATAAAGGTGAAACGAGAAGGAATTTACAGCCCTTTAAAACCTAACTGTGAAAGGTTTAACTGAGTAATTAGGTAAAAGTAGAAAGGGCATCTTTGAGATTAATCTTGGAGGTTCCAGAGTATAAAACCTCTTGGATTAGGGAAAGTATCCCAACACAAGCAACAAAAGCCCTCCTGTGCAAGAAACTGAACTCGGGCTTTGCTACCGTGGGTGTTGGTGACAAATCCCAGTGGGAGGAGCAGGGCTGGGGCTGGAGGACCCCCAGGAATCTCTGGGATGCAGAGCTGGCTCCTCTGCAGGCAGAGCTGCCACAGACAGGGTGAGGGAACACAGACGGGTGGCAGGAGCTGGGCTTTGCTCCCAGTGCCGAGCTGGGAGCTTGGGCTCAGCTGGGCTCCTGTCTGAGCCCTGGGACAGGACTCAGAAGGTGCTGGGTGTGCCAGAGAGGGGCAGGTCCCTCTCACACCTCTGATGGTGGCAGCGGGGCCGCTGGAGAGCAGCTCAGTGCCTGGAGCCTCAGTGTTTTACCAGCACCACTCCTCCCTCTGCCACCTGCCCTGCTGGGCACGCTCCTGCTGCCCCTCACTGCTGCCACCCCAGCACCAGCAGTGGCCTCCTTCTCCCCTCTCCTCTGACTCCAGGGAAAAAGTTCTTCCAAGAAGGAGTTGATTTGGCTCCAGGTGGGCTCAGGGTGACCGTGGGTGAAGTGTTAATAATGAACCCAGTCCTGACTGGATGCTGTCTTTGGGCAGGTGTGGAGATGAAATCGTGGCAGTGAATGGAGTGCCAGCAATAGGAATGAGCAACTCGGAATTAATCCCAATGCTGAAGGAGCAGAGGAACAGAGTCACCCTGACTGTGGTGTCCTGGCCAGGGAGCCTCGTGTGACAGCTCCAACACACCCCCAACACTTCCAGGTCTCCAACAGCTGCTGGGCACCACCCAGAGCCACACCTGACAGAGAAACAGGGACTGCTCCACTCCTGCTCCTGGTGCATTGCCATGGCAGACTCCTCCCTGCTTCCTTTTGGTGGAAAACATTTTACCAAGAAATCTGGATGTTGAATTCAAATACTTGCTGGAACTTCCCAGGTGGTGCACAGAAAACTCTTCCCAGTGTTTCTCCACAACCTGCTCTGGAGGCTGCTGAGGCTGTCCTTGATTTTAGGGCTCTGCTTTCCATTGAGTATCTGAATGGGTTAAAACAGAGGCTTTTAGAAGCAGCTACTAAATCTGTAAGGATGGGGACCCAGTTAGGCACTTCCTACCTATGAAGATTTCCCAGTTCTCCTATTTTTAAGTGTCAGTAACCCAAGGAATGTGTTAATACATGAAAACCCCTGGGTCAGCCTGGAGGAGCTGTGTTACTTGTACCAGGGTCCTGTCACAAATCCTGACTGAGGATCCTGCCAACTCCACTGATTTATTGCAAAGAGACAATTTCAACAGCCTAAAGCACCACTCTCAAAGGTATCAGCAAGAGTGGTTTCACTGAAATACCATGTTGCAAAGTGTGACTTTACCAAAGGTCAAGGGCAAGGTTCACTCTTACTGCACACAAGTTTCCCTGGTTTTAGGATTGATAAAAGCAGCTTTTCCCCCAGAAGGCAGGTGAGGAAGTGAAGGGGCTGGTATCAGACAGCCCTGGCCCAGCCTGCTGCCTTGTTTTTATCTGTTTCCAGTGCTGAGAGGCAGAGGTCAGGCAGGGGCAGGAGCACCTGTACTGTCAGGTGAGATTTCTCCTGCAGTTCTGTTTGTGTCCCTCTTCCAGCTGGAGCAAAATATCAGCTCATGGGATCAGGGGAAGCTCAAAGCATCCTTGGCTGCAGGAAATGTCACCTCCAGAAGGGGATTGTGCCCAGCCTGGCTTCAGTTCAAAGCTGCTGTGCAGTTCAAATTTAAAGAACTGAAGCCTGGGCAGGTTGGTTTGACCTCTGACACTGTGAAAGTTCCTCCTTGCAAACTCCACCTGAAGCAATTCCCTTTTTTAGCAGCTTAATGAGCAGTAGAAATGATGGGTTTTTCTCAAACCAGGTTGCACTGAGAGAACTTTTCCTCCTGTGCTGCCTCTGCTGCCACCTTTTGCAGGAGCAGCTTTGTAAAAACCCAAGGCATCTGTCCCCTGTCCAAATGCTGCCTCCAATGAATGTTTAATTCCTTGTAGCAACCCTGCAGGAAAGAGCCCAGCCCTGGCTGAAGCTTCTCCTGGGCTGGTAATTTGTCCTTTGCTGTCCCTGGGCCTTGTTTACACACAGTGACTTCACTTTCTGTGCTGGGAGCTGCGAGCAGGGACAGCAGAGCCTGTCCCAGGACACAGCAGGAGCATGGATCCACCCTCACAGCAGCCCTGGTTTGGCTGGGAACACCTCTGGGGACTCCTGACAGCACAACTGGGGCTACCTGGGCTCCAGGGCTGTTTTCCTCTTGTTCTGGTGAATGCTGAGAGCAAAATAATCTCCAAAGGAAAACTCGTCGTTGACCTCGCTGGGACACAAAAACGTGAAGCAATTTTTTATCTCTTTCCAATCAATGTGCAGAATCTGTGCCTGGAACAGTAAATATTGATGTGGACAGAGAGAGGGTGATTCCCACTGCCTGCCCCAAATGTGGGAAAGGGCAGGAGGAGAGAGCTGTGCAGCTGCTGTGCTGGCAGTGGGAGGGAGGAGGAGGCTGCAGAACCATTTTTACTCCATCTCCTTTCAAGGTGCCTTCAACTTCACCAAAACGTCCTCGTAATTTAAATTCTGTTTCCAAAATCAGCTTGTTAATAGATGTTGAATTTGTTTTGATGCCTTTATAAATTATTGTCATATTGCTGAAAAATATGGGTTAGAGGTGTGTTCTTTACCCTTTCTTTCCACGTAGCAGCTGATGCCCCCAGAATAGGTCACCTCAAGAAAACACTGACCCTGGGAGGCAGGAAACTCTGTAATTGTCTTTGCTTCTCCCAGGAAAGCAGCTGGACTATCCTGGAATACACTGGGGCTGGGAAAAATCCCTCAACACCAGTAAACCCCACATCCCAACACCAGGAACCCTGCAGCAGCTTCCTGATGCAAGTACAGATTATTTCCAACACCCCACATTTACATTTCCTTGGCAGTAAAGGCAAACCATTTACCTCTCTTTAATGAAAAGAAACCAGTTGAAAACTCTTTACCTTAAATTCACAGCTGCTCCTGGCCCCAAAAGCCTGTCCCTATTAGTGAAGGTCCCTTCCACCCTGGCAGGGAAGGTGGGCACCTCCCTCGTGTGTGGTGCCAGGGAGCACCACCAAGCTCCTGAATCCTCCTCGACGGCCTGGTTTGGGATTCTCCTGGGGAGCAGCAAGTTCATCCCAAGCTCCTGAAAGCTTTTGAGCACTCACAGCTGAAGCCCTGCCCTGAGCAGGAGCTGCCAGGGGGATTCCCTGGCTCCACAGCCCGTGCCAGGAGCTGGGATTGCTGCAGCTTGCAGTGCTGCCCAGGGGGGCAGGGAGTGATGCCATAATCCTAAATCCAGGCTCCACCCTGCAGCCTGATCCCAGCGAGCCCTGGCTCAGTGCACATACATTTCCCAGGAGCTCAAAGCACATTAAAAAAGCTCCATGAAAACCAAAAGCCAGCAGAAGCCCCAATTCTCCTCCTCCTCCTCCTCCTCCCCTGGGCTCTGCAGTTACACACCCATCACTGCACTGTCACAGTGTTTAACCCAGAACCAAGGGGCTCTCTTGGCACAGGTTGGACACTTCCCAGCACACTCAACACTTGCAAGATTACAATACCAAAAAATACAGAATGTTTCAGAACCGTATTATTTTAGGACAAATATTTCAGACAGTTTTAAATAACAAGTTAAAGGAAAATGAGACATTTGGGGACTCACACAAACAGAAGGGCAGGATCCTAAGGACCAGACAGACCAAAACCCCTGAAAATTATTTCCCCTGTTCTTCCCCCCGCCAAGAAACATCTCCGTTGCCCCTTTCCCAACCAATACTAAGTCCAAAGAAACTTTGGAATGCACTAAATTTATTTTGGGATCTAAGGGAAAGGAATGCATTGGACAGGAGTGTTGGTGACACCCAAATAGAAACGCCAACCCCACGAGGGCAAACTGCTAACTGGGACTTGGTGTTCTCTACTGCACTCTAGGTTATTCAGTCAACTCTTAGTAAAAAAAGGAAATAAAATAGTTAAGTCAAAAGGAATTAAAGAGAAATTCATGCTCTTACTATGGATCTTCATTGATTCCCCACGTAGAGGTGTAACATGACAGAACTACCTTTGCAATGGATAAAAAAAGCCAGTTTTGGAGTCTCTGCACACGCTGTGCCAACGCCCTCGGCAGCTTCTGGAAGCTGTCACATCCAGGCAGGCCCCTGTGCCCACCTGGAGCAGATCCTGCAGCTCCTCCTGACACGCCCAGCTGGCCACGGAGAAATCAGAAGCTGTTTTTGTAGCTATAAAGAAATTTATTCGGGGATGAGACTTTTCACTACTTGACACCAGACTCTAAGCTGGCTCCCAGGATCTAAGTCACGCTGTTCTTTGGACAATAAATTTCAAGTTGCACTTACTGTCCTAGTTCTCAAAAAGGAATGATGATGACAGAAAGAACCAAGAACTACGACCTAATTGCGTTAGTTTCAGCTGAAGCCATCTTCCATCAGAAACCATAGGATCTGATACACCAAAGTTCTCCCTAGGGATGTGGATGAGTAGAGTAGCTCAGTGCTTTGTAACTAGTACTGCTGTATTGTCTTGTATCAAAAACGAACAAAAAAAAAGGAAGTTTAAGGGCTCGTGCAGCCTCAGCTCCCGAGGCACTGCCGGCTGTGCCATGGCTCGCCCAGTCAGCCTCTTCCCTTGGAAAAAGTAAAAAATAATAATAAGAAAAAAATCACCCCCCCCAACCAAAACATCACCAATGCCATGCTGGTTCCACAGGAGCGAGTTCCTGCCGAGGGCCAGTGGGGGGCCTGGCTCACTCCTTGGTGTCCTGCTCCTCGCCCTCCTGGGCACCGTCCTCGCTGGCTTCCTTCTCCTCCTTGCTCCGCTTGTTCTTTTTGTGCTTGTGGCGCCGGTGGCTCTCGCCCTCCTCGCTCTCGTGCTGCTTCCTGAGCGGGGAACAGAGGGGACAAAGTGACATCAGACACAGCCCTGCCACAGCAGGGACTCAGTGATGGGCACGGGGCTTTGATGCCCACCCACAGGAGCCACCTCAGCAGCGCCGAGGGCACCGCGGGGTTTTTTTGGGATGGTCTGAGCCTGTGTGGGGCTGCTCCAAGAAGGGCTGTGCAAACAGCACCCACTGCAGCAGCACTGCCACACTGCCACTGTCCCACTGCCACTGTCACACTGCCACTGTCACTGCCACATTGCCACTGCCACACTGCCACTGTCATTCACACTGCCACTGCCACTGTCACTCACACTGCCACTGTCATTCACACTGCCACTGCCACACTGCCACTGCACCACTGCCACTGCCACTGCCACAATGTCACTGTCACACTGTCAACTGTCACTGCCACACTGCCACTGCCACTGTCACAGTGTCACTGTCACACTGCCACTGTCACTGCCACATTGCCACTGCCACACTGCCACTGTCACACTGCCACTGTCATTCACACTGCCACTCACACTGCCACTGTCACTGCCACACTGCCACTGCACCACTGTCACACTCACACTGCCACTGTCACTGCCACACTGCCACTGTCATTCACACTGCCACTCACACTGCCACTGTAACTGCCACACTGCCACTGCACCACTGTCACTGTCACACTGCCACTGTCACTGCCACACTGCCACTGTGCCACTGTCACAGCCACACACTGCCACAGCCACTGTCACACTCTGCCAGTGTGCACAGGCAACACCTCGGTGTCCTTCCACTCTGGAAGGAGCTCCAACAATTCTGACACCACACCGAGGCTGAGAGGAGGAGGAGGAGTCCTAAACCCCAGACATGTTTGGAACTTTCACTCCTCTGAGCATCCTGGGGAAATCCCTTGGACTAAAGGCAGCAAAGAGATCAGTGAAGCGAGAGAAATGTGGGTTTCCCCAGGGGAGGCAGATCCTGTTTCTACTTCTGCTGACTCACACCTGACCTGGCTCTTCAACGGCTTCGTGCTTTAGAACTCCTTTATCTCCTCACCGAGTTTTCCAGATGTGGGTGGATAACTGGGAATGTTTACACAGGATTTCTGTGATGTGGGAGCAATCCCAGGCAGAGGGAGCCCTGAGCCTGTGCCCTGCCAGCTGCTCCATGCATCCAACACAGCCCCAGGAGCAGCTCTGCCTCCCCCCAGGAAAAGGGGGAGCTCTGCTTTGGCCCCTCCTGGGAGGAGATTTCCTGCTGCTTCTCTCACAGGTTCAAACCAAGTGAGCTTTCAGGAGCTGACTGTGGTGTGAAGGTGGCAGAGTTAGAGCACAGCCCAGAGGACAGGAACCAGCAGATGAATTTATCCCACGATAAACTGTGGCTGGGCAGGCACATCTCCCTGAGCAGGGACAGCATCAGGTGTACACACAAACTCTTAGCACGGCTGGAATTCCAGTTTAGCAGCAGACACAGAACTGGCTGAACCTGGCTGAAAAGCTCCTGGCTTCAAGTAATTTTCCAACTGGTTTAATAAATGGTTTCACAGTCATTAAAGGCAAAAAAAAATAGAGAAAAATAAAAGGCTGTTGCCTCTCCACAAAACACCTTCAGCCACCTCGTGGCCGATGTGTCAGTGGTTTATGCTGGGACAATGTTTCTGTCCTTTAATACTGAAACCAGCGTCAGTGATTTCCTTCAGACTGCTCAGTTTGCAGGAAGCTGGAAATGAAACCCTTTCATCTGCAGATGCCTCAAACAGGCTCAAACCTCAGTGTGCCTCAAGCAGGGAATCCCAGGATGGTTGGGGTTGGAGGGGACCATGGGCAGGGATTCCTGCAGTGAGGTATCTACTTCAAGGTTTCAATTCTGAGTAGAAGAAGCTGAGAAATGACCCTAAAGCAAATGACTTGTCTGTCTGGTACCAGCTCAGCTTCCAGTTGTTCTGTATTCAATTTTTATTATGGTCTTAGTCTTTTTTCCTATCATTTTGCTTCCAACCCTTCAGCAATTAGTCCTTCCTTGAAAATTTACTCATCTCCTTAAGGATAAAAATAGCCTTTTTCCTCCAGTCACTACATAGGAGTTTTTCTGATACCAGTTTCAAAATAAGGGTAATTACCTACAGAGCTGACAGGAGTTTCACCTCAAAGAATGGAGGTGAAGAAAAAAGAGCAAGAGCAGTTCTGCTCAAGTAGTTAATGGGATGTGAAGTGACACAGGACCTGAGCACAGAACCTGCCTCAGCCCAAAGAGCAGAGCTGCTGCTTTGCTAGAAGAATGCTCTCCCAGGAAGATCATCTGCTGCAAATCCATTTTCTGCAGAAAAGCTGGGATTTCAGGACATGCTGCTCTGCCCCAGAAATTTCACCTTTGTGCACACCATCACCCCCTCACTATCAGGCTGTAGGCAAGAGCTGTGCTGCTTCTGCTCAAGAGGCAATTTCTGAGTGCAGGCAGAAGGAAGTTCTTCACAGAGTGACTGGGCATTGGAAGGGGCTGTGCAGGGAGGTGATGGAGTCACTGTCCCTGGAGGTGTTTAAGGAAAGGCTGGATGTGGCACTCAGTGCATGGTCTGGGTGACAGAGTGGTGTTGGGTCACAGGTTGGGCTCAACGATCTTAAAGGACTTTTCCACCCTCATGGATTCTGTGAGCTCTGCCCCGGTGAGCAGGAGCAGCAGCACCAAAAGCTGATGCTTCTGTCATGGCCTTGCACTTCCCTTTGTATGAGCAGAGTAGCTCAGTGCTTTTGTTAAGAAGGGAGCTCCGGTGGGAGGCTGAGCCCAG
Organism: Falcunculus frontatus; assembly: GCA_013398115.1. Lineage (NCBI taxonomy): Eukaryota > Metazoa > Chordata > Aves > Passeriformes > Falcunculus > Falcunculus frontatus. Next base: position 425,218 of record VZRV01003634.1, on the reverse strand, counting down.
CTCAACCCCTCCTTTGCCCACCAGTGCTGCCAATGGGGAACTCAACACTGAGCTCTCCTTTCCCAGGCCCAGAGGGCTCCTCCTGCCCGAGGCTCTGGGACAGAGGGAGCCGGGATGAGCCAGGCTGAGCCAGGCTGACGTTTCCCCCTGGGAACACGGAGTTCCTCCCCAGCACTCGCTCACTGACCTGCGGGAGGATTTGTGTTTGCTGCTGTCGTCCTTGTCGCGGTGGCGGCGCTCGCGGTGCCGCTCCTCGCGCTCGCGGCTGCGGTCGCGGCTGCGGCGGTAATCGCGCTCAAAGTCGTAGCTGCGCTCGCGGCTGTAGTAACGGTACCGCTCGTCATCACTGCGGGGACAAGGGACATGTGGGCACAGGGACAGTGGGCACAGGGACAGTGGGCACAGGGACACGGGGCCACAGGGACACGGGGGCACAGGGACACGGGGGCACAGGGACAGTGGGCACAGGGACAGTGGGCACAGGGACAGTGGGCACAGGGACACAGCCCCCCGGGCTGCAACCCCTGTCAGCAACAACTGCTGGCACCTCTGACCGACTCAGAGTGCTCCCAAAATGCCCGCGAAAGGAACACAGCACACACACGCTCCTCTCATGGCTCTCCTTCCCTCCTGCTGGGCTTCCCTCAGCACAGACAGCCCA
>VZRV01003634.1:406705-423770 GCA_013398115.1 Falcunculus frontatus | reverse complement strand
GGGGGCACAGGGACACGGGGGCACAGGGACACGGGGGCACAGGGACAGTGGGCACAGGGACAGTGGGCACAGGGACAGTGGGCACAGGGACACAGCCCCCCGGGCTGCAACCCCTGTCAGCAACAACTGCTGGCACCTCTGACCGACTCAGAGTGCTCCCAAAATGCCCGCGAAAGGAACACAGCACACACACGCTCCTCTCATGGCTCTCCTTCCCTCCTGCTGGGCTTCCCTCAGCACAGACAGCCCAGATAACCTCTCATCCTTCTGTGGAAGGGGCTGCTTTCTTCCCCCAAAGCTCAAAACCTCTAACTGTGAGCACAGCTTTCTGTCTGCACCTCTGTACCTGCTCAAAGCACCGCATTTGATCCCCAGGAGTGGGCATTGTGTACTGAGATACATCCCACACTCCCCTCTACACCTCCCTGTTCAACTCCTGAAAGCCAAAATCCAAAGGGTTAACAAGTCCCTCTGTGGGAACAATACTCAGACTTGGGAGAAAGGAAGTCAGAAACATTGTTCTGACACTCCTGGAAACAAGCTGGACAAATAAATGTCCAGGATCAATCAGCTGGGAGTGCTCCAAAGGACTGCATGACCACTTGCCCTGCTTTGACCTGCACCAGGGTGCTCCACACCACCCAGAAATGCCAACAGTGTGCTCTCAGGAGTGCTCATCCCAGGCCTTGGCTCCAGCATGGATCAGGAAGTGGGGGAGTCTGAGCTCTCCCAGTTTTTAACAAGTTTGTGTTCTGTTCTCTTTCCCCCACTCCCATCCACAGTGCCCACAAGCTTGTAAAGGGAAAAAAAAATATATTAGGAGCACATTGCTCTGTTTGCTCCCTCCCTGGGCTGGGAAGCTCCCTGGCAGGAGGCACCCTGTGCCAGGAATGCACATTCTGATCATGTTTTGAATGATTATTGGCATTTCTGAGCCTGAAGCCTGCAAAACGCTGACACTGCAGCTGACTGAACACCAAAGGGATGGGTTTGGGAAGTCTCTGCAGCCCAGCCTCCACCTCAGATCAACACAGGGAGGCTCCAGGCCTCCTTTCCTTTCCCAAGTGCTCCTGGCACTGCTGTCAGCCGAGGTCACAGCAGCTCCCACCAAGGTGGTCTCTCCAGTTCTGCTCCCATTTCCTGGCTGACTCCCAGGGAATGGCACTCCCAGCCCCACAGGAGAGCGGAGCAGAGCAGGCTGTTTGTCCTTTGATCTGACAGTGACATTTAGAAGACAAGAAGCAGCAGCTCCTGCAGCCAGTGCTTCACACTGAGCTGTGAAACACTGAGTAAACACAGAGGGGCTATTTCATTGACTGGCCTCGTGGGAGAGCAAGAGGAACTGGTTCTGCTGGATTTCAACAAAGAACCCCAGACCCAGAGACAGGAAATCAGCCGGTGACACAGCCCCTGGTCTGTGCTGTAGTTATTGACCCAAAGGAGCTCTTCCCAGACATTTCAGAGAATTCAGCTGGTGTCCTCTATAACCCAACCCTTGGCCAGACACCCCGAGGTGGCCCAGGGCTGCCCAGGGTGAGCAGCAGGAGGGCAGCACTCACTTGTTGTATTCACTGGTGGTCGGGGTGCGGTCGCGGTCCCGGTCTCGCTCCCTCTCCCGCTCCCGCTCTCGCTCCCGCTCCCTCTCCCGCCTGGAGCCCGAATATTCCCAGTGGCTGCTGCTGGAGCTGCTCGTGCCCTTGTCCACCGTGGTCACCCAGGGCGTGTGGGACGTGGAGATGGGGGGGTAGCTGATGAAACCTGAATCTGGAGCCAGAGAGGAGAACCTTCCATCATCCAGAGCACCCAGAGCATCCCCTCTGTCCCTCCCTTTCCAAAGATCCCCTCTGGCAGTACAGCTGGATCCAAGAAGACAATGGCCCAGCTCCCTCCTGCCCTTCCCTTCACTTCCAGCAGTTTGCTAAGAACAGGGAACTCCTCCTCCCTGAGGAAAACACAAGAGCAAATATTTAGAGGCAGCACTGCATAGCCTTTGTCAGCCCTGGGCTCTTGGTCACCTGCACAAGGTCCCACCTCCCACCAGGTACCTTCTGGTCTAGGGTGGCACCTGGGGAGGGCCAGGGGCACCAGCTGCTAGTGAAGGATGTCACCTGGGGAGCCCAGAGCCACCAGCACTTCCCAGGCAGATGTGGCCAGCTGGACCAGCGAGGTCATATCCCAAAGCAGTGCCACATCTGGCAGCACCAGAGGCTCCTCTCTTTGGGAAGGGCTGGCACTGCCAACTCCTCCAGCTCTGTCCTGCAGGGAGACACTGCAGAGCTGCCTGTGCTTCCACCTGCTCAGCACAGCCAGGAGGAGCCACTCCGAGCTGGTCACTACAGGACTGGGAGAGAACATGGCACTGCCAGGGTTGCAGCAGGGAAGGGAATCTGCTGAAATCCTGGCACTGCCTCTCCCGTTACAAAAGCACAGGAGATGGTGCCTGTAGGCAAGGGAGAGGGTGAAGTGGGGGAGGAGGGATTCAAAAGCTCAGAGAGGAGATGCCAAGCTCGGTAGTTGTGCATGGCCGTGCTCATCCCTGAGGGTGAAGAAAAGGGAGAGAGTGTGAGTGAGGATGAGCAGTGTGTGTGCAAACAGGCAGAACACACTGCTGAGGCACTGGGGAAGCTGCTCTGTGCTGGGAATCTGCACTGGAACAGTGACCTGAGCCTCAGCACTCAGCCACAAAACTGCATCACCACACCTGCACAACACTCAGTGCAGCAAACCCAGCGTGTGCTCCTGACTGGGGTCGTGTGGGACACAGCAAGACCCTGGAGTTGGAGCAGACACGATGTGTGTCAGCCTCAGAAAAGCCTGAGCTGCCAAAAACCAGGGAAGAGAAAGAGAGCAGCAGCTGGATGTGTCCTGCCCAGCACTCACCTGCAGAGTTGTAGCCAAAGGGAGGTGGCTGCCTGTTGTTGTAGCTGGCTGGCTGCCTTTGGGAGAGAAAAAGGGGTGAGTTACTGACATCAGGGACCCCCACAGCTCTGGCTCTGCTGCAGCTTCATCCCGTTTTTCCTGGAGGTCTGTGGAACATCCTTATGGGAATCCCACTACCAGAAATGTTCAGGGGTTTTGCAACAGATTCCAAACCTGCCATAATCCCACTGCTTGCCCTGGGAAAGGGCCAATGCTCACAAATTACCTGGAGCATCTTCAGAGAAAGCATCTGTAGTAACCAATCATGCCATCAAGGCTTTGCCTAGATTTTATTGGTTCCTTCCTATGCCTCAAATATGACAAATCCAGGTGAATGCACAGAGGATTCCTGACAGACTTTGCTCTCATCCCCCAACCCCAACCCAAGACCAGACCATCCATCCCCAGCACTGATTTTGGACCTGTTTTCCTCCCTTCCTCCCTCCAGAGGAGCTGCCCCCATGGTGTGGTCTTACCCAGGTGTGGTCTTACCCATCCAAGGTTGGGATGAGGAGAGCTGGTGGTGGTGCCAGAGGTGGTGGGAACAACCCTAGACAGAGAAGGGTAAATCAGCACCAAGATCTCCCAGCTTCACAGGTGCTTTCACAGTTAAAAGCCATTAAAGCATCTTTTTACTCTAAATAAGGCCCTGTTTGAAATGGAATAATTTTCCTTCAGGATAGTATCTCCTCCCCAAATTCACACCCTCAAGCTCTGTAGGGGTATGGGAAGAAAAACAAAGCAAAAACTACTTTATATTTTGGCTTACACATATTGAACGTAAGATTCATCAAGAAGTAACAATTAACCCTTACAAGCCCTGTGGAGGGAAAGTGGTTCTTGGGATGCAGACACATTGCATTCTGATCAAAATATAACAGTCAAGTTCTATTCTGACCTACAGATTTATGTCAGAATAGAAGATAAGCAGGTCAAGTTCAGTGCTCAGCTGGAGTTTTTAAGTCTTAAATTAACTGTGCTCTGAACTTGTGCCATCCTATCTCATGTTACTTAGCCCAAGTGCTCTGAACCCATGTGATCAAAATTGCTGCTGTTATTAAGAACAAGGTAACACCTACCTGGAATTGGACCTGGAGGTGGCAGGCCTGTGGAAATAAGCAGGGAAAACAAGTGAGGACAGGGAAAGTGTGGCCTCTCTTTACCTCAACCTAAACCTCAAAGCACACACTTGAATAAATCTCACATATTGGAGCAAAGAGAGCAGCAGAGAAATTGGTGCTACTAAGCAGGAATTAGCCTATAAATTACATAATTTTTCCAAATGATGATCTCTTTACCTTTATGTTATAACTTAAAGTTCTCTTAAAGAATTCTCTTACACTGGAGAATTCCTTTTCTAAGTGTCAACACATCAGCAATTGATGTGATCTTCAAACAACTGAAGGAGCTGGAAAGGAGAACCTGCTGCAGGTTCCATCTTGACTTTGCCAAGCATTTTAATGTAAGGCAGTAGGAAAAGCTACCATGGAAAAGTTACCAGGAAAAAAACCAGTGAGTGCTGCAGCAAATCCTCCTAAGGCAGGACTTACTGCATGAAGTGCTCCTGGTGCCTTCTCCAGAGCCTGGCTGCTGTTCCAGGACCAGGAGAAGCCCAGAGTGAGGCCCCCTCACTTCAGCCTGGCATATTTAAGCCAGAAGCAACAATCCTCAGCTTCCTTCAGAGAAACAGGAACCTGCTCCTTTACATTTATCAATAAAGCAAATGCATCAGTAGCACTGGAAGGTTCCCTCATGGAAACAAAGCCCAGAGGTTTTTTTTTTCCAAGGACCAGCTGTCATTTTTAAGTATTCAAGGCAAATATTAAATAGGCTGATAGAGACTAAACAAAGCCTGGCCAGGGGTAAGGACCTGTTCCCTGACTGCTCAACCATCCCATGGCACTGAACCATCAAACCTTTGATTTGCTCCAAGCCTGGGACATCCCAACTCAGGGAGTTCCTGAGTTTCAGGGAGTGAACACGTACCTGGAGGATGCAGGGGAGGTGGAACAGAAGTCACTGGAGGAGGAGGGTGAAGGAAATGTGGAGGAGGAGGCCCAGCGAGAGGGGGAGGCGGGGGCCCTGCTGGTGGAGCAAATGGCTGCTGCTGAGGAGGCTGCTGGGGCTGGGAAGGCTGCTGGGGCTGCTGGGGGGGCTGTGGCTTGCTTCCATGGTCTCCCAAGACCTTAAGGGGCAGAGGAATGAGAAGAGAGTGTTTTAATCTCTTTGCTGCTGCAGCAGGGACCTCACAGTGCTGGCAGCATCACCACAATAGAGTGTGGCCATGCCTGGAAGAGTGACCAATAGGCAGAGGCACCAGAGTGACCTGGAAGTGCAGCTGTGAGGGGGAGGAACAAACAACCATCTCCCAGCAAATTCTGTCTCTTAGGCAAACTCTTCTTGTTGGCAAAATCTGGACAAGTGACCACCAAAAAAATAAATGGACCACAAAACCACGGAGGGAAAAACCTCAGCCTGAGGTGTGGGCTGCACCAACTGATTTGAGACAAAATGTTACCTCGAAGTACAGAGAAACACCAGCCCCAGGTACAAACCCTCCACTGCAGAATTGAAGATTCCAACCCCACGGTGGAAGGGAAAGGAATAATCCATGTAGGAGATTCCCAGTTACACACTCCTAGGAATACTTTGGGAGAGTTCATGAGAAAAGAACTCAGGCCTTACCATTCCAAAGGGAAGACTGGTCTTTAAAGGACAAATCTGGCTCCTAGAAAGACCCAGTTTTTAACCCAGAAGTTAACTGAGCCTGCAGAAGGGAACAATCCATGCACACACCTCAACAGGGTCAAGGTATTACCTGCTGCTTTGCAGGTATGAACTGGGACACGGGAGGTCAGGAACACACAGACATTTGCCCAGGGTTCCCCAGAAGTGCAATAAAATCAGCAATTTGCCAAGGCAGCACAGAAGCTTTACCTGAATGGGGTTTTCCTCCGAGGCGTGTTTATCCCGGCGTCTTCCTTCCACCCTCCGGATGGTGCCTGCCTGGCCCCCGATCACATCAATGGTCCCACCCAGCTTCCTGGTACAAAGCACAGGCATCTTTTTAGGTTCAGAAGCACCAGGAGGAGCAATTTTCCCTGCTGTCAGCAGATTTCTTTCATGCTTTCTTTCCCACCAGGGAAACATCTCTCCAATTGGACAAGAGGCCAAGGAAAAGGCTGTCCTCATTCCCAGACAATTTCCCTCTGAGCAGGGGCGATTTGGGCTCTCTGATCACCCGGAAACATGATCCAATGAACCACCACAAATAGGTGTAAAAACAGGGATTACACACCAGGACAGAAATACCCCCAAAGTGCTCGAATCCAACAGACTGAGCAGAGCTTTAATGCTCATCCTTGAAGCACAGAGCTGGTTCTCGGACAATGAGTAAAGCTGAGATGCAGGGCTGCTTTCTGCAAGGCAGGTGTGCAAAAGCTGTTTTGTGAATGAAGCAACAGAAACACCCCGAGCACAAAGCTCTGGCTGGTCTGGTGTGTTTTTCTGAAGCTTTTGATAAAACCCCATCGATCTCCTAAGGGCCAAGTGGTTTCCCCAGCAGAGGCTGCCCCTCAGAGTGACTCAGTTGTTTTACCACACATCCAGCAGCGTCGCACACAGGCTCAGGAACCAACAGCTCCTCTTATCCTCTGCCAAACTCGTAATCCACTTCCACTTGAGGAGGCAAAGATTAACATCGTGGGAGTAGGAATAAGCCAAGCAAGCACAAGCAATGTCAGCAGTGTGAGCCCTCAAAGCTGAGGTGTTTGCCTGGCTCCTTCCACTCCCAGAGATGTGTCCCATGAGCTGGGATACAGGATTCCCTCCCTGCACCAAGGAGGGGGGAATGGGCAGGCAGGGCTTGCACTGCTGGAGGTGACACTGAATGAGTGACCACAGCAGCTTCTTGCCAAGCTTAAAAGCTTCTCTTTGAGGCTTGAGGAGACTCAGGAGTGGCCCAGGTGGCTCCCAGGTGTCCCCATGAAGAACATGCTCCTCTCTTACCTGTTGGGAGGAGGCCCAGCCTTCATTCGTCCTCCCACCAGGGCCAGGAAGTCTGTTTTGAACTCTGTTTTGATGATGTTGTTTTCCACTTCTTTTTCAGCATTTCCTGTTCTTCCCTGCTGAACCTATGGAAGGCAACAGGTAACACACAGGTTTAATGCTCTCCTTTCAACTGAATGGAGCACCAGAGATTAACCCTCAGCAAAAGAAAAGGAACAATCATAGGGCTCTTGACAATGAGCAACCTATTCTTCAGTCAAGGCACAGCCATTTCTGTCAGCTAGTGGCCATTCCAGCCTCATCCTGCTGTCCACTGTCTCTCATCAGAAGTCCTGTTATGAGTTTATTAAACTCATATCATTTTCAACGGAGTCACTAAGGCAAAACTGGAATGAGCAATACTTGCTGTACTGACAATTTGGCTCAAGTTCTGATGGCCACCATGGACTCTGACAAAGGTTGATGGCCAAAGCAGTCTGCAAACACTAAAGGCAGCCACATCACTGCAGCAGGCACCAGCAGTGAGAGGAACACAGCCCTGGTGGCCCAGCTCCCCTCCCTGCACTCCTCTCATCCAGGGGGTTTTCCAAGCAGACACCCCTACAGCTGGGTAACCTCAAAGTCAACTGGAAATTCACTCCAGTCTTGCTGCTGTAGTAGTTCAAACCTGCCAGGCTGATGGAACTATTCCTTCCATACAGAAAAGATTTTCAACAGAAATTTCATCTTTGAAGGTTCATTTTTGTATTTCTCCTCACCAAAAAGATGCAGAACAGTTCAGAACTGGGGTATGTCCTGCTCTTACACCCTCATGTCTGTGATTACAAACACAATCCCAGTTTTCCAGGAGCCAGGAGTCACACATCACCCACCGTGATCTTGTTCTCAGTGCTGATGGGAGGAGCAGGGTCCAGCCCCAGCTGAAGCCGCCGCTGCTTTTCACAATAAGCTTTCCATGTTTCTTCATTGAATCCATAATTAAAGTAATCAGAAAGATCAGCACCTGGCAGAGGGAGCAGGAGTTAGCACAGGGCTTCTGCACACTTGCATTCTCAAGCTGTCCTTTAACAGCTTAAATAAAGGGTTAAGGTAACAAAAGTTTCCCAGAGAGCCCAGCTTGTGCCTTTCCCTGTCAGAAAGCTGGGGGTGCCACAGAGGAGACAGTGGCTGCACCTTGGGTGGGAGGGGGACATGGCCTGAGCAGCAGTGGGACCCCCTGGGACACACAGGACAGCAGTGGGACCCCCTGGGACACACCTTCACAGGTCATTAGGAGCTCCCTGCAATCACTTATTCACCAGCCTGATTTTTTCAGACTGGCTTCTTCCAACTGTCCACATGAGCTGAGTGCTGGGCACAGCACAGGAGTGACAGCTCCAGCCCCCACCACAAAAATGGGGTGGGGCCACAGAACCTTTTTCCTGGCAGAGCTAAGCCCACACACTCCTCTCCTGACCATCACTGCCTTTGCTGTTTTGAGAGGAGATCCTGGGGCTCGCCCATTTCATGAAAGGCAGCTAAAGTGGAAGGTTTTTTATTGATACATCTCAGACTACACAAGTAATTACAGTACAGTCACAACCCTAATTAGTGATCCCAGAGTGTTATCTCACACTGCCAGTCTCCTGTGCAATGTGCCAATTCAGCACGAGCACTTCTGAATAACACAGGTGACCACAAACTGCTTGCCAAGAAAACAGAGATGCAGAGGGGCAATCCCAGCTGCAGTAATTCCAGGAGCACCCCTCCCACCTCCCAGATCCCAGCAGGAAGCACTACAAAGCACCTCCTGCCCCACTGAGGTGTCCCTCAAACATCCCCCACGCAAAGATATTCCTACACAGACCAACTCCAAAACAAAGAGCTGCTACAAGAGCTAAGCAAAACTGTGCCCATGCTGAGTTTGGTTTAACTGTGAGGTCTAAGCAGTGAGGTTTATCTCCTGGGCTGGCCACTCTTCCTGTTGTACCACCCAAACATGCAAACTGCATCCACACCGACTCAGCAACACGACATTTACTTATCTATTTTATCAGCCTCTATTTCAGACCTCTATCAGTTCTTCCACACAGGATTGCTTCTTCCTCTCCCTCAATCAAAGAGATACCAAGCTGCTGAACAATTAACTGTAAAGGATATAAACTTGAAAGGCTGTTGAGTAATGAGCTACTTGCTATCTAAAATAAACTTACAGACCACACAGCTCTGCAGAAATCTTCCCTCTATTGCACTCCAACACTGTTCTAGGGCCAGCTGGCTCTATTTTGGTCCAGGGATGTGAGCATGGCCACAACCATGTCCATGCTTTATCTTTGAACTTCACTGTATTCTTTCTAACTCATTTTCTTCCCATTCCCCTCTTTCTGACTTCGCACTCAAGGAGAAATCCCTGCAGAAGAAAAGCTTCTGTTCCATTCTGCCTGCACTGTCTGCAGGGTGCTTCAGGGCTGGTTGGGTACCTGGACATGCCCATGGAGTTATCAGCACTGGACTGCCCTTCATGTGGGCAGGAGATACCCAGAGCATACCACAGGCAGCCTCAGGAAAGCACTACTTAGTCAGCACAGCAACATTGCTGAAAGATAAATGAAATACAGGGGCTGGCAGGGAGAATAATGACTGCTGAGAAAAGGCAATTGGACATTTTGTTTCAGTTGACATTTCATCAGAGCACATTTTAGGAGAGTAGCACAGTAAAAAATCTGGATGTCTTATTCCTTCAATTACTTTTATATCAGAAGAAAACCAGCAGCTGATTTGTAGCATCCTACAGCTCTAAGAGGAGAAATCTCCCTCAAACAAATAAATGTGGGCAGCCCCAGGATCCAAAGGAGGAGAGACCACAGGGACAACTCTGGGCTTGGCCAGGGGACACAGAACAAGCTCCTGCACAGGAACAGGAGAACAAACAACATCAACACCCAAATCCTGACCCCACTCAGCTGCCTTTAAGGCCAAACATTATTGGATTGGTATCAGTGCAATGTTCTCGGGAAGCAGGGAATGAATAAAACAGACCATTTAAAAAAAATAGCTGCTCCCTTTAGGGAAGTTCAATTACTAGAATAAATGCAACCCAATTTTAGGTAGAGCATGGCTCGTTCAATCAGTAAATGCCATTGATTGTCTAGCCAGGCATCAGAGGCTGAGCAACACACATTGTTCCAGCTTCCCCGTTCCCTGGCAACAATAAATGGACAGAAATTACATGTGAAAATAAAGAGAGACAACTGGAACTGCAGAAAATATTTACCACAAGGAACTGTGAGGCCCCACCTGGTTTCCTCCACGGTTTGTCTTCAAATGAATCCAAATCCACTTCTATCACAGGCAATCCATTTATATTCCCTGCGGCATCCAAGTCAATACCTTTGGGCTGCAACTTGGCTTTGGGGAGAGAGGGACTGTTACAACTTTTAATGCAATGCCTTTAATCCATTCATTTGCTCAGCAAATTATTCCAGCAAAAACAAAGCACTGCAGTGAATTCATCATCGGCTTTACAGCACACAGGTAACCACAATCAGCTTTTTAATGAAAGGACTCCAGTCACTCCATAAACAAACAGGGTGTGCAGCACTTGCAGCTGAACAGCAGAGAAGCAAATTCAACCCAGATTGGTACTACAGGCAGAGTAAATCATTAGGACATGCATGAAATTTACCCCAAATAAAATAAAATAAAATTATTTTTCTCCCCAGGCAAAGTATTTATTTTCCCCTCCCCAGACAGACACATTTTCTCACAACAAGAAACTTTTTCAAGATCAGTCTTTAGTGGACTAACAGGAGTCTGCAAAAATCTGTCAGGTACAGAACCTTCAAGGGGAATTTGTTCTTATTTTCTCAATCAGAAGATAATTCATTTCAATAAAGCAATTAGTGGAAGGAAGTAGATGAAGCCCACAAAAGGACAGTCTCACATATGTGAAAGGACAGAATCCAAGACTCAATTTACAGCAGAAACTAAACTGAATGGTGGGGAAAATCTCAGCAGCAAAATATGCACAGCTGATACTCAAGGCCAGAGTTTGTTTCTTTTAGCATCTTACACTGCAAGTAGCTCAGGACACCGAGTTACAGTTCTTCTCCAGAGCTGGAATGCTCAGCCCCAGAGCAACAACATAGTTTAGAAATATTCTGGGGTTTTACTATAAAAGTATCAATATATTTTTTCCTAGTTTAAACAGAATTCTAATCATCTTGCTCAGTGATGGGTGATTAAATCACACCATTGCATCCTGGCCCCTCAGACTGTGCTGGGAGCACTGATTTGTAAGAAATGCACTTCCTATTCCTGGTTTACACTAATTCTATATCCTTCCAAACAGAGCAAAATTTGCAGCTGCTGCAGCTGTCAGTGCCAGGTGGGTGAAATATTGCAAAGGTGAAGGATAAAAATAACAGCAATACCTGAAGCTGATGCTCCATAGCCTCTACCCGTTTTTAAGTTTAGATTCATAGGAGTTCCCCTATTGGAAAAGAATCACTACGTTGGCATTTGAACAAATTACTTGGCTTAAGATTCTCATGCAAAATATATTCAAGCCCTGACACCCTTCAGGAGATGCTTTAGTTCACCTGGGTTTGCTATTCAGAGTCATCCATCAGAGTGAAACCACTTCTACAACAACAGAAGGAAATTATCCATAAAGTGGAAAAATTAGAATACGCAGCAAAGCACAGGTAAGTCGTTTGTAAGAGGAAGGCTGCTAGCAGCAAGCAAAAGTGCTGTCTTATTATTTTTATTCAATGCAAATTAGGCAGAGTTGTAAAAAGTATAATTTCCTGCTTCTCAAATCCAGCCTCGCCATTCCTGAGCCACGAAAAATCAGACAGCTGGAAATTAGTAAATTCACAGCTTATGCAGATTCTTAGCAAGACAGATTTTGGTTCTGGAAGTTTTCATAGATGAGTTAAATGGAACTTCCCACCTTTGATTCTGCCCTAGGGAGCCCAGTAATTAATAAGTTAATTTTCCAGCAGCAGCCCCACGGATTATCATTCCCATTTTATAGATGGATTCTCCAACAAGCAATTGCAGGGCAGAGCTGCCCATCAGCTCCTAAGCCCATTCTGGTGTTCTGGCCATTGCTCCCAGGAGCCAGAGCAGCTCTCAGCTCATCCCCACTTTCCACCCCACCATGCTGGGATCCCTCAGCCCCAGATCCCCCCACAGCCAGCAGTACCCACATGTAGGATGGTGCTCCCGTTTTGATGTTGCCAATTGTAACCTTCACGTCATCGTCATCGCTGTCGCTGTCACTGTCATCCTCATCATCCTCACCGCTGGGAAGGGCCTGCAAACAGCAGAATCACACAGCAGCTCATCAATACACACAACTGAGAATTCTCCAGCACAGCCAAATCTCAGGAGGCTTCTTGAACAGCCTTTGACAACAACGGGCAGCTGCCCACAGAGAAACTCCAGTGTCCTTTGAAGATTTGGCCCTACATGAGATTTGGGGTAATATCTGTGAATGTGGGGAAGGTTAGCTCAGTTCTAAGAATTTCGTCACGTCCCTCAGTTCCTCTGCCCCACTCTTTTTGAAAGAGTTGGGGCTTTTCTGACACACCTCCTTCACAGGGCCATGGTCAAAGTACACAACCACAAATGAAAACCACCAAAATACATTCACCAGGCTTCACCTAAGAACCTCAAGGCAAATATTCTCTCACCACAATTTCTGTGGTAGGGAGCTGCTGAGGAGTTTGGTTTGGCTGATTTAGCACAATCAGCCCCCAAGTCACTTCACTTTACAGATTTGACTCCAGTGCAACCCCAGTGCTGGGCACAAAAGTAAAGGAATAGAAAAAGAAATCTTCCAGATATCCAGCAATTGCAGTTTTGTGAGAAGCATGAGCTGAATTAACACCTCACCCTACACGAGGAAGGTGTGCCTCACCCTCCCTCCTTTTCCACAGCACGTGGGTCTGTCAGAACCCTGCATGAACCCTCTTGTTGTGGCAAAACAGTGGCAGGAAAAAAAACCATCAAAGAGACCAGGAGAGGAGGGTGGGGAGAAGCAACCCTCCTCCTGCTCTTTCAGCACTGAGCCACCAGATTGCATTCTAAGAGGTCTGAGCCTGAATCAAAACTGATTCCCAGCACTCCAAGCTTTCTATCCCAGCGTTTCCTGTATTTTACTGATTCTTGAGAGGTCACACTGAATACTGAGCTGGAACACATTGTGTTCTGCTTTTCCTACCAGGCTGCAGCATCAGAGACCCTGATCTGCCTCCTGAGAGGGCATGAGCAGTGCCTGCACCAGGGTTCCCTCCCCACCATCCAAGGCACGATGACAAGACAAGGCTGCTGCTGGAGCTGGCTTTGGGAATGGCTGGCAGCACATCCCAACACTGCACACACAAGGTATGAGGCAGTAGCAGGATCTTTACACTTCCTGTTTTCCCCCAGGAGTGCTGAGCAGCACAGAAACCCCCTTGTGCACCGTGGGCAGTGGGACACGTACGTGCTGGGACATCTCTCTGTCCTCGTTGTTGACGGGCCGGCTCTCCTGGGGAGCATCTTGCAGAGGATGAGCAGATTCTGTGTGTCTGGTGAAGGGGACAGAGAAAACAAAGTGACCATGACACAGGAAAAAAAGTGGACAAGCCCAACCTAGAGGGTCACCTACAAAAAGTTCTAAAGCCTTTGCCCAGGTGACTTTTACACAATGCTGTATTCTTCTTGTGTGTTTGTTCTGCTGGCATTTGCTCAACTACCTGACAAAAAAAATCCATCCTCCTGGCTTGGCTTTGCTTTTGCTGGGAAGAATCAGTTTCACACATCCAGAGAGCACCTGACAGCACTCAACAGCTCAGTGGCAGCTGGCTCAGCTCGGATTGACCACAATCACAACCGATAAGAATAAGACCATAATAAGCAAAATTTCACCTCCTCCTTAAGGATGCTAATAATTACACATGCATTTAGTCAGCAGCAAAAGCATCTGTCTCAGAGAAATTAAGGAAAAAGTGATTTTAGTGTTTCTACAAATAGTTTACAGTAACAAGAAGTTAAAATTCCAAGAGGAAAAGTCAGATAATTATGCACCCATTCTTCTCACTCATTACAAATTAGTCCTCATGCAACAATGGTCAGGTTTGGATTTACCTCCAATTTAAGAGTTTGTACAAATGTTAACATTGTTTATTGTACTGGCCAAGCAAGGAAGTGGAATTGGTGTACATATGCTAGAAAAGAGTGTGCCAAGTGTTACAAAACTGAAATCAGAGAGGTCATTGGTCTCTGATGTCATAGGTAAAACTTAGTAGAACTCCAAAATAATTCTGAGTTTTTTCAAGAGAGACAATTAGAATGGCCCAGGCCAAGGAAACCCAGTTTTCCACTAGTATTTTGTGGACATGTTGTTATTAATTTAAAATCCCACTCTGGACAATAAATATCTACAGGATTGTCTTAAAAAGGAACAGGCAACATCTCACAGAATCCAAACACTGGTCACATTAAAGCCACTTCAGAGGGACAGGAGACACCACACAAGAAAGGCAAAGTAACACAGCTCAGAGAGTTACTGAGTGTAAAACAAAGAACAATCTGAGCAGTAACTGAAGCCCCGGTTTGGGAAAGTCCCACATACAAAGAAATTCATCAAGCCAAGATCAAAAAGAGGGCTGAAGGTTGGGCAGCTGACCAAGCACAGGTGCCACGGGTGCCAGGTTCCTGATGTGACACCTGCACACACATTCAGGTGAAAAATCAGCCTCCAGGTATTTCCACACTGCAGACAGAGGCTGTAACGTGAGGACCAAAGCATGGACCACTGGAGAAAATCTCTTTGATGGATTCAAAACTTTTTGCCCAATCCAAGCAACTCAGCATTGACCTCCAACCCTGAATCTCCTTAAAAATCTGAGATGACTGCGTTCAGGAAGAGTGACAAGTGTTACCTTCAGCTTCAAGTCACATGAAGCATCTGTGGGTGTGCATTAAAATGTATGAACTGGAGTTCAGAGAGACACTTGGTAACCAGGAGCCTTTCCCTAACCTCTCTGCTTCCCAGGAATGAACCATCTGACAGGTCCCCAGCATCATCTGGGCACAGAAAAACGTGGCAGAGATTTCACTTCCCCAGAATGCCAACATAATCCTGGGCACTGCTGACAGCACAGCATCCTGCTGGCATTTAACACATCCCTTAGGCTAGGGAATGTCAATGGATGCTGCATCCCAGACTCTGCTGATCTCTGCTTCCTGGCTAGGGACAAACACTCCAGACAAGCCAGAAGTGCAGCCCTGGAGCTGCAGCCGCTGACAACAGAGCAAACAAAGAGTTATTTTACTTAAAATACCCCACAGCTCTTCATTTAGGGAGATTCTCATTGTGCAACAAAGAAACATGAGAAAAAAGTAAGAGAAAAAAAAAAGGAGAGCCAGCATGGTCACTAATATTCTTCCTTCTTGCATTTTGCAGTTACTGGAAACAGTTGCTGGAAATTCAGATTTTTAGTCCTGCTTGTAAAGTAAAATTACATTCAGATGAACGTGACAAGGAACAGCAGATTTATGCAAATCAGCCATAAATTTCTGTCTAAAAGCTGTTTCTTCTCACAAAGCTCATTTGATGTTTTTAGGTAACAATTTACCATGTTTTTTACCACTTGTTTATTTGAACAAGTTTTCATATTCTTTAAGCAGAGAAGTAGGACAGTATCTGTAACAACCTCAACATTCCAGACACTGAACCCACAATGACAATAAACACTAAACTGAACTCTGGAAGGGGCTGAGCACACACAAGCCCGCTGAAGACCAAGCCTTCTGAAAAATGTTACATTTTAAATGGCAAACAGGTAACACTGTGCTGACACCAAGCTCTGCTGCTGCAAAACACACAGCTACAAATAGAGGGGAATTATAACTCAGGACAGACAATCCCTTCCTCACACAGAAAGCCAAACTGATCACTGGTTTTATCTCCAAGTCTTACCCACACCACTTGAGAGATCTCACAGAATGTGCTGGTTTGATCATGTCAGGATTTTAACCCAAGCTCAAGGTTTTACCCTTTCCCAGACTAAAACACAGGCCAGTTTTACCAACACCAGGCCAGCACAAAGCCAATCCTCAGGGCATCATTTTTCCCAGGGAACTAAACTGGAAAATAGATCTGATTTAAAACTAATTGCTGAGAGAAAAAAAGGGCTAAAAGTTAGTTTTAAATCAAACCAGTCCACTCATCCAGCTCAGCTTCCACATCCATAAATACCTGCCAGCCCCAGCGTGGTGGCTGGGGATGATCCCATGGGATGGGGAAAGAACAGGCTGCTGTTCCTGGCAACAGCACTGTTCTAAAGCACTCACGAAGCTCTGCTTAACAAGGCTCAACCTTTACAGCATGTATTGTTACAATGAATAAACAGCCTCAGGACTCACCCAGAAATTGGTCCATCTTCTTGCTTACCAGTGGTGTCATCTGCAAAAACAACAGTAAGGACAAAGGAATTATTCAAGTGAAAGGAAGAAAGCTAAATTCAAGAATAAAAGGCATCACAGGTACAGAAATACCCAGTGGTGCCAAGGCACTATAACCCCAATGCTCTCTTTTCAACAAAGTTCAAGTACAAATGGAACAACTAAAAATAAACCCAACCCAACAAACACCACCCATTTGCAGAGGTGATGTCTCACACCAAACCAAATTCAATTTATATATCCTAACTCCCAGAGAATAGAGACAACTATCACATAGGAACTGAAGTAGGCTATGAAGGTCTTTATATAAAATTTTAACGTGCCAGGGAAGAAGAAACAAAAAAGCATTCATGTAGGAAGCCTATGGGGAGGACAAAGACGTTTCAATAAAGTCCTGTGGTTTATCCCCAGCCCCGTTAGCCCAGGGGTTCACAAGGTTTGGGTGACTGGGGGAACCGAAACTCTTAACAAAGCATCGCGTTAACCTCCCTGCATCAGTGTTACCGACAGAAGGACAATAACACACCGCCACCCGCCCAGAAAGAGCCGCTCAAGCGCTCCTGAGGGGAGGCCGGAGGTGGACACCAGTCCCTCTGTGGGGCCCGGGGGCAGAGGCCGGTCCCTCTGAGGGGGCCCAGGGAGAGATGCCGGTCCCTCCCTCCCGCGGGGCCGCCCCCGGTCCCGCACGGCCCCGCAGCCG
>VZRV01003634.1:382452-406495 GCA_013398115.1 Falcunculus frontatus | reverse complement strand
CGCCGGGCCCTAATGCCTCCCGCCGGCCCCGCGGGGCCCGAGTGCCGCCCGCTTCACTGAGCCCTACGGCCGCCCTCACGGCCCCCAACGCCGGCCGTACGGCCCCGGGGGGGGGCCCTAATGCCGCCCTCAGCGCCCCGCGGGGCCCCGGTGCCGCCCGGCCCTCGGTGCCGCTCGCCCGCCAAACCCGCCCCGCCAATCCCGCGCGCGCATGCGCGGTAAGGGCGGGAGCGGGGCCCTGCCCGCGGCACCGCTGCGCGGATTTCTCCGAAATAGCGGAATTTTGAGCTTTCGGCCCTGGCCGCGGCACCGCTGCGCGGATTTCTCCGAAATAGCGGAATTTTGAGCTTTCGGCCCTGGCCGCGGCACCGCTGCGCGGATTTCTCCGAAATAGCGGAATTTTGAGCTTTCGGCCCCTCGCCGGGAGTGTCGCAAAGCTGAGGCGCCGCAGTTTCGGCCGCGGAAAGGAGCGCGGCGTGCGGAGAAGAGCCCAGCCGGGCGCTGTGGCGCCTCCCGCTCGGAGCTCCCTGGGAAGGGCGTGAGGAGTCCCGCAGGGTTCCCGAGGAGGTGTTGGGAAGGGACAGGACGGGAGCACAGAACGGCGCTCCGTGTCGCTGCTGTCGGTAGAGCGGAGCTCCCGAACAGCTGCGGACACATTGGGGATTGTTCGGGTGGGGTTTGCACCTCCCAGGTGTGGCTGTGCAGCTCCTCGGTGAATGTTAAACTTCACACCCTGGGGATGCAGCGCCTCAGGCTCCCTCTGCAACTCCCATCTGGGAGCTGCTGGTTGGAGCATCACCCTCTCCGCCTTTCAGAGCCCTTAACTCCATCAGTACCACAGGGAAACTTGGAGCAAGCATTTCGGCACTAATGCTAATATAGAGAATCCTGAAGTAAGTTACCTTCTCCATGCACTAAACAGCGCCAGAAAAATCCCGGATTAAAATGTTCCCTCTCCTCCCTGTGGTTCCGGTGTGGCTGCGGTCCATTCCTGCTCCTCCTGCTTTGGGAATTCTGAATGAATACTCACCGTGGGAGCTGGAATAGGAATTGGACATGCAGGGGACCCCCAGGGATCACCGAGAGCTGATGAGATCCCGGGTTATACCCATGGATCTGGGTTAACTCTACAGAGATGGGACCAAGTGCTGCTCACCAACGAGCCTCAACAGTGGCTTTCTATTTTCCACTGTTTCCCGTTTACAACAAAACCCAGAATTCCTTTTGACTTTTGCTGCTCTGTTCAGACACTTCACTATCAAAAATATCCAAAGAGATCCCTGTAGAAACTGTCTGGAGACCCAGTAATTTTCAATTATTCCCTCAGGCTTGCACACCATATAATTTACAGTAAATACAGATCAGTCATCACCTTTTGATTAATATCTGCCTTTTAATTTTAAATTCTTACTAGTCTGAGAGCTACTGTAATTCCTCTTTCCAATTTTATTACCTATCCTATGGGACCAACGCTGTTGTTAAGAAGTGTTTCTTTTCTTGCCAAAATCTCAGGTTATATTTGTTATCACTGAATACAAATATAGAAATCTATTTCCTGCAGAAATTTTAATTTACTGCTCAAGAAAGGCTACTATGGATAATAAGGTTTACATAAAGAATGTGAAATAAAATGTGAATATATTGAACGGATCATTATCTAAACACATTCAGTGATTAGAGAAAGTGCAGAATTCAGCAGTTCAGCCCAGACCCAAATCTGCTGTTTGCATGTTTATAAAATAAACATATGTAAATCAACCAAGTCCAGGTAGATTAAATCTCCCAGATAAACCACAACAAGGAAATTATGGATTCAGTCAGACGTAGAAATAATAGAAATATTTAAATCAGGTCAGGGACTAAATAAAAGGGCATTTAGAAAATCATGAACAAAATTCAGGCATCAACCTGGGAACTAATCTTTTCAGTAAACTCAGTTTTGTTAATTTTGCAGATGGAATCAGTCCATGACACAGAGCTTTTACAGGAAGACTGGGAGCACAAATACAAGGAGAACTGGAGGACTGGGAAGACACAGTAATGGAAATATTGAAACATATGCCAGTACAAAGTGTCAGATGCTGAGTCTGGACTGATAATGAGAGTGTCTGCAGGGAACTTGTATAAACTACAAGTGGCTGAAGAGAAATAGTCCCAAATTTATCACAGAACAGCTATGGACCAGAAATACAATACAGCCACTAAGGAGACAAATGTGACCTTTTAAATTTAATGGATCACATTCTTTTCACACAAGAAAGGGACCTATGAACACTGAAATAAATACCTGGTGCCTTGACCATGAGCCACTAACTGGAATATTGCTCCTGGCCCCTCCTATCCAAGGAAAATTAATTCAAATAAATGCAAGCAGGATGAACAGAAACAGAACTTTGCTTTAGAGAGGAGGCTAACATTTAATTTGGTCTAAGAAATGAAGGGTTTAAGTCTCTCTAAGCTTTACTAGAAAAATAAACTCAGCTGGAACAGTTCAACTGATGACAGACACAGCATTATAAATACACTGGCACAGACACCACAGCAAAGCTGCACCACCAACAGGTCTGAGACTGCCTTCCAAGAGGAGTCAGGGCCAAATCCCAAATATCCTTAACACAGGCCTTTGCTGCTAAGTCTGGGCAATTACATCTCCTAAGCCCCCCGAGGGGATTAACTCCTGACTCAGCCCCTCATCCCCATTTTGGCTGAACATCCCAGTAACATTCCCTCCATTTCTCAGCCAACATCCAGGATCCGTTCCATGCTCCAGCAGCCCCGTCAGCCACTCCTGGGTTTGCCCAAAACAACTTCCAACAAAAACATTGCACGTGCCCCTTTCAGGAATTCGTGCCTTTCCCTCAGGGATGAGCCAAAGGCTTTAGTTCTAAGTCCTGCTTTCACAGCTCCAAAGCCAGGCTGGTCACACACATAAAGGGCTGCCTTGTGCTGGGCACAAACCCCTCTGGGAGTCAGGGATTTGTTCACCCTCACACACACTGGCTGTGCTCAGGCTGGCTCCCTTTGAGGTGTGAGAAAACCTCTGCTTTTGGAGAGGAATGCTGCAGGGAGAGATTCCTTCAAGAAGTCTTTACAAGGGAGGGTCTGTGAGCCCACCAACCAACTCATGGAATCGTTAAGGTTGGAAATGACCTTGGAGATCACCAAGTGCAACCATCAACCAGCACCATCGTGGTCACCACTAAACCACGTCCTCCAGGGCCACATCCACACGTTTTTCAACACTTCCAGGGATGGGGACTCCACCACTGCCCTGGGTGGAAGGTGGATCACCAGGAAAACCAGATATGATGATCATTGTGCAGTTTTCTCCTTTGGAAATCCTTCCTAAGCTTTCCAAGTGTTGTTCTTTAAACCAGCCAAGCCCCTGGCCTGGCTGTATCAGGTGTGTCTCATTTAAACACACCTCATTTAATCACTGCTGCCACCCCACTGAAACACCTCTGCAGGGGGAGACGCAGAAGATTCCCATTATTTCTTTTTCCATAAACACATTGCACTATTCAAGGTTTTCATCTTTGAATTTAATTAAAGAAAAATGTCTCAAAGTGATGAAGCATGTCTGACTTCCAGCTTCTTTCAATGGCACAAGCCAGTGCAGTAAATTGTAGAAAGCAAGCTCAGTTAGAATTTTATTTTCATTTAAAATAAAAAATAAGAGAGAAAACTCTCCATATGTGAGGTCCTGTTAAAAAAGTGGCTGTTCACTTGTAAACAGAATAAAAGTGTTAAGAACACAGTTTCATACAGCTTAAACAAAACCACTTTTCTGAAGCAATACAAGTATGTTACAACACTGTAAGAACACCAAAAGCAGAAAACAAAAGAATGGCAGAAGAATCACGTAACATTGCTTACTAAAGTGATAAATAATTTATGGTGAATGTTAATAGCTTGACATTTTTATTGCTCCAATGGTAGTGTGTTGACAAGAAAACGTAGTAAACTGTCAGTGGGACAATAATAAACATCCATTCATGGTTTTGCATATGGAGTTTTGTAACTATGCAAAGCATAGGAACTTTTTCTTTGTATTTATCAAAAACACACCAGATTTAATAATTTTTTTTTTTCCTGTTTTAAAGTCACCCATTTACAACTGAACCCACACTACCTAGAACTTGGGTGTGCCTGTTTGAACACTTTTGTGTTCCTCCTCTGGGAAAACACCTTTGCAGGTGCAGTTGGGGGATCACAAAGGAAGAGCTTTGATGCTCTGCCAGTGTCCTGTACTCCTTTGATACTCTCCAGGTACAAAACTTTCTAGATCCAAACCCAAAGATTTCCTGGATAAAATCTAGAAACAAAATCACTGTCAACATGTTTCTGTGAGGAAATAAACACTGATTTGGTAAACAGTAGCTGCTTTTAAAAATCTGCTGCAAACTCCCACTCCTGAGAGGGACCAGTTCCCTTTTCTCCTTCTCTGCACAATGGTGTTGGAACCAGCCAAGGCACTTTCTTTACCACTTCCACTCACTCTGCTGACATTAATCTCTGTTATGTTGCTACAAATTCTGACAAATATCCTCCATGAACACTTCACCAACTCATGCTGATCATTTACTGTCAAAAATGAGATTTCCAGCCTGGTGAGACAGAATTACCTGTGATGTTTTTGTGTTAAAGCACAGCCCAAGCAAAAAGAACCTGTGTACAGAGTTCACAGCAGTACTGCCAGCTGCCTTCACCTTTCAATGATCCTGTGTCTTTCACATGCAAATATAATACTGCTGCTGGTTTTGCATTTTAATGCAAATTTATCTACTTATTAAAACATGGAGCTTACTGCAAATGACAGGTTTGGCTCTGGTTCTTTACCAGCTGCTTTATGGCCACATAGTTAAATGTCAATTAAAACACAAAGACGAGACCCATTCATGGTTTGAAGACTGCACAATTAATAATTAAGGACAAATGAAAATGTATAGGATTTAAGTACTTAAAATGTAAACCTTAAAAACTAATATTATGTGCTTAAGTGTTCAAGGCCAGTTTGGATGGAGCTCTGAGCAGCCTGGGCTAGTGGAAGGTGTTCCCTGCCCATGGCAGGGGTGGAATGACAGGAGCTTTAGGGTCCCTTCCACCCAACCCATTCCATGATTCCATGGGAAGTGCCTGTTCTCCCAGTTGGAAAAGTACAGTGAGAAAATAAGAGTCACGTGAAGAAGAAAATCAGAACCTGCTGAGATTTCTTGAGTTTTTTGCACAACAAAGTTCTGGCAGAACAGTAAGAAACTTCCATTGTTCTGTTAATTACTCCAGAAACTCATTTGTCAGGGAAACCCAAAGAACTGGGTGTGCCATTTCAGTTTTGGTTTACCCTGCCTTTTTCTGCCATTATTTTCTCTGCTTCCAGTTAACACTCATCCCCCAAAAAAAAGAAATAAATCGGAGACAACACTTTGTTTGGTTCTGCAATGGAAATCTGAGTTGCAAGGTGTAGCTAATGGTAATTTCAAACAACACAGGAGGTTTTTATTCATGTTACAAATGCAATTACACATTTAGTTGTCACCAATCTACCAGTCAAACAAAGTTTCTGCATGAAATGTGCAGATTTCAGACTCTGAACCATCAGTCTGGGACTGGAAACAGCACCAACTTCCCTTTGAGTAACAACTTGCATAAAACTGGCCTTCTGTAAACACTGTGTACAAAGAATCTGACCTACTACAGGTATTAGGATGCAATGGTCTTACAAATACTGTATTTTAATAGCATATTGCAAACTGGAGAGATGCAAATACATTCAGAGGAAACCCCAAGTCACCCTGAAACAAAAAAGCAACTTGGGATGATGTTGCAGGGAGTCAAGATGCTGCAAAGAAATGCCTGGACACTGATAATTGAAATCCACCACAACTTGCAGATACTCAGTTATCTGCTGGGTTTTGTTATTTCTAGTTAAGAAAGGCAGGGAACTTGCAACATTTTCCATCTGCTTTCTTTTATCGAGTGGTCTTGCTTAGGTCAGCCATCAGAGGAAGTTTTTCTACAATTACTTCCCTTCCTGAGATCAGGCAAACAGGGAAGAATCCAAAATAATACTGAATTCCACAAGGCATTCGTGGCTCTCCAGACAGTGCCTGACTGCCAAAACATATTCAGGAGCCCTTTCAACTGCTCCACTTCCTCCCCTCAGCATGTTTTGAAACTCCACTTTGACTGAGATAAAACTTATTTCCACTGGAAGGGACATCATGTCAGTTAACTGTGAAAATGCTGAAGTACAACCACACACCAACAGTAACAAAGGTGCTACTTCAGCTTTGATTTGGCTATTCCTCATTTTTCTCCCTTGTCATGAAGATCTCAGATTCGAGGTTAATTTTTCCTGACTTCAAAACCAACTAGAACTTAACGTCCATATATTCCTCACTTAAAAAGAGACTTTATGGTATTTTGTTAATAGCAGCTGCCATCTACCCCACAAATGCAGCTTTTTCAGAGGTGGAGATGTCAGCTTCGTACTTCAGGTGCTGCAAACACCACCTGAAATACTTTTCAAAAGAAAAACAGAAATGCTATGCATTTTTCATCCATTTACTAAACAAAGTGCAACTGAGCCCTACACATCTGCCATATGTACAAACTCTTTATGGCTTTCCCATAAAACCAGTGTGGATGGGTCTGTACAATCCCAGGGGAATGAGCACATGGAAGAGATGCTGGGGGACTGTTGGCAATAGAATAAGAGCTATAATACATTCTGTAAACCTTGGCATACCACACTTTACATTATGCAAAGAGTCAATATTTACAAATCCGTAGTGGGTAAACTAATGAACCCCCCCTAATGTAAATGATGATTTTGCAAAGTGCAGGACAAAACCAGTGCTGTTGATTGCAAGTCCTATGCAAGCAGGTTCTACTAAAATCATTACTACTGGAGTTTACCTGGACATTCCTACTGAGGGTTTCTAGGATTGCAACACTTAGGATGAAATATAGGATGACACAGCTTTAGGATGCACGTTGGAGGACAGCAAAGAGAGAAATTAATAAGGCAGCATGCTCAGAACAAGTTTAAGCAGCACTGATGTTAAGATCCCTAGTGGCAACTCTATCAGTTATTGGTAATGTTAAAAATTCAGAGTGCAACATAGAAGCCTCGTTTAACATAAAAAAAAATGTGCAAATTGTTCTCTTCTTAACAAAAGAAAGTAACAGCGAGGAAGATTTCTACTGAAGAACATTTTTAAGTCACAGCAAAGTAGACCATCTTCTTTCCAAAATCATCTACAAGGCACTAAGGGTAGAAAATGACAGGTAACATGAAAGACCAATGTTGTTCCTCAGTCAGGTCGAAATATGGGGTATTTTGGTAAGAACTCTATTAATATTACCTGTTGAAGAAGGGAAAAAGACAAGAACAGAACACAGTAATCAAAAAGTTCAAAGCTTCAGCACAATTTCCATGCAACATTAGCTAATTCATAAGGCTAAATATATCTGAGATAGTCTGTGAGGAGGGAATGTTCCCCAAGGAAACAAAGCAGAGATTCCAGTCATTCTGAAATAGAGGGATTCTGGATGCTTGGCTTTTTTTGGGGTGGGTCTCTTTTCCCTGAAGTCTACACAGTCTTCACAGCTACATGTTAAACTGGATAGGGGAGTGGTAGAACCACAGAAATATTTGAAATTCTGCTTTCCTAAAAAGTCTGTCTTGTTTATGACCATGTGAAATTTAGAGCTGGCAAAAAACCCCACCAAAACAAATGAAAAACAACAACACGAAAGAAAAGGTCCAACCAAAAAACCACATTACTATAAAGATGCAATATTTCTGCACAAATTATTTGAATCAAAGGAATTCCAGTACCTCTGGAAAACATGGATAAGTTAAAGAACTATGGAGTGGTGCTGGTGTGAGAATCACCCCAATGCAGGAAGTCCCAGTGGGTCTTCCTCATTCCAAATTACAGACCAAACTGCACATTTGTCCAGGAGATCTTTTTTGCAGAGGGCCACTAAGTGAAGGATTTTCTCTATTAAATCATAGTTCTGTTGAACAGCAGTAAGAACAGAAGCAATACTCACATATTCCATCATATTGCTAGTTTCACATTTCCTTTTACTCAGCTTCCAGTGCAAACCAAGCTAAGGAAATAATTAACAAAGGATTAGCACAATCTTGTTTGGATGGGTAATGCAACAAGCATCAGCAATACTGAATTATTAGCATCTATTATTTAGGATCAGTATAAAATATGGTATTATGACAAGACTCTAAAATCCTTCACGCCAATATTCTTAAAGCTGAAAATAACAAGCACTCTTTTCTTACCTTATGATATAGTCTGTTATTTTCCCATTCTAATAACTTCTGAATTGATCTTCTAGTCTAAAAAGTAAGTCAGAACTGTATCAGAAATGGTTCAGCAGCCAGTCTCATCCAGCAGAATGTCACTAATGCTTTTCTGGCTAAGATTAATTTATAGTAAGTTAGTTTTAGCTATAATAAGTTAAATTTCATAAAAGTAGAACCGAGCAAAGAAGAAATTATAAATGGAAATTTTATCACTTCAACTCCCCACTCCCTCTTTTTTCAAAAAAGGAAACGCCCATGGTTTTTTTGTTAACTTAGAATCATTAAGGCTGGAAATTTTTTTTTAAGATCAAGTCCAACTTAGGCCTGTGACTTTTCCAGAATTCTTTTAGTTAGTAAAGGTGTTTGAATTTGGTGCTTTTACCTACCTCAGCCAACAAAACAGAGTCTCCCACATCCTCCTGGCCAAATCCTGCACTCACTGCAGGTGTTCTGCAGACAGCACATTTCCATACATGTAATTCCCAGGTTTTGCTAATGGAACTGTGATCTGGATCTTGAAAAAAAATCTCCCCACCACCAAAATCCAGCTCACAACAAATAGTGTTTGTATTTTCAGTTCTGGGCTACGAAACTGAGACCTTCATGTCTCTTTCCACAACTGTGGAGATGAGATGATTTCTCCAGTTTCAGTGGTTTTTAAGGTCACAAGAAGACAACTGAGATGATCCTGTATGGTATACATTTAATTTTAATCACTGTGTGATTGTTACCACCCTCACGCCCCTCCAGAAGTGCCACCATTTTCCCTACTTGGTGCATTTTCTCTGTAGCCTTGAGAATTTCATCAATACTACAACAGCACATGGACATTTATTTAGATTTTCACTGGCACAAGATATTAAATATGGTTTTAAACCTGCAAATACTCCATCTGTATCTCTCAGGCATATTCCTCTGCAATAATTATGTTTATAAAGGCAGTTAAAATGAGCTAAAAGAAGTCCTGTAACTTTTTAGTGATGCAGCTTCAGTGATGAGCACTTCAAGTTAACACATTAATACATTCCCTAAACATTTACTGCTGTGATAAATCAATTCTAAATGTAAATCACAGAGGTAACTGAGATCATGTTTACCTGATATTACTGAAGTGTTTTTCAGAATTATTACTTTGGACCTGATTACAGGAGTGGTCAACTCTGCTGGGGGGGAAGTCTCTAGAAAATAAATTGGTGCTTGCTCTTAACAGAAACAGCACAGTAAAATATGGCAAATAAACCACAGCTCTGAAATGTTGTGGTATCTAGTGCATATAAAAAAGTGATTTTTAAGTTTAAAAAATAATTATTCAGGAGTGGGGTGGGGTTAGTGGGGATGGGGGAGGTGAAGAGGAAAAGTGATTTTTCAGTCTAATTCTGCCACTCTTGGAAGGTAATTTTTTACTTCTGCACTCATTTAACTCAATTCTCAGACCTTGAGAAATCCTGGAAATTTAAGGTGTCATATATTCCATCCTGTTTGAACTGAGATGGGATCAGCTATTCTTAAAACTATTGATTCAATTGGTAATTTGGTGTCATTTCATATTTTTTTCTATTTTCTACGGTGGAAACCAAAACAACCTTTTGAATGTGAGACCAAACCAGGGTTTTAAAATGGGGAAGGTATTACGAAAAGTTATTTAATCCTACCAGTAATTAAAAAAATCCATAGAATAAGATGAAACATGGACTCACTCTTTTGTTAAGACAGACCACGGGCCACAGGCTGCAGCCCAGAGTGCAGCAGCAGCACAGGCAGCCACAGAGCAGCCACTTCACATTGACAGGGAGGTTCTTCCTCAGGCAGGCGTTCACTCGGCTGATGCTGGTCTTGAATTCCTCAGGGGCCACCTGCAACAGAAGGGCTCAACTTCAGGGAGAGCCAGCACAGGTGTATTTTCTCAGAAATTGCCTCTACAGGTTAAAAGGAAACATAAAATCACACAATCTTCTAAAGCACTGGTCACCCAGTGAGCATGAAAAGCCATTTTACTGCAACAAATTCATTTCTGGTGCGTGAGCTGCACAAACTTGAATTAAAAAGCCAAACATCTTTTAGATGAACAGTATCATCCATATTTATTGCACCAGTAATTAGTCAATTGGCCTGAAAATACAGTGGGCCCAGACAAAATCAGAATTAGGACACAGCTGGGCAATACATGCACTGGCTACACTGACCAAAAACATGGAAGAATGACAGATCTCTACTTTCCAAGGGAATGTGGGAGCTTTGCAGTAAAAATATGTATCCACAGAAAGGGAGAATATTGTCCAAATCAATGTCATACCAATCTAAGCCTACACTGTGCCTGGGTGAAGGCTCTGTCCACAAATAACTTCCTGAAGTGGCCCATACTGAAGCCACAACTTCCCTTGTGGCTGCTTCCTAAAACAGGGAAGCCTAGAAAGAAATACACTGGATTGTATTTAAGGCAGAGCAATGCAGCTTGTATAGGGTTAGGAATAAAGCCTATTTATTGAAAACCAGCTGTCTGAAAATAAGGAGTAAGTATTTTATACCTATATTGCCACTGCAGAGTCACAGTGGAACCCCCATTTTCTATCAGAAATAAGCTCTTTTCTCACCTACTCACACACCCCAAAGCCCTCATCTCCCTACAGAATCCAAGTCACTTCCATCTGACAAGTCAAACATGGATTTGAAGCAGTGACTCCAAGATGACACCCTTGACTCTAACACAATCCAGCATCTGAATGCACAAAGCAGAACAATCAGAACCAACTTCAAGAGACTTGACCAGGCAGGCACAACTCAAAACAATTAAAAGCCCCATCTTTCCTAACTACTTGCCATGTTGATGAAAGTCCCCTAGAATGAGTCTGTACACAAAGCTGTGCAACTACTCCACAACCCCCCAACCAAGCAAGCCCAACTCTGCTCCTCTGACTCTGCAAACAAGGGCAGCAACACCAACAAAAGTTCCTTTAATGACAAAGAGCCTTTTCACCAGGGGCAAAGCCACGGGGCAGGAAATGGAGAGGACCTGATGCTGCTGCCTGTGCCTATTGACAAGAGCTGAATTCTTGAAAGCATTGCAGGAAAGGGAGTGAATAAATACAACATCTGTTTCCTGGCCATTCAGGTCACCAGGCACTACGGAGTCAGGGGGCAGCTGGGCTTGCACACAAGCCAGGCCTACAGTTAATAACATAAGAACATAATTTAAGTGTGATTATTTTATAGCAGGAATTAATAAATACACAGAAAGTCATTCTTTTGCCCCCCTCCCATATTAAATAGGTTTTGTTTTACATCAACAAATGGAGCAACTAAAAAAATTTGTCTGTTTTACCACAGACACCTTAGTTTAGGGGAAAAAAAACCCCAAAGAAAATGGCCAAAGAAACCCCCTGAGATCCTTTGTACTGGGACATCTGCAATGAAAAAAAAATCCCATTGTAATGTGGCAAAGTATCCTGTACTTGCATGTCTCTGGAACAAGGTTTTATGGATTTCTTTGCCAGTGTCAGATCTTGTACTGGGATATAATAAATACCAGATGCACACGAGCAAAACCATTTCATCTTCAACGTGGGAGAGTGTTTTGTAGGAAAGAACATCTGGGCTGGTTGTTTGCAGTAACCTCAGACAGCTGCTGCAGTCACACTGCCTCAAAGTAAACTGATTCCTACATTAATTGGCATTCTCAGCTCCTAAGGAAGTTTCCATGAGCCTCACATTTAGATATCTACAAATGGCACTTCCTTTTATAAGTCTTTTAGAATTTTACATCCTGTTTATATGAAATATAAATATGGGGGTTTTTTTCTTGACCCCATTTATACTTTTGTAATGAGACTCCCTAAGAAAAGAGAATGTTTCCTTTTCCTTCAGACACAAAGTTCACTGGACCTTGACAACAACACAGCCCAACCTCCAAATCCAGCTGAACAAACCTGCCAAAGACAATGGAATGGCATAGCCCAGAATTTAATTGAACAAGAATAACCCTTATCAGCAGTAACATCCAACATGAAGAAAATTCAACCAGATTCTTAGATCCCAGCTGGCGGAAAAATTTGGGACCTGAAAAGAAAGCACAGGGAGATTCCCTGTTCCTGGGGTAATTTTTAGGGAGTCACTGTTCACATCAGGTTAACAGTTTGATCCTAAGTTGTGAGACCAAAGTTGAAGGACTCTCCTTCCTGCAGAGTAAATGGCTAAACCAGAAACCAACTTTGGAAGCCACTAAGAATCAGAAAATTTCAATTTCAGGAATTTTGGTCTGATGTTTACCTTAATAGAATATTATGAAAGCACCACTACCTGCTAACTCACCAAATATTTTCATGTAAAGGTGAATCTCTTGAATATGACATAAAATGAAATTACTTAACATGGTTTTGACTAACCCAAACTATTGGATTGTTTCTGCCTTTAGGAAATGGAATCACAGCAAATATTTATGTCACTAATGACACATTTTCATCTGAAACTAAAGGAACTGGAGATCAAGATAAGCCTCATGTTGTGATAAACAGAAGAAAGCACAATTTTGTTGCTCAGTTTACAGCTCAGTAACAGTAAAGCACTGTTACACAGTGATTAAGAACAAAATATCTGTAAATAACTGTTCTAATCTAATAATGATACAGAATCCAAATGAAAGTCACCACAGAATTGTTGATTTTCTGGCACAATTTTAACTCTCGCCTTTCTTGCAGGTACAGCTATTGAAAGGTGTATGTGAAGTGACCGATGTATTTCAAACAAACAGAGAATTAACAGCTCCTCCTGCACAAAGACAGCTCCCTAAGAAAGCCCAGTTTTGAGTAATTCTGGAAATCTCTTGGAGAGTTTGTGTCTGGCTCTTGAAAAGAACGAGATAAGCACTTTGCTCCTGGCTGTGCTGCACACCTTGGGAAGGGACATTAGCTCCTCTTAGGAGGGAAAAAACAAAAAAACATAAAAGGAAAGGAGAGGGTGTCATAATATTTTACAACAGGATGCAGAGGATCTCCAAACACAGGAAGGGAGCAAGTAAAGCCCAGCAGGCCTGATCTTTCTCCTTCAATCATCACGATCACCAACCCTATCAATCACACGGCACAACAGGATCACAATGCCCAGCCCTCACTTTATGGCTCACATTGCCCTGCACTGCACACTCCTCTCTGGGCAGGACCCCTTTTGTTTCAACATCAGAGCAGGAAATTCCACTTTTCCCCTTAAGGATCACTGCCTCCATCATTTTCTGGTCACCTGGAGCAGCGTGTGCTACTGTGCTCCATATCATGGAGAGTATTTTGTTGAAAGCTTGTTTAAGAGAATTAATAATCCTGTAAACCTGTAGCACAGAATTTAAATTTAACCACCATTTCAATTTAGGCCAAGGTCCAATTACATTATTAGAAGTTAAATATTGCCTCTGTATTAAGTGTAGTCAAATCTTTTCTTATAATGTTCCATTGAGAAGAAGCCTGGCTTGGGATTTACAAACCAGGTGAGTTTATGTCTCATCCTGCAAGACAAATATTAACCCAGATGAATTAGTCAGGCCCAACATCTGACCGACCTGGGATTTTCCTTTCCTTTATTATTTTATTGTCTGTGCTTTACCCTCAAATGTACACATTCACCTCTCCCAAGGAAAGCAACAAATTAAGTCTCAATTAAACACTGAAGATGTAATTACAAGCATGTAGCTCTAGGCTAACCTACAACAGCTATGCAGGCTCTGTAAAAACTGGGAGACTGGGAAAATGGATGAAGGAGAAGTGGGATTCTAGATTTCAGAAAAAGAAAATGAGCAGGTTTTGCTGCCATCATTATGTGGATGGGCAACTGAGAGCAGGAAGCTTAAGTAAATTACTAACACAAGAGCATGGCATAAATCCCAAAAGTTTGTGCTTCTGGGAGAAAGGTGTAGCTACAGAGTTTTCTCTAATTAGCATTTTCATCCTGCTTTAAAAACCTACATCGTTTACATCTGTATTTATTCAAAAGAAAACCAGTACCACTGAGAAATCCATCAAGCCCATCTAATGGCTTCATCTCTTACACTCCATTAGCAGATGGGATATATTATTAATATCAATTCACAGTGGACAGCAAAGCCATTAAACTTAATGTTACACAGGCAATATGAATAAACTATGACATTGTCTTAGAGTAGCTGAGGACTAATGCAAGCTCAGAGTAAACATTTTAATCCCAATTTGTAAATATAAACAGTCGCTGTTATTAATAAATTTTGATTTCACAAAAAGCAAAAATACGACATTTTAACAACAGAAGATTGTAAAGTGATGTCTCAGTTGACTATAATACTGATTATTGTGAATTATTTAACAGGGTATTTGAAGAAAACCGTCTTACTGGAAAAAATGACTGAATTTTCATTTTCAGTAGGGATTAAGATGATTGACTGCCTCAATCAGAGGAAGAAGCACATGATTTATTTCTTGCAATTGATGAAAGTATTAAAAACCGAAAGACCCACAACTGTGGCTTTTAATGTCTTTCATGGCAGCGTGTGGCAGGCAGGAAGAAAAATGTGTTTACTATTGTGTTTGATTGGTGTTCTCCCCTGACAAAGCAGAATTCATTTCCTTCCAAGGTCTCCTTGCTCAGAAAGCCCCTCAAATCCACGAGATAACAGAATATCAAAATTCTCAACAGAGAAGCATCCTTATATACAACAAATCCCTGCCCATGTCACTCCTGGAGCACTGATCACATCTGCAGAACAAGAAGGGTAAATGCCAAGCAAAAGAACTTCCTCTTTCCTTTCTTTGCTAAATTAAGTCCAAGCACTCAACTGAACTTTAAATTAAGCTTTTGTTCACTGTCTATTTAACAAGAGGAGGACAATCAAGCGGAAAATGTGACAGCCATCGATGCTGGAATTAAAAAGTGTAGACCTGGTTGTAGGTTTGGTTTGTTTTTTTTAATAACCCAAATATATTTCAGAGAGACAGAAAGAGATGAAAATATAGAATTAAATTTAGTTTTAATGTTTCCTGCCTGGGATTTTCTACAGGCTTATTTATAATAAACTACAGCTTGGGTAAAAGAACATAAAATTGTTTTTTTCCAAAATGATTGTGGCTTTTCACTGACCAGAAAGAGCTTCCCAGAAAAGAATAAGCCTCACACAAGGTGGTGAAATGCAAAGTGTTGTTAGCAGCCCTCACACTGGAATCAGTAGGATTTGTCCTTCTGAGCTCAGTGAGACCCTAAAGCAAGGCCACAATTCCCAGGCTGATTTTCAGCCCTAAAAACTCCAAGCAGAACCTGCTTTTCAGGGGTACTGCTGTCAGAGCAGCCGGACAACTTCAACACAAGGATTTTATGCATTGTACTCTGGTGTGAAAATGAAGGAGGAAAAAGCCCAGATGGATTTGGCAGAAGCAGGAGCAACCATCCAGCTGTGTTCAGTGTATTGTTGGTATGACTCAACCTCTGCAAGAGGCTGCAGAGGGAGTGGAGCTCTTTGGGATGACATGAGACAAAGTAGAAAGAGCCAAATAAACTTTTTTCTTCACAACTTCTGGAAAATATACACAAGGGGAATATAAATTGAAGCAAAAACAAAGCACTAGAGAGCGAAACAGCAGGAAGAAAAAAATTCAAGAGAAAAATAATGAAACCATTAAAAGATTTTTAAAAAATCATGAAAACAATTTAAAACGAAGAATTTTGTGAAGGTTGAATTAATAGCTACAAATTACATTTTCTTATACTGGCATTTAGAAAGATGACAGGACTCTAGACAAAGCAAGAGACTTGTCACACTAATTTTCAAAACTAAACAGTATTCGTGAAAATTACTAAAAAACCTACTTAATTTGTAGATTTAAGACTATGTTTTGTTCTGTAAAGCTTCAGATAAAACAGATTCACCTCTGGAGATCTGTCTAAACAAACTCGAGGCTTGTCTGGCATACTCAAAACAGAGGTCTAGTATTTGCACTGATTTAATTCACCCAGGAGGGAGCACAAACTCCAGGTATTTAAAAAGCAGGGTTAAGTGAGTCTCGCTTTCATGTCTGCATGGAAACAGTCGGATCCATGGTGAGCTTTGCTGTGTTTGGAATGTCAATAATGATAACAATCACTGCAAATCCTTCCTTCTTGTTTCCAGCTACACTGAGGGACTGGGCAGCAAGCAGCTGGGTCACACAGGCCACAGGTAACAGGCTTTAGTGGGTTCATGCTCATGTATCCAACACAGAAACCACTGGATGCACTGGGTGTTCCCATGGAAAAGAACAGTTTAATCTCACACTTACCTTCCCTGTCAGAACAGAAGGAAATTCTGTATCAAACTTGTTGCTCAAGCCAAACCTTGAAAACAAAAGAGACAAACAAAATATATTCCACCTAACTTATTTTGTTTCCCTTAATAAAAAAAAATGTAATAAGAGTTTTTACTTTAAAAAGAAACCACTATTAATTTCTTTTGCCCTTACATTTACATTATTTCATGAGCTTTTGATCTAGGTTTATTTAAGGTCTCATGTACCATTCGTAAGGTCATTTATAGACAGAAACACAGCTTGGTGCCTTACTTCAATACCTCCAAAAGTGCAAAAATTCTTTTGCAATTGGATGGCAGGAAGTTTCAGTCTTTGATTTCTGGAAGAAAAAACCCTCCAGCTGTGAAATCCCAGTTTTACTAGGTTCAACAATCCTTTTACTTTCTTACACATGCAATTGTTCCACATGCAACAGATGAAGTTTGTTTTAAGGAACCCATTCATCATCAGCATCTTAGAAATTTATAACCATGTGCTTTTAAAAATGTACTTTGGGCTGAGTTAAACTACCCCATGCAAAACAGGTAAGAGCCTACACAAAGGACGGTTTTACAACAACCATGGACTTCAAGGAAACGAAGTTTTGGGTACCACTGTGACTTCACTGAAGTGTTCTGGGGTTTGAGCACAAGGTTTTCATTAGAACTGGTGAAAGCTACAGGAGCTGGATTTGGCTTGTAAACCTGGTACCACTAATTCCAAAACTCCTGAACCTTTAAAATTCAGTAATTTAACAAAATACAGCAGCAGCTGGCCCTCAGCTACAATCTGTATGTTTGATGAAAGTTATACTGTATATCAGGTCAGCTCTGCTAAACTATCTCCTGAGTACCTGTGTTCAAAAAAATCAAAATACCTGGAAGAATCACTGCCAAAAAGAAGAGCACACATACATTTGGTATTGCAGGAGTTACTGAAGAAACAAACTTTGCTTTGAGTCAAACTGACACCTGTCATACTCCAAACTGGTCCCTTGTACCAATACCAGTATTGCTGAAATATTAGAGAATTGTGGAACGGTTTGGGTTGGAAGAGACTTTAAAGATCATCTGGTTCAAACACTTCCCCCTGGACATCAGTGCCCATCATTATATCACCCATACACACTCCTGTGCACTGTGTAATAATCCAGATACCCAAAATTGACAACGGAAATGGTTCAGAAGTATGCAAAAAAGTCAAATCAACCTTAAAGGAGAGAAAGGCAGAATAGAAGAACTTGTGCAGTCTCTAGAAATCCAGTAATTGAAATGTTTGGCAACAACACCAGTGAAGTTCAATCCAGTTCTCCAATGAATAATTTAAGTTAGAGCCTCTTGTAAAGAGCAGTAGCTGTGTAAAACATCACAGAAAACCCCAAACAGTAAAAACAACAAGATTTTAGGCAAGCACAAAGGTTACTAATACAGCACATTTCCATTCTCTTTGTAATCCAGCAAGTCAGCCTCCACATTTTGTACCTTTTCTAAAAAGCTGAAATCTTCCAGGTTTTGTAATCTTATATATTTAGTTTTAAGGAAGCCTGGAGAGCAATGAAGTAGTCTTTTGAGTCGTAAAAAAAAAAAAGACTAAAATTATAAAGCACATACACAGGCTTGCTTTGAGGAACACAGACTTTTCTGTGCATCAGCAACGGAACAACCTGAAACGATCACAAAGTAGGAGCAATCAGACAACATAATAAAAGAACTACTGGAAAATGCAATTATTATTTACTCTACCCACATAACAGACCAATTCCACTAAATCATGCCAAAGGTCCATCTTGTCCACAACACAGTGGCCAAGAACAGAAGCTTAGGAAACAGCAAAAGAAATGAAAAAAAGAGCAAGCATGTGCTAACTGTTCCCCAGAACCCTCCTCTGACCTTCTACAATTCAGAGTTCAAACACTTCCTAAGCCACAGGTAGTGTCTTTCATCTCACTGATCACATCTACTCATTAAAATTCCCACTGCACCCCAATTTTCATAAAGAATGAAATAAATTAGTGTTTTCTGATTAATAAATCTGATTAGGAATGCAAGATCACAATATGTTTTTGGGTTAAATTTCAAGGCTGATGTCATGAAACATATTAAACCCCCCCAAATTTTTATGAGTTGCCAAAACACTCCCTTCAGTTGCAGCACATCCAAGAAACCTGAGTTACAGAAAGGCATCTCTCACACTGACACCTGTAAGTGACTAAATAATTTATGTTTTAACTATACTTTAAATACTATGTTTAGTCAGAATCACTGATGGGCTTTAGCCCAGTTTTACTAAAATATCTCTAGAAGTTTTACAGAGTATTCTGTGGTTATTTGCCACAGAGTTTAGAAACATTAAACTGTTAGATGGGGCAGAAGGTTGACTCAACAACAAAATAAAATAAAAAAATGAAGCAGGATGTTATACAGTTGTACAGCTTTGCAAGCAACTTTGTAAAAGTACTGAAGTGTTATTAGAAT
The DNA here is from genome assembly GCA_013398115.1 of Falcunculus frontatus. NCBI lineage: Eukaryota > Metazoa > Chordata > Aves > Passeriformes > Falcunculus > Falcunculus frontatus. The sequence continues at coordinate 387,422 of VZRV01003634.1, read as the reverse complement.
CTTTATTGTAAAGAAGTTAAACTCTGAAGTACTGATCAAGAGGTAATCAGCTTAATTAGACTTCCTACAACAGTGATCTAGAATGAGCAGGCCTATGAAATCCTCTAAAATTCAGTATATTTAAAAATCACCACAACATCAGTTCCAGTAGCTGTCCTTTAAGTCATTTAAAACATCAGTTGGTGGTGATTTATTTCTAGGCCAGTTCTCTGACTCCTCAGTCAGCACAAGCTGCCCAAAGTGTAACATTTAGAAATTCAGATCAGTCACCCACGTCCTTCAGTTGCACTTTTCTCACTGCATGACAAGTACCTCTAAGAGCCAGGCACTGTTTCCTATAAGCTGGAACAGAACTAGGATGACCTCACTTGCCAGTTCTGTCCCTCTTTCCCTGTTTTCATGGATAGTATCAGGCAAGTCCCATCACCTCATTTCCCCCCATCTGTAGAGTGGGGAGAACACAACTTGTACTAGGGAGCTATAATAAGAGAAATGCATAAATCCCTCAAATTAAAGGCTGAAATGAACATCTTGAACCACCAGTTGCAAACCTCACCTGCAACAGGTACCACAAGACAAAGTCTATTAGTTTACAAAGCAGGAGCTCAGGTTTTCTGTACCCAGAACTAAACCAGGAAGATTTTGGAAACACCTTCTCACAGCTAGAAGAAGAATATTTAGAGGTGCTTTGCCTTTTTATTTCTTTTGACTTAAACCTCACCTCATTCTCGTTTCTCCCACTACTGCATTTATAGATAGTAATCAGCCTTACTAGACTGCACAAGTTAAACCTGTTTAGTCAAGCTCTCCAACCTCCTTTGAGCACAGCTCCTTTCCTCACACCTAATCCAGGTTATGTTTAACCTCTCTGGAAGAGTGGAGCTCAGATCCCACACTGCTCTTCATGAGGTATCAGCTGAGCTTTGCCCAGCATTAGAGGGTAAAGATGACATTCCTCAAGAGCCCTGAGCTGAAATCTCCTTGAACATTTAACATTTCTCTTCCTAGTTCAGGACATTTTCCTGTGAAGCCAACAGAACTACCCAAGAAAGTCCTTACCCATGGATGATGTTTTGGAAAATGAAGTTTTTGGTAACGAGTAGAAGGCTGAGGTCATTTGCTATTTTAAATATGTGGAAGATGGAGAAATACTAGATAATAATCAAATGTCATCTTATCTCAACTGGCTCTTCCCTCCCTTCCCCAGCTGATGACAATAAGCTTTTCATCAGCACCTGGACTGTGGGTCCCTGGGGCACTCCTACAGAAAACAGGATAGAATACCAAAAGTGAACTCCAAGCCAAAACCAGGAGGTTTGCAGACTTCAGCAGGAATCACAAGCTGGATACTAATGGCAAAAATATGCTTAATGGCTATTTCATTACCTCATTACCATCCATCCACATGGACGTAATGATACGGAAAAATTACAGCAGATAAATAAAACCCTATAACCAGGTTACAGTTTGTTTACTGCTCTGTTTTTGGAAGTTATTGCCTTTGCTTTGCTAGGCATGACTCAGTCTTCACTACAAATGTCTGTGTGGAGATAGTTGGATACACCAAGGAGAGTCACACTGACTACGGGAGAAACAGCAAACAAGGTGTTTATAACTCATCAAGATGGAATTTCAGAAGAAAAGGCATTTACTAGGACCTAGTAATTTATCTGTGCTAAAATTCAAAAGCTTTCAAAAACAATAAATACAACAGAGAGAATTTTTTCAAAGAATCCTGGACAAGATGAACGTAGATTTTGCCAACCATTTTTACACACATCCTCTCTGACTAAAATAAAACAAATACGCTTTATGTGGTCACTCTTACCGTGCACAGGGGTAGAAGGGTTAGCAAAAGGAAAGTGGGAAAAGCAAGATGCTGCTAAATACCCTCAGAAAACTCTTGGAATTTATATTTAGTACTGTTGGATAGTGCAGAATTGTTACTCTGTTAGAGTGAGCAGCTCACTGACAAGGTCATAAGAATAAAAGCTCTCATGCAAGAAACTAACACAGTGCTTGAATCTCTCAACTTGGGAGTTTCATAAGAGAACTGTACATGAAAAGCTGAAGCAGACGACCCTGGAATCTGAGAATTAGCCCTTCTCTACACACCAAAAGTATTCAAGAAGGCCAGTGTCAGTTGAGGAACAGGAGACATCTGAAACAAAAATCCAAGGAAACAATGGCTTTATAAAGATAACTGGTTTTCCTTTTTTAATAATGCCTGACTTGTCAGGACATTTTTATTAGCAGTGCTCCAGACAGGTTCAGAAAACAAACCCAGGTTTTCCTGGATGACATCTCTCCCTTCAGTAACTGGAGCAGGCTGCTTCTGCAGCCAACTGATTTCAAAAGCAGCAGCATCTGTGTGATCAAAAAGTGACAGAGTTCCAACACACAAACTCTTAGGGAAGCAAAACAATTCCCATTTAATAGGACGCTAGGATTATGTCCTCCAGTGTCCAGGGTTTACTTGCATTTTATTGGTAACATCCACTAACTGTTTTTATCAGTATAAGGAGATTTAAAAATACATCACGAGCTGATAAAAGCTGCCTCCTACCATGCAGGTAGGTCCTGTTACAGGAAGAAAGCTGAGAGGGGTGGGAGAAAGGGAGAATAAGTTGGATGGGGATTCAGCTCAGGTGGTTACAAGGGCAGGTAGCTAGCTGAGGATTTCCACATCACTGAAAAAGATGTTTTTGATGTAGACATCACTAGCTCTTGGAGATGCTCCTGCCCATCCCAAAAAGATGCTGGAGCCAAGAAGGAACTGTAGGTAACATCACTAACACGCAAAAAGCATCACAGACAGCAAAGCAGATGAGTATGTAATGTTTTTTTCCAGTTCAGCACTTAAAATCAGGTAACTCATAAGATAGGTACTTGGTATTCTGAGCATTTTGCTTGTGTTCCACCTCTCCTTTAGTCAGGCCAGGAGCTATTTGGGGTGAGGACATAAAGAAATTCCATCAGCATGAGAAAATGCACTGCGGTGTAGCAGAGCAACTCCCCACTGGCACCAGCTCAATGCAACCCTGATCCAGGCTTCCATGAGGACACAGTATCAAATCCAACACTGCTTCCCATGGGATGGGAGAGCCTTCCCCACCCAGTGCTTTTGCTGCAGGGAGTTAGATCGCACTGCACCTATTTACAGAGAGAAATGTGAATTTTATGCAATCCACGGACAGAGCCAAAGCAACACAAGCTTGGTGGGTCTCTGCAATACATAAATTTCAATACCTCCCTCCTGCCATGAAAATTAATGTGACAACCAACAACTTGTTAAGGATGTAGTTGGTTCTATTAATTCTTCAGCTTGCTGGAGCAGGAATACTAAGAAAATCCCTACGAGTAAACATTACATATAAGGAAACACAGCTTGCTCATCTTCTGTTCAACTGTTTAAATGAGCAGCAAACATTCTGGCTCACGCTGTGTTCCAGTGATAAAAACACTCAATCTAAACCAAACTCACAACTAAGTTTGGAGCAGATAAAGTACGGCAGAGGCACGAGCCTCCTCTGCAGTGCAGTGTGGGGGCTCCCTGGCTCAGCTGTGCCACAGAAGGGTCACAGCGAAATGGTTTGAACAGGCTGTTCGTCCCCGCATCGCGTGGACTTTGCTTTTTATCTAACAAATTGTTTGGATAAAGAGGAGCAACCAGGGAGGGCTGCCAGGGCTGCGCTGCAGCCTCTGCACCCAACAGCCAACTCCGGCTGTTCATTCACGACTGGGGGTTTCCTCGAGCTACCGGAAAATACCCACGTTAAATGCACAGCTCCCCTCGCAGAGCAGGTGAGGGGGGCGCAGGGCTGCGGCTCTCGGCCCCGCGGGGCGGGAGGCTGGGGCCGACAGGGCCGGGGCACGGTGCTCCCGCTTGCCCTCACCCCTCCCGGCGCTCCCGCCCGGCTCCACCGCCCCGCCACACCGGCCCCTCACGCTGCCCCCGCTCCTTCCTTACACGGTGATGTGCCCGGCGCCCCGTACCGCTACGGGATCGGGCGCGTCTCGGGGCCGGGGCAGCTCCTGGCTCCGCACCACGGGCTCGGGCTCATCCTGCTCCTCCTCGTCCTCCTCCTCCAGCTCGTAGATCGTGTCGAAGTCCGCCATATTGGGCAGCAGGACGCTCATCGCCGGCCCTCCCGCCGCGCCTGCGCAACGCGCGCCGGGGGCGGGGCCGCGCCCCGGTAACGGCGGCGGGAGGGCGGCGCGCAGGCGCAGCGTTACCCGGCCGGGCTGTGGGAGCGTGGCCGCGTCTGGAGCCNTGGTGAGGGGCGCGCGCCCCTCCTCGCTCCCGAGCGGCGGGTAACGAGCCGGCACGGGGAGGTGCTGAGAGAAGTTAGCGTTGGTGGTTATAGAGAAGCTGGAATAACCTTGTTGAACTCGTAGCTTTTTTTTTTTGTAGAGACTCTCTCTCTCTCTAAGCCTTTCGTGTTACCTCTACTGCCGTTAGCATTTATGACTCCCCCGATTTCCCTTCCCGCCGCCCCCGCCTCAGGTGCGCGCTCGCGCTCCTTCCCGCCCCTCAGGTGCGCGAGGGTCGCGAGCCGGCGCGAGCGGCTCCTGAGGGGAGTTTTCATTTGCTGGTTACAGGGAAGCCGGAAAAAAAAAACCAAAAAACCTTATTGGATTTTAATTTGCTTTCAAAAAAAAAAAAGTAAAAGTCTCGAAGCCTTCAGCGTACAAGGGACCTGGATAGCTGTACTATCATTATCGCATTTTTAACTCCCCTTCGCGGCTCCCTCAGGTGCGCGCGCGCCCCTTCCCGCCTCCGGGCCGGCGCGAGGGGCTCCTGAGGGAAGGCGGCGGCAGGTGCGGAGACTCCTTTTTTTTTACTTCTTTTCCAGGTGTGTTTCTGTGGCGGTTTTAATAAAAACAGCCGGGTAGCGCTTTCCCCCCTTCCACTCTCGTTTTTGCCCGCTGTGTCGCTCCCCGGGGCGGCTGAGGTGAAGATAAGGGGG
>VZRV01003634.1:92337-382371 GCA_013398115.1 Falcunculus frontatus | reverse complement strand
TTGGTGGGTTTGGAAAGTGAGTTATGTGCAGGGTAATGGGGTGGTGAGAGGGAAGAAAATCTACATAGGAATAGCAAAACTGGGGAAAAATATTTTCTCAGAGTGCTTCAGGGGAATGTCCCCATCAGCACACAGGTGTAAACTATTACTGAGGTAATAAGCACTTAATTACTCACCTACTGGAAATGGAAAATAGCCCAAAAAATTACTGGTGTTTGTAATTGCAATAGAGGAATGGAAAATTAATTATGAGGGGGGTGGTGGTCCTTTTTAGTATTAGCATAGCTTCTATAAAGTGTTGGCTCTGGTATGTATCCATACCAGGAGCTCACCTCCTCCAGCATGAGGTAAAAACGGGTCTCCATCCCTGTCTGTTGTTTCCAGGAAAATACTTTCCTCGTAAATCATCTTTATTGTTTTTCAGGAGTTTCTAGACTGCAGCAAAATGCAGATGACTTGACAGTGAAAATTTTTGTTGCCTCTGAAAGTAGCACTATGTGAGCTACAGTTTTATCAGTGCTGCGTGCTCTTACTTCTGCACATTATCCATCTTACGTGGAGCTGCAGGTAAATCACACTCTAAGAAAAAAGTTGAGACAAGTTGTCATAAAATGAAATTACATGTTCTATGTTCTGTGATTTTTGTCAAAATACTTTTTTCTTGTTCAGTGTTGAATGTTGTCAGTAAATTACAGAGAAGGTAAGTCATTGACCAAATATTGAAAATACATCCTGTTTAGAAACATGAGAAAACAGAAAATTATTCTATACTTAAGGATCTGATATTTTTTCCACTCATCTTCATCTTTATATAGATTCATAACCCAGGGAAAGAAAGTGTTGAAACCAGTGAAATAAAGTTATATACGGGGGTATTAAAATAAGGTACTGGTCTTTATTTTACTCTCAGTTAAATTCTGGATGTCTGCATTAACTGGTGTGAAAACCAAAAAGGTAAGTCTTGTAACTGAGAACACTGGAAGAAATGATAGTTCTGTTGCTGTGCATTTACATTATAGACTTGATTATTTAGTTGAGATTGTCTTGGTTCATGGCAGCTTTGGTGAACTGTCCATGGGAAAGGTCATACAACCATAGAATGGTCTGGATTGAAAGGGACCTTAAAGCTCATCTCATCCCACCCCCTGCCGTGGGCAGGGACACTTTTCACTGTCCCAGGTTGCTCCAAGCCCCGTCCAGCCTGGCACTGGACACTGCCAGGGATCCAGGGGCAGCCACAGCTTCTCTGGGCAACCCTCCTCTGGCTCCCTTGCAGAAACTGCAAACAAGCTGCACTGCCTGTTTTGACACCTGTATCACCATGAGACTTTGACCACAAATCCTTTGCTTCTTGCTATTTCCCCACAGATTTTAGGACTCGTGATGCTTAGAACTTGTGTGGGACTCCAAGCTGCCAAAACCCCACACCTGAACCAATGTGTGTTGCACCAATGCACTGGGCTAGGCTTGACTGGTGTTCTGAGCACAACTGTAGTGCCTGATGTCCTCTTGGCCAGCATTTCCCAGGAGGAAGGGCTAAATGCATACTTTTGGGTTCAAGGCTATGTGCTGGTGCTGAGCAAAAGCCAGAAAACTCATGGAAGAGTTAAAAATGCTGTTCTTAGTTTATTAGGGAAGCATTTTCCAGCACTGTCCCTGCAGAATGCTAAATAATGTGATGAAAATTAATTGCTTTATCTTCATGGTGCTACAACATTTCTTGGTTTCCCAAAGCTTTGACTGCCGATTGTTATCAACATTACTGATGTATTTCCACTTCTTAGACTATTTTAATCTGATGAGTAAAGAGTTTTTACAGGTGCTTCCAGACTCAAAGGAATAATTTGAATAGAGGGCCACAGGTAGGGTTTCCAACTCCTACCCAGTGAGATGTGAAATGCATTTTCTTAAATAATTGGATTAAGATAAGTTTATAAGATATTTGGTGTCTTTTTCCATGTTTAACTATTGATGCTGGTGATTCAATGGCAAACCTGGCTCCATGCTGGATGAGTGGAGGAGTTGTAGTGCTGTCTGATAAGGTGTGCTCATTGCTCTGGAAGAAAGGTAAACCCTGGGGACAGACTGTCCCAGGTGGCTAAGGAGCAGTCCCCATCCTGCTCATGTGAATAAATGAGAGCAAAAGAGGCAACTTGTGGGGTTTAGTCTGGGATTTCCCATGGCTGTGACATTGTGCCCTCCTGGCATGATCCAGCTTGCACTGGGATAAGCACTTCTGCACTGACTTGGGATGTGGATGAAGCCCTTTAAGAAGATTGGTATTAGATTTTTTTAGAGCACTTAGGATCCCCCTTGGATGCTGTAAAGCCAAGCTTGCTTCCCATTCCTTGTATGTCTTCAGCGTTGTTCAGTAAAAATGTCTTGAAAATTTTACAAGGATGAAAGAGCGAGGGACAAGCAGAATGTGTGCTAGAAATTGAAATAAACCCCAGGGACTTGTCTGCAAGGATGTACAGCTGTCACATTTGATCTTACAATGGTGACACTCAGGTGTTAGGGCAAGGTGTGGCAAACAGGAACACATCCAGCACAGTCTCGTGTTTAATAGAAAAACCTCAATTTAATGCAACCTGGGTTTTGATTTCATAAACAAGCCAATGTTACAGACATTTCAGTGGACATTGTGCCAGAAGGACACATGTGATGGCATTAAGGCATGAGCTCCAAAGCAGGTGGTGCAATAATTTGCTGAATTGAGTGTAAAATGAAGCATAACTCACTGTGTGACCTCTTTATAATGAGTGTCTGAGGTATTAACAAACCAAGAAAAGAAGTGGTTTTAATTGGAAAAGGTACTTTGCTAAAGCAGCTTCATATTTAACATCTTCTGCTTTTAAATAATAGATTGAAGTCAAAGTTCAGCTGAAGTTTCAGTAGACTTTTCTTTTTATATGTATGTGTTCTCTCCTATAGGAACAATGACTATCCGGGTAAAAATAGACTATTTGAGAAAAAACACCTTTTGTATCCCATGTCTGTATTTAAAGAATGTCTGTTTAATATTGGGTTTGAGAGGTAAATACTACAGGGAATTTTTTCAGCATGACTTATCAAACTTTATGGCTTCACAGGAAGAAATAGAAGCTTCATTTTCAGTTCTTCTTTAGGATGCTGTTTATTTGATGAAACTATTATGCCATAAAAACTGAAATATTTGTGGAGAGATGATGGTCTCTGGCAATGTTTATCCACACAAATCACTTTCTTCCTTGGAATCAGAAGTGTTCTTACATAGAGCATGAAACACAAAGAGAAGAAGAGCCGGGAGTTAAACCAAAGCACAGCATTAAATAAAGGCACTGTTGGGAGAACATGGAAATGGAGTGCTAATGTGGGCCTGAGAGATTCTGAGTCTTCTTCCAATGTACTTTGTCCCTGTTTGTTCCACACAAATCACCGCCATGCAGGCGTTCTTCAGGAGGAAGGATGTACAACAAGTGATGTCAGGTTGGCTCTCAGAATTCCCTCATTTCAGATGCCTGTTTCAGCACAGGAAGAAGTTGTTGGATAATGGGAATATACTCTTGGAGTCTGGAGAATGTATTATAAGTCTGGTGGACAAACCCTCATGCATCTTGATTGACTAATGCAAACCCTTTCCCCAAGCTGATTTGCATCTCACTGCAAGTTCCCATTATTTTGTTCAGAAATAGAAATGTGGAACTCATTAGGAAAATGTGGATGTGCTCATTTGTTGAAGGAAGGCAAGTCAAGAGTTTTGTGACAGGTTTAATGAAACTGAAGTGATAGAAATATTTTGTAATGTCTAGAAGGGTTTTAGTTTTGTGCAGGGGTCTGCAGCTCTGTCCTGCTTGTACTGGAAATGCCTCGGGTAGATCAATTTTCAAAAATAATCTAAGTTTCAAGAGGTTGTCAAGTTTCTGATCCAGGGTTTTTTTGACCAGGATGACTACTATAAACAGCTAATTAGGGATTTAAATTATGTTCTCTTTGTAAACGGATATTTTAATTATCTTATAATGAGGTACTTTCCCATTTTATTCTAAACTATCCGTAACTAAGGATACATCTGTATTTTTCATTTCTTCTCCAGATCAATATTTAGAAGTTGATTAATAAAGCCAATTCACTGTGGTGCTACACTGAGCGTCAGCAGGAGCAGTGTGGGCCGGAGTCCCTTTTTGATTAAGTATTTCTGGACAGTGGGGCTGAGGAGGGCAGTTCTTCCAAAGCTTTGGCACCTCTCAAGATTCATAACAATCGAGATGATTCAGATAAATGTCAGAAGGGATTTGCTGGCTGCTGGAATTAGACAGTTGTGTGATGCAGAGTTTTCTTTTGATATCAGCATGGTGTTAAAGGAGTTCACTACCTTGAAAACTCAAACCTCCAATCAATCAGCTGAATTCAAACAGTGTGAGGGTTTTCTATTTACATACAGTGGAAAACACAGGAAACTTGAAGAGCTTGGGGAAGATACCCACTGGGTGCAAAGGATGGCATTTGATTTATTATTATTTTAATTGCTTAACAGTGCTAAGGGAGAGTATAACCAAAGTCCCTGGAGAAGTCTTCAAAGGAAGAAAGATAAATATTGAAAAATGTTGTTTATAGCCTTTAGTGTTTCATCCGTGTAAATACAAAAATTAAATACGGGGGCTGATCACATCTGCTGAAGTTTCTCCTTCACAGGAGCAATGCTGAAGAGTCAAACACAGCTGCCCAGAATATAGTGGAATGCAAGGACTTTGACTGTGGTGCCTCCACCCGAGTGCATGTCCTGATCTTGTGTTCCCATGCTGGCAGAGCGTGACCATGGATGGGCTCCTGTCAGGCTGGCCTGGAGTCCTTAATGGGCCTTTAAAATGTGCCAGCACGAAGTGCTCAATTTGTATTTTGATTTGGGATGATGTTTTCTGGCTCGTGGCATAGCCACAGTCTGATAAAGCGTCCAAGGCCTGTGAGAGGCAGGGTAAGGATTTTCTTTCAGCTGCTTGCCGTTTTCCCCTCTCTCTGGTTTCCCAGCCTCCTGACCTGACACTCTGACTGCAGTTAATCACTCTGATGGAGTTTACTAAAAAATATCCTGATTAGTCTAGAAGAGTTTAAGAATTTCTTCCTTAGATTATTTTGCGAAACAGCTGTGCCACTGCACTTAGATTGAAAGGGATGTTATGATCCATATTGGGGATAATTATGCACAGCAACAGATAAGGGGAATAACTTCTTACTTGACTTAACTGCAGTCAGAGAAGATAATCTGATACGCTCTGTAGGCTTAGAGATCACAATCTAGTGGATGAAAGAGACTCTCTCCTAAATATTTATTAACATATGCTTTGGATACATTTAAAATACATCTGATGGATAAAATTTGGGATAAAGATCATGAAAAAGGAAAACAATTTTTATTCACAAGACTGATATTAAACATGCCAGAGGAGGTGTTTTGTATCTCATTCCAACTCTAAAAACATCCAAAATGGGCTCATTTAGAATGATTCCTGTATCAGCTGTGGTTGTTCTGAGTGCAGTCAGTGACTTCAGTGGCTCCTCTGCCCTCTTTGTCAGAGCAGGGTGGTGTTTCCCGACTGCCTGGAGCTTGGTTAGAATCTGCAAGATGATGATTTTGAATATGTTGAATGTGTAAATAACTGTGTTTCATTTCAATTTTGTCATAAATGGGAAGGGAAGAGAAACCTGAAGCAATGCATTTCTAATACACAAATAGAATGGTGTGTTGTATGTTATAGCTGTACTTGCCATTCTTCCTTGATATGAAAACTGATCAGAGGAAAAAAAATCTGAAAACTAGAAGTTTCCTCTCTCTCCATTTCTGTGCCACTGCTAAGCCTCACAAAAGCTCTCTCCTGGTTTCCATAGAAATGGCCCTTCTGCTGATTTGAGGTAAAGGTCCTCTTCCCTTTTTTCTTGTCTATGTAAAGTCTGAGTTTCCTGAGAGATTATTTTATCTTCTACATCCTTCATGTATAGAAGGCCAATGCAGGTAGAGGGGCTGGTGGAACTGGGGAAACTTCCTCTCCCAAGGAAACAATCTGCATTTATTTGACTGAAGAGCAGAGAAAAGGGGCATGTGTGTGTCACACGTGCACTTCTGTGAATCTGAACAGAACCAGGGCTGTGTGTGCATGTTCCACAATGTGCTCTGTCTCCTAAAATGTCCATGTGATCCTGCTGAACATCAGTGAGCGGATTTAGGAGATCCTGAGTTAAAGCCATGCGGATGTAGTCTCAATTTCTCATCGGGCTGAGTTTTATAACTATTTATATACACAAGATTTTCTGTTTACAGTTTGTTTGCATTAGAATACACCCATTTCTTTGAACCATATGATAGGATATGACTAGCAAATATATTGGGGAACCACCCACAAAATGTTTACAGTAAGTTCCTAATCTGTGTTATAGGATTTCTTCCTAGTTTAGTTTGAGACATTTATGTCTACAAACATATAATTCAGAATTTAGTTCTGACGAGTCTTATTCTTACAACTCCCAACAGAATTGCTTTCATGGAGTTACTCTAACAGTTCTTTTAAAATAAATGGGGAATAGTGAGGCATATCCTCAAATTTGTTATCTAAGTGTTTTGAATTCAGATGATGAGAGCTTTGACAAGTTCTGTCCGTGTTGTTCAGTGCATTATCAATGCTCATTGACACGAAGAAAAGCAGAATTTATTCTGCTGTTTCTAAGAGCAAGAGTTTGATGTTGCTGAAATAAGTGATGCATGATTTTCATAATGCTGTTTTCTGTTTGTGTTCTGCTTTTTTCCCTTTTTTATTACCTTTGCTCCCCTTGACATTTACAGGAATATTAAATTTTCCCAATAGAGCTGTTCACTTGTATGCTATCAAAAAGATCATATTAAGAAATTCCAAAGAACAGTACTACTGGAGGGCTTGGGGATTTTTTTAGTGCTTTAGGTTTTCTTTCTACTTTTTCCAGACTCATCACTTGTCTTTCAGATACCATTGCAGCCTTCTCACCTGCCAACATGGAGCAGTAATTAAAGCAAACCCCACTGTGATCGTGTCCTTAATTTGTGCTCTTTCAGGAGTGCACATGAAGTGAACATTCCTTTTGTGCCTGTGTTTTGGGATTGCTCAGCTGCAGGTAACAGCTTCAAAATACCCTCTCAGCTACTTCGGGATAGATGCTGCCTTCAGCCCCAAATGAGTGTCAGGGATAAAATCAGTGGCCTGAGACTGCTCCTGTTTCACTTCAAATGTTTAAAGACATCAAGCAAATTCTTTACTTGCTTTTTGGTGGTTTGCTTGTAGTAACAGTTCTGTTTCCATTCCATTTGTGCTCATATTTTTGAGCAATAATGTGTGCAGTCATAGAAGATTGAGGTAATACTTATCTTCCAAATTATCTGGCATTTACTAATGTGCATGAGAAATTGCTGTGTTTCTTACAGTGGAACAAATCTTGGCAGGTTTGGGATATTCTGTATCTGTAACTATTGCTTGAATACAATTCCATAGGGCAGAGATGATTTGTGTTATTTAATTAAATGCAATATGTTGGTATAGCAACATTATTATGTTCCTAGAGCATTTAAAAGTGTTTTAAATGGTTTTGCTCTTTTCAAAAAGTAGCATTCTTTTCAGTCCATTTAAGTGTAAATATTTATTAACATCTACGGTTTATTCTAATTATATAAATGGAACAAACCACACACACCCAGCTTCTTATATTTTCTGCAATAGGACTCTATTTTATAATCAGTTCTCTTAGTTTCCTGTGTATATGTGTGATCAGACTAGAACTACATGTACTGAATCTTCAGCTGTTTCATTCTTTGCGTCAGTGTCTGAAGCAAACTACCTGCTATCAAAGATATTGAGAGATGAATCTTAGCAGCACAAGGTCCCTGAGATTTTTGCAATAATTAAAATATTTTGGTAATAGGCTCAGATTTCCTGCCTAGAAATCAGCACTCTGAAGGAAGTTAAATGAAAATGGTCCCTTGCAAAGTTGAGTTTCCAAGGTCGGGGTGGCAGTGGTGGAGAAATCCATTCTTGCTTTTTCTTTTTTCCTGTTTTGTGTTTTTCCCTCTGTTCATTCTGAAACTATGACTTGATGAATGTCATTAGGCTGTAATCCATTTATTCCATGTGGTGGTGGGAACAGAGAATTTGACAGTTCATTTGGACTGAGTGAACCAGAGTCACTCTGAGCTGAGCCCCCGCTGCCATCAAACTGCGAGATTTTCTTCTTGATCATTTTTCTTTCTTTTGCTCGGCGATTCTGGAACCAGATTTTCACCTGGGGTGTTATAAATGATACCTGATTAATTCAAAGTGCTAGTCAACTTTTTACAGTAATTATAGCAATGGAAAATGTAGGTAAGTTCAAAGTCACTATTTAAAAACCCCCAAACCCAAAGCAAACAAACAAAAAGCCATGAGGAAAAAAAGCCCCAAAACTAAAACCCAACCAAAAATCCCCCCACAAACCAAAATACCGAATTTGTGCAGTGAAAAGTTTTTGTATTATTCTGTATTAATTTTTGGCATAATAATCAATGGAAAATTGATTCTTTCTTTCTTGATTTCTTTTTTTCCTGGGCCTGGTATAAAGTGAACTTGCTGTGTTATATTTAGGAACACAGAAATCAATGAACTCATTGAGACTCAGAGGGTGCAGAGTTCATCATCTCAGCTTTGCCCGTGGTGTATGTCATAATTAAGAAAGATGTAATTATAAAAACCCCCAAAAGATTTCTTCTTCAAAATATCTTCAAGATATCTATGTTACAGATTAATTCAAAGCCAAGTAGTGAGGGTTCCTTTTCTTCATTTATGTTGTGAATGATTTTTTTGTGTGTGCCTAAATTCTTACGTATTTTTAAAGTTTTGATTGTTTTTATTACTGGAATATCTATTTATACCTGTATTTTACAAATACATATGTACTGTTATGTGTATAAATAGATACATCAGCATTACGTAAAGACAGGCTCACTGTGCAGGTGAAAAGACTCTTACCTGCTTAATATCTTCTTTAAGTATCTTTGCTTTCTTTCCTTATGTGAAAGTGTGATTGAGTGGAACATCTGTTTGTGTTTTCCTTCTTGGTAATTGTGTTCTTACTTCAGAGTATTTGTTACAGACTTTAAGGTGTGTTGAATACAATACGATATAGAAAGTTGTACCCTTGCTTTGTATTAAAAATCTCAGTGTTTTATATTTATTTTTTATTGCCTTACTGGTATTGGCATTAAGAAGCATTTAGCTTTGTCTGTCCTGTGGAAATGCAGATAAATTATGTATTTTGTCTATGTTATACTTGAAGGAACTTTACCAGTTAAAAATGGGGTGGCATTAGGAGCAGCAGCTCTGTGAAAGGAAACTGCTGATTTTCTGCAGGATCACTGGTGACTCCAGGCATGTCTGTGTTCTAAATCAGCCAGCTTGCATAACATTAAGGTGGAGGTTTCAAATCTTTCATAATTGCAGTTCTCTGAAAATTTTCCAGTGCAGCTCTGTCCTACTGTGTGACAAACTTTAGTCCATCCATGAACACAGCTACTGTAGCTGTGCCCTGCTCAGGAGACTGGCTTTATCCAGGACAGAGATTAAATATGTACGAGATATGAGCGAAGGCAGAGCTGCTTTTCAAGGAAGCAACGATCCGAATATGCACTTGAACATTCCCTGGATAGTCTTGGCTACCCATATGTGTGGCAAAAAGAGATCCTGACTTGAAAATCCAAGGCTGTAAAGCCCCCCTGAATGTGCTGAAATCTGACTGAGGAAGAATGTGGCCTGTGGCAATATATTTGTAACAAAAACCCCCATAGATATCTCGTTGGATTGACCTTGAGTTTTAACTTTCCTGTCTTCCAGCTGAAATATATCAAATGCCTTGGATTTTTTGCTGGCCGTTATTTGGTGTGATTTCAAGAAGAAATATTGTGAATAACTATTGGGAACATAGCTAAGATCCTGTTAAGCTGAACTGTTTAAATTCCAAGCTAGCAAGCTAGAACATAAGAATAACTACTTTTTAAAGTATAAGTTAATTTTAAGGTTGAATTCCCTATAACTGGAGGGTCCTGTCAAATGAGCCTGTTGCTAACTGTGGGTTCGTGGAGTGGATTCTCTGTGTGTCAAATGCAGAGGTGCAGGAGATGGCTGCTGCTGTGTCCCCTGGCAGTGGCAGTGTCTGGGTACTGTGGGTACACCTGAGGGGTGCTCTCTGTACCTGTCTTTCGGAGAGTCCCAGGTTTGCTGCAAGTTCTGACTTCCTCCTGATTGTAATGTATCTGTTGCAGTGAAATTCCTTCTCTAATTCCAGTCTCTGGTGATCTGTGTAAACAACTCGGTACTTTTCTTTTGTTCTTGTTTTACCTGGTTAGGAAAGAAATATTATTCATATGTTGAGTTGGATTTTCCATAGCACCTTTCAAACATCTCAGGCATTTCACAGGCATTAATTAAACTACAGAATACTTGTATGGGATTGTTTGCTGTGGTACAGAGGAGGAATATGAGGTGCAGGGTGAAGTAAGAGAGTATTGGTTACCATAACTGTCTTTCCCTCTTTATTTCCCTCTCTCTGTAAACATACATTTAAGTGTGAAGCTCTTAAGTGATAAACACCCTGATGCATCTTAAATAATTCATAGCAGTACATAATTGGTGCTGGCTATATTAATCTCAAAGGGGTTTCATTTCAGTGCTCATTGAAGTGACTTCTGTGTCTATGAGAACATAAATACCCAGAATTTCAAGACTGAGCTTCAGTCACAATTCGTTCAGTTGTACTGTGGCCTAATTCTTTATCTGAGTTTTTAAAGATTGTTTCTCTAGCACAAAGGTATGTCCTACTAGAAATGCCTTTCCTTTCTTGTGTGGCTATAGGATAAACTTAGAAGTTCAATAATAATTTCATTTACTTTTTCAAAAAGGTCCAGTCTTGCAAGGTGCTGAGTGCCTGTAGGATATTCCTGAGGGTACTCTGTGCTGGGCTTCCCTTTAGAGTTGGAGCCACTTGACAACTTGTAAGATGAGGCAATAAAATCTTGTAAAAGGATTTCAGGATCATCCTCTCTCTAATGTATAAAAGAAATATTCTTAGATATATTGGATAAATACTATTAAGAGAGGCATTACTAAATGTTTAAAATGTATCTCTCATTTCATATAATTTTTAAACAATTCTGCATGTAATAATAATCCAGGGAGATCAGTTTTCAACTTATTTGTTCTCCTTTGCACTTTCAACAGCCAACTAGATAGTTTTCCTTTTTTCTTCTGATCTTCCCAGTTTTTTTTGATGTGAGTTTTCTGGGACAAACTGTAGGACAAAGACTCCTTTAAAGTGGTTCCCTAAAATCCATTGAGGTGTTAAGATGAAGCACACGCCACACAAAGGAGCGACAAGGAGATCTTATCAAGAACCCCTTTCACATTCAGAAACACAAGCCAATTGGTTTGGAATTTACAAGCCCTAAACAAATGTCAGACGCTTTCATCTTAGCGGAGGAAAAAGGGACAGAAATAGATGAAGGAATATTTTTTCCTCAGTTCTCTTTAATTTTGGACCAACACCGAGGACAGACTGGGATATTTTTATCTGAAGGTAGACATAGCTGAAATACGCATAATTAGGGATATTTTCCCAAATCCTATGCCACTTCAACTTCCAGTATAGAAAATTTTCCTGCCTAAATTTGCAGGATTAAATCATCCGGCTAACTTTACTTTTTTCATGGTACAAATAATTTGCTTTGAAATATTTGCCCTCAGTGATAGTTCTAATGCTAACAATAGTATAGATATTCAGGTTCCTTGTAAACTGAGGGCTTAGAGGGAATCTTTGAAAACAAGTTAAAATTCAACAAGGTTATTCCGGCCTCACTATAATCAGCAAATATAACCATGATTTGAGGGGGTGGAGAAAAGGAGTAGTTTTCCCCATTCCCCTTGGTCATAAAATTCACAGAGCATTTCTTCTGAAGACAATAAAGCTGGGAGAAGGCCTCTTTATTTGCTGTGAAAATCATCACCCTTTCCGGCAATATAACTCCTGAAGAAAAGAGGGAGAAGGAAGAGACAAGAGTGCATATCAAAGCAAAGTGAAGTGTTAAAAGGGTCTGTTGCCTCAATATGACAGATAGGCCTCAAAACCTCAGACAATGTAGGCCAGTGGAAAATAGATGTCACAACTAATTTACAAAGAAAAATAAATTAGCATTAGAGCAGGGGCCTGGCCTTTTTTCCTGCTTTTCTGTTTTGCTTTCTGGCTGTGTTTCTGCTGTGCTGTAATCTGAATTACTTGTACATCACTGCTTGTTTAAACAAAGACAGAAAATATGCTGGCTATAGTTTAAAAACAGATCTTGAGGCTGAGCTTGTAACATATGAAAATCACGTTGGCCTTTTGTTTAGTCCTGTTAAAGTCCCTTCTCTTTCTGGGAAGGGTCACTCCCAGATGAAGTTTCATCTGAAGTTTTAAAACCTGTTTCTAGGCCCTTTAGATACCTTTTCAGTAAGTTTTATGCTTTGAAGGTTCTCTTGCTCTCAGAAAATACACATCTTACCTTGTTGATTACACGGGGTTAAGAAATTAATTTGAAGTTCTGCTCCAGCATAACTGAAGTTGATGGTGGATTTTATCATATATTTTCAGTCACACCAGGATCAGACTGTCAGGAATTCTTTAGATGTTCTTTTCTTCACTTGCATGGGCTGACTGAGAAGGTCCCTTTACCAAGCCCACTTTCCATGTTTGGTTTTTTAAAAATTTCTTATTGCCTTATGTATTTGAAGTGTCTGTGTGTTTGAAGTAAAAAAAGGTTTTGTCCTGCATATACAGTTAAGGTCTTTTAGTCAGAGGATGTATCATTTCAAATCCCATTGTATCTGTTGAAAGGACAGAGTACTTCTGTCTTTGTGATGTTTCATCCTGAAGGTTGACTTGATCAGGTAAATTTTCATTTCATTTCACCTGCAGTTGAAATTTTTTTTGTTTGTTTCAAATGCTAAATAAGAATATTGAATCAGAATGTAGTGCATTTAATAGAGTCTAAACAGAGAGGAAACAATCTCCACTGACATCCCCTCACTCAAAACAATTCCCACTGTCTTTAGGACAGTGTTTCAGGAGGCTCCCTCATCTAATGAAATGTGTTGTGATTTCTGTTACTCCCCTCTGCTCACGTACATCGATGTGTGTACACACCACTGAAGTTAAGGACCTACACGTGTTTATGCACAGAAATATATTTATAGAGTTTAGGGCTGTAATTCTGGGATTTTAAGGCAATGAACTTTATTAAGCAGTGATAACATTGAAGAAGAGGAAGCAGTAGCTACTTTGATACCACAAATAATATTATGGCAATAAGGAAAAACAGCAAGTGTGTTTCAAAGAGGGGTTATAATGGCATCAAGTCAGTTTTCTTCTAGAGAAAACATTGATGACGTGGTACAGAGCATTCACATGCATAATTTTAGCCTTGTAATTTATTTGAATTTCCTTCCATTTATCACAATTTTTTCTGTGTCAGGAGTAAAATTTTCCATTTTTTAAAAAACACCAGTGAAAAGCCAAATCTCTTTGGTACTTTTCTTGTTTTGCACAATTACCACATTTGTGCTTTACTCTCATGATCTCTCTTTTTAAGGTGGGTTGATGCCTTGAGCTCACTTCTGTGAAGTCTTGAGCTGTTTTTAACACTTCAAAGGATTGGGTTCTAGGAATGCACAGCCTCAGGACATGCAGCTATTGATGGGCCCTGTTCCACCTGTCCCGAATGGTTCATAAAGTATTTCAGAATGTGTGTAAATTCTGTGTTAGCACTTTATAGACTAGAGATGAATTTAGGCCCAAAACTGTGTCTCTGAACTGCAGATATATTTTATAAATTTGGACAAGCGTGTGAGAAACCTCTCAGGGTCTTCCAAGACTGTTCCATAAGTGTCAAGCAAGGATTTAGATTTTTAAGTGTGCGTTATTCTTTAAGAATGGCACACACTGAAAATTCAATGCCAACATGACACTGACAGGGCTGCCTCATTGACATTCAGTAGTCTCAGCTGAATTTGATCTACACTCAAGTCTTGCATCACTTCTACACCTGGCAATCTGCAATGATGTTAATGAAGTTACTGGGATTTACATGAGTATACAGAAGGAGGGAAAGCAGACTGAATCTGCCTGCCTTTGAAGGCTTCTGTAGAGGCTCCAAGTGGAAGGACAGCATTGTGATACCCTAATGTTCACCAGGCATTTTATATTTAGTAACAGAGGCAAAATAGTGTGTGTCTGCTTTATAATTAAGAAACAATTACCAGGCTAATTTTGCTCCTGAGTAATAACCATTTGAAGGAGGATTCTCTCTGAAGCAGCAGCGCTGATTTTCCCTGTCTTCTAAGATTGCTTCAATTGTAATTGCTCTGCTTTCTTTCGAGCATTTTCTTTGATGCTCCCTAACACACACTTACTACTTTTAACCTTAACAGATTTAGCAAACCTTGCTACACCCAGTCTCCACCTTGGGAATATACATGGAAGGGTTCATCTGGCAGGCAGCTTGTGGCAAGAACAGGCGCATCAGTGAGTGGCACTTGCAGGAAAGAGACTTTTAATTGTGTAATTGTGGAAGCTGAAAAATTCTGGCATGTAAGAAAAGTAAAACTGTTGTGAAATTAAATGAAAAGGAAGCTTAACCAAGGAATTACGTGATCTGCAAACAAAATAGTCTATGCTGATCGTTTGAGTCAGATTGCTTCTCTAGGAGTATTTCTGCTCACCTAATAAATCTGGGTAGAAAAATATGAGACAGAGGAAAATTGCAGAAAATTGCATAATCGCTGCAGTTAGATCAGAGCACATAGTTTTCTTTATAATTATTGAGAAGTCTGTAAGGTTTAAAAAGATCAACCTGATTATATATGGATATCTCCCCTGCAGCACAAAATAACTGTGTAGTATTTCTGTCTGTAACTGTTAAATGTTGCTGCTTTGCTCCATAACACTTTCATGATTATCATGTTTTTCACACAAAATGCTTTACAGAATGTTCCACCAGGGATTCCTGGAGTTGAGCTCCAGCCATGTCTAACCACATCAGCCATTCCACTACAGCAAGCACATAAAGCCTTTATGGGAGAAAGTGAAACTAGCACAAATTTAGTTAAAACTGCATTAAACAGCAGTAGGTTAAATAAATGTCATAAATGCCCCACCAACCTATGTGCTTCAAGTAAAGTTAATTATTTCTAAGCTCAGTGATAGCAGAAGATGCTTTCTGAGGTTGGAAGTTGAATTTGCACTCACCAGCAGTGTTGGTTTGCACCGTTTTCCTCATCCACTCATAAGAGCTGTGCCTTTGGCTGTTGGGAGAGATTTGCTGGGCATTAATTGTATCTACAGGAGGTAACCCCGCGGCGGCGGCGGGATGCAGGGAGCTGTAATCAGCAGAGCTGTAGGAGCCCTGGCCAGGGGACGAGCCATTGATGTGGGCAGCAGCCACGGCGCTGGAAGGGCCTGGGCCGTAGGCGCTCCAGTCCTCCCGCTGGGGGCCGTAGTGGGAGCCCCAGGCTGCCGCCGGCTGCCCGTGGGTGTCCAGGGCTGGCACAGGGTGGTATCCCATGTAGTCGGAGTAGGCTGGAGCAGACACGAAGTTTTGCACGGGCAGGTTGTTGTTGGCCCTGGCAGATCCTGGGTACATGCTGGGCTCCTTATCCAAGAGCGAGCTCACGTACATGGCTGTCCCAGACTGTAAACACGGTGTCACAACATCTTGTTCCTCAGTGTCTTCTTTTACTGCTCAAAAATATTTGTGTTTGGTTTTCTCTAATAATGCCACTCTGCTTGGAATCTTCTACTTCATCCTCTTTTATTATCAACTGTGTTACCAGGTGCTGGTGGTAATGGTTTACCAAGATCTTGTCTGACGTCAGCCCAACTGCCTGCCTCATAATTACATTTACATTCAAATGAAGGGCTGACCAACCCCACCTTGCTGCTGGTTCTGGTGCTTTCTCTTTTAGAGAACTTTTATCTATCCTATTATCCTGCCCTGATATTCAACAGCGATCCCAGTCCTGTAAGATGATGCAACAGTTGCTTGGATTTGTAACTTAAATAGTTAAGTAAATAGACCTTTTTTAAAAGAAATTATAGTGGTAACTATAATAGGAATGCTTAACATTCAAAGGATTCTTGTCTGAAACCTTTATTTTGTCAGGTATTATCAATCAACAAATAAATCTGTTACTCTCTTAATTTCTCATATAATTTTAAAAAAATCCCTTTTAGTCTTTAACGGATACAGTCAATTTGAACGATTGTAATTCAATAACTTCAAAATACAGAGCACCTTGTAAACAGCATCTCTTGAGTATAGCTGTCTCAAAAATGCTCCTCTCATTGTTGATGTTTGTAAGTGGCTTTCCAGAATGAGAGAGTTTAAAGCTCTGACTTTAAGACACATGTTCACACTCTCCCCATACACAGAGTGATTTAAGAGATCCCTTCATCTGGTGGCCACTGCAAACTGATAAATTTTAAAAAGCAGACAATAAATCTTCCTAACAAAGATGGTGCCAGAAGTACAAAGAAAATGACTGTAAAAAGTAGTGAAAAACGTCTCTGATTAGGCCCAGGAATATTGTTGGCTTCTGTTTCAAGACAACCTTTATCTGCCTGAAAGGAGGCTGGTTCCTTCCTCTGAGGCTGCTGTCTATAGTCTGCTTTCTGTGGTGGCAGCTTGGGCCAGGGAAATCAGCAGGGAGAGACATCTGGGTTGTTAAGTTTGTGGATCAGAAGTGCCCCGATACTGCTCTGTGACACACGGGTTCTCCCTGGGTCCATGTTCGCGTCCCTCGGAGAAAAATGATTCTGCAAGTGGCTTTATATCCTGTTACTGAGAGCTTGTTATTAACCCGGAGAGCTAAACCACACCCTAGGACTTCAGAATTGCCTCTCTGGGTTGTGTAGCTGCAATTTGTGGAGTGAATTCGCTGTATTTTTATTTTGGATGGGTTTCTTTGCAATGAGCTATTTGTAAGGCCTATGCTTGCAAAAGAGGTGCAAATTACGATGAGTTGTTTCCCTTTACAGAGGTGTGGGTTTTCATTCAGTATCCTTTGTATTTTGACACTACTCGTATTCACACATCCCTTCTAATTCCAGCACTAAAGGATTCTAAGTGTGTACTTACAGACAGGAAAGATATTCCTCTTCTCTTTGGGATTGGGCTTTTTAGGGAAAGAAATTTTACTGAGAAGTGTAACAAAATCTTTGTAATTAATTTTGCTATATTTACAGAATTCTGCATTAAGCATTGGGATCCTCAGAATGTCGAGGCAAGTTGCATCATGGGATAGGACATGAAGAAAATGAGATCTTTTGTAATTGGTGCACCCTTATAAAAATAGACATTGAAAATAAATGGAAAGAGACTCTTTTTCCCTTTGTTTTGAAAGACAAGGAATTTTTGAGATTTTGTAACGGTTTTTGAGAGGCCACAGACTTTTTAGTAC
This sequence comes from Falcunculus frontatus, assembly GCA_013398115.1. Lineage (NCBI taxonomy): Eukaryota > Metazoa > Chordata > Aves > Passeriformes > Falcunculus > Falcunculus frontatus. Next base: position 364,861 of record VZRV01003634.1, on the reverse strand, counting down.
TGAATGCCATCCAAATGAAGAAGATGTGTTTCCTATGTCCTTGGAATCTTTAGCCTGTTTGTGAGCATTACACCCCCAGTTAAATTCCCATGTATTACTGAGTTTTTTGTGCAGAGCTGTCACTCATAGGCAGATCCATAGGAGGGGAAAGTTTTGTCTCCATTGACTGCCTCTGCAATCCACTGACACGGGACAGTGGCTGCTCAGAGATTTCAGCTCAGACCTGTTGTTTGACTTCCCCCAAACACACCGTTTTCACATCCCTGTGAATGATGTAATTTCATATTCTGTGGTAGATAATGGTAACATTTTTAATCTCTGGTGTTCCTCTTGCTTTATGGGATGTCTGCGCACGTACCCCCCACAATTTTGGTATCATTTAATCCTATTTTTTGTATCTCAGAGCTTTATCCTTTATTCTCTGTTCTTCTTTTATCTTTTGTTTATGCTCCTCCTTTCCCTTTCTTGTTTTGCCTGTTCCATTATCTGAATTTTCTTCAGATCTATTTCGATTCTTTCCAGAACATAATTAGATCAAGATACTCCGATGGCAATTTGCTACACTGATTTGATATCAGCTAACAATAGTAAGCTTTGTATAAGGCATTTTGTTTAAAAAGATTTACATAGCAGGATAAGATTGCTGGGGAGGACTGCAGATTTTTAACACTAAAGTGAGAATAAGATAACTAAGATGGCAATGATCAAATGATCTGCACCCTGGGTCTGATATCTCCTATTTTGTGTAACAGAACAAGCTGGAGATATTAAAAAAGAGCAGTACCTTTGCACGTTGTCTTGTAGTTTGAGGCTACCAAAATTTTAGGGTTGGTGTTTTTGAGAGTTAATTGACTGTTAATCTGAGCCTGCCTTCCCAAGGATCATTTCTTGGGCCATGCACAGCTCCTTCTTGCTCAGGCCCAGCACATCAGCTGCTTCAGAGCCACAGAACCACTGCACCTTCCATGCAGTAACTTAGGCTGCAGCTCCACAGACGTTTCTGGGGGGCATGGCTTTCAGGGAATACAAAAAAGAAGGGAAAAAAATGAGCTGCCATTGCCTTGGACTGTGTGGGGATGGCCGTGAGTGGAGTAAGGGGTTGGTGTCCTGCCTGTGTGAAGTGACAGTGGAACATGGGCCCTCTCTGGACTCTGTGGGGTGCTGGGGAAGTGGCAGCAGTTCTGAGGCAGTGGGCTGGACATCTGGAAATCTCATCCATCTGGAGTCTTGTATTTGTACCTTTTTCTGTGATGTGTGGTGAAGGCAGAACAGGACAGATCTGTGTGGCACCAGCAGCAGGAGTGCTGTGTTCTTTGGCAGACTTTGGAGAGATGAATTGCCAGGAAAACTGAACTCCAAGGTTGTTTTTTTCCTCCACCTGTCCAAATGCCAGGTGTAATTTATCTACTAAACCAGTGTCCATGGGAGTTGTCTCAGTGGTTGTTAAAGTGAGGTTTTATGTGTGTTAAATCAAATGTGCTTTGAGATCTTTGGGGAAGAAAATTTTCTAGTTTTCTAGCAAGCAGTTGATGAAAAACTATCAATAGCAACAAGTGTGGTGCTCACCATTGGAACTCTAAAGGTTTGTTTGTACAGGCAGTGGAGATGGTGCACTATTGTATATGAGCTATTCTAGAGAGCAATTCCAACCCAGTAATAATAACATAATCACAAATGTGCAATTAAGTGTTTTAATGACAGCTATTAAAACTGCAATTTCAGGGCTACTGGTAGTTTAAAACTTGCCTGTACAATGATAACTTACATTAAAGGTGTTTACAGCTCTGATAGATTTTATTAGGGAACCCTTCCTCATAAAATTACTCTTCCTTTTATATGGAGATAAGGAGACAATCATCTGTCTGTCTTTGAAGCGTGAAAATGATGTGAAATCTCTCTTGTTTTGGAGAAACAAAAAGCAGGTGAACTTAATGTGGCCCGTTGTGGCTCAGGTGATAGGAATAGGTGTTTGTTTTCTTGCCTCCAGATGACCACTCCAATAACACTGCAGGCTTAGGAATTCTTCTTGCCCATACCTTTATAGCTGCATGCTTGGAATTTCATGGGAATGGCTGCCTAAGGACTTTGTTAGGGAACTGTGTATTGCTGGTAGTTCTAATGCAGTATTTTCAGGTGTTAGTGACCCTATATTCAAGCTGGGCTTTGCATGCACATTCATTCCTCCTAAAATTCTTAATCAGCTGCAGGAATCTTGAGGAAAGGTCAGTCAGGACATGGTTTGCTGGCAGCTGAGGGCAGTTCTGTTGGGAAGAAATCCCAACTAGTGATGAAGGAAGGCAGATGGGCTTAAAATTCTAAAGCACAGCTAAAGAGGTGGCTTTTACTGAAGCTTCTACAAACACAAAGCTTCTGAAAATTTTATTTGCCCTTTTTGATTGGGCTTTTTAATATACAGAACCCTACTTAGGTCTCATTTTCAGAGCTTGAAATGCAAGCGTGTGCTGAGTTGCACATGGCAGATGTGGCACAGCCCAGAGAGCTGAATGAGCACTGCTGACTGAGCTGTTCTCACTTGCTGAACTGAATCTTCTGGGGAAAAGGAAGAAGGGATATAGCACAAATTTCAGTTCTGCCCTATGTCTCTGATCCCTACTGGGGATTTGTTTTTCATAAGAGAGCAGCAGAAGAAATAAAGATGCCAGCTGTCTGTGAAGCCTTCCTCAGTGGTTTTGGGTTTAATTTCATGCTCTGAAGTTTTGGTTGTTAACAAATCCTTTTGAAAAATTATGAAAAGTGGCTGGTAGAGAGCTGATTGTATTTACCCTTCTATCTACCCCACTTCTGTTTTTCTAACTGCTGCTAACAATGGCTTACCTTTAATTTCTAAAAGTTTAAATGTGTTTTATTAATATATTTCATGGATAAGCTGCATCAGTTTTGCTAGGAAGGAATGGTCTGAAGCTAAAGGAGGGTCTTACTATTCTGAAATCAAAATAATTTAACTTCTGCTTCAAAATCAATACTGACAGAAATAAGAACATTCCTTACTGCTTCACAAGCAGCTTGAATTCAGCGGGAATTACAGAACCTGTGTTTGAACCCCAGGGTAAATAAATTCTTTAGCAGAACCATGAAAATTAACAACAAATCCTCTTTTGCCATCGATTTGGCTCCCCCGTACTGAGCTAATCCATCCTGCCCAGGTGTAGCTGGGGGGGCCTGTTGGGTGCTCCCTGTGAATCCTGCAGGCATCATTTGGTGTGGGGTTTCTTGCAGGAGGTAACAAAGGTATCGACTGCCTTCCCTGTGTGCCTGCCACCCGCAGCTTTATGGTGCTGGCAGCCTGGCATTTCTGCCCCACACATTTATCTCTGCGATTACTGTCCATGTAAAGTCTCTCCTGCCTTAGAGGGGCTGTGTTTATTGTGGCTTAGACAACAAAGAGCATCTAGGTCCTTCATTAATCCTCTCCATTTATTGTGAGACATTTAGGAACAGGTTTTTTTAGAGAATTGCGAGAGTTTGCGCTCTTTGGGTATGAAAACAGCTGGCAAACATTTTCATCATAAAACCTGTGCCCGTTTCTTTACCTGGTGAGTTTTGCACAATATTGTGTCCAACTAACATCCAGTGCCATCTGAAATGCGACTGAGTCGTTTGCAGGGATGTGTCATTTCAGTGCCCCTGGACTGCCCCAGCAAACCAAATAAGGGAGCTAAAGCAGGAATCTGCTTTTTAATTTTTATTGTTACATCCACAATCAATATATATTTGAATCTGCTCCTTGGGTAGAGGGTGTCACATACTTAATGCTCTCTCCTATATCTCTTAATAATTGCATAACCTCTAAGCAATAATTGAAGATTTTGTGTTAGAAATACCATTTTGAATTGTATATTTTGCTTAGTTGCAAGAAGATTTGGTAGAAGATGCTGTTTGCTCTACTGATTGGTTTTTCTGTACCACCTAGATCACAACTCTTGCTGGAAAATGGGGTTTAAAGTTTAGTGAATTCCTCTGAAAATTGGATATTCCTTGATAGTTCTTTTAATCACAATTAGGATTAAGGGCTTAGATATTCCTGTGATGTAGCCTAAGGTATGCTTTTCTTCTTCAAGGCACTTCCCTAACAACCAATCAATCTTCACAGTACTCTGCTTTAGTGTCCTGAGTTTTCAGATGTGATAAAAGTGATGAGTTATTTGATATACCCAAAGTCAGGAAGAAAGTGAATATTAGCCTGAGGATGGCACCAGTATTTCATAACCCACAGTGCTGGACCCAAATAATTTCAGTTGATTTGTCTGCAGTTTTCTGTCTCTCTTATTTTTATTTGGACAGAGTACAGCAAGTTAACAGCACTGCACAAACTTCTTAGAGAAAAATCACTTCCTTTGGGGTTTGGTGGGCAACTGTTTAAAGGATTAGAGCCCATTGGAAATACTTAACTGGAGAGATTGCTGGGAATTCTTACCAAAAAAAATTCGAACTACTTAAAACAGCCACTGGCATAACTAGAAGGTTAATAATCTCTAAGGTATTGCCCTGGTTTATAGATACTGCTTTTGGAGCAATAAATTTTAACCTTTGAACATGTCCTTCTGCAAATAAAATCCAGCCTTATTTTGTGTACTTAACAACTTCTGATTGGAAACCCATAGCAACCTATAGCAAGCATGCTTTCAGCAAACTGGAGCAGAAATGAGGCAGATCTTCAAAGTGGTCACTTATCTTCCTCAATAACTCTTCTACATGTAAACAAGATAAACCAGGTCGTTCTGCCAGATCCCACTTGCTTTGAATGATGTTTAAATAATTTTAAAGAGAAAGAAGTTGTCTTCAGACAGATTTCTTAAAGTTCTTCCTTGAAGTACTTTTTTCCTTTTAGAAATGTTAATGCAAAATTAAGCTGTGTCATGAAAATGTGATAAAAATAGGTAGCTGTGCACTTGGTTCTGCAGAACCCTGGGGCCAGGCTTCTGATCACTTAGCTAGAACTAGGTCTTAATTTATTGTATATCAGTACAAAAGACAAAGTTTCCCTCTGTATTCTTACCTTTTGAAAGTCTAAATCTGGATTTTTTTATTGGTTTTTCTCTAGTCTGCAGGCACAACTCTGTTTAGTTGGCCAATGTGAGGATGCTTTTCCTCTTGAAGCTCTTCCAGTCTCTGTTAAGTTAAATATAAGTGTATTTGGGAATAAAAGCTCTAGCATTTCCCTCTGCCAGCACAATGGCTGTGCTGGTATTTCCAGTGAATTTCTCTTTTGGGTAGGTCCAATGGCTCTCTTTTGGGAGAGCAGTTTGGTTCCACTGCTCATTGATACGGATGGGAAATCCCTTCTATTCCCACGTGCTCTTTGTCATGTTCCTCTTTTCCTACAATGTGCAAATCAGTTGGAGACTTTCTGTTACTGAACTTTGAGTTGCAGCTTCTTCCTCTGCCCTGTGTTACCTGTGCTGCTGCCAGCAAATGGAGCACCACTGTGACAGGAATGAGTGGGAATTTTACAATGTACCTTCTCCTTTTCAAGTTGAACTCTACCTTTGTTTAGCACTGTCCTTCTTGCAAACAAAATGATGAATAAAGTTACAGAATAGTGAAAACTGCCAGCTCCCTGAAACATCCTGCTCTTCCCATGTTCCTCTAATTTCTCTAAACTCTTTTACATCACCCTTCTTTTAAATTTGATATTGCGATTCATGAACTGACTAATCATGAAAATCTGCAGGTTCACTTGCTGCAGTAGCTGATACCACATTGCAAAATGGTTATGAAAAAAGGCATTTATTTAAAATCTTTATATACAAAGTAATTCCACATTACCAACATTTTGATACTCTAATAGTACTATTTGTTATAATTAAAGATCAAACCCAAGAATGTAGTGCCTAAATGACTTAATGCTCCTAAGTCTTGTTTGCAACAGTGACAGAGAGATTTCAGGGGATACCTTGATGGAAATTCCTGAGGATAGGCATCCTAAATTTCTAAACTGCTTTGGACAACGAGGGTATAAATTCCCAAATCACTCACATGCTCTAAACATTTTCCCTTTGCAGACAAAAGTTTTGCACATGCAATTGGGAATCGTATTGGGAAGTAAGTATCCAGGTTATTGTTCAATACTGATCACCTACCAAATTTGACTTAGTATGGAAGAGATCAGCCCTTCAGGAACTGAGACCCACGTGGAAAATGCTGAGAGCTTAATTTTAAGTGAAGTATTTTGTTTGCTTTGTCTTCTATTAATTTGGCTTCTCAAATTTTATTAGTGTCACAGTAACTTGTAAAACTGGACCCGATTTAAAATGGGTTGAATGCAATTATTGCATCTTTACCCATGGGCTCTGCTGTCTCATGAAATGCAGTCACTTTTCAAAATTCTTATGCTTTTTAAAAGGATTTCTGCCCCACTTTGCTCTTTCTTTTAGGATCCAAAATGAATCTGACATGAATTTTCTTTGTCCGAAAATGAACTTGGGCCAAGATTCACAATTCCAAGCATTTATAGTAAGACTGAAGAGTGCCTGTTTATACCGGTGTATGGAGCATTGGAAATCATACCTGTCAAACCCAAAAAAATTCCAAAAAGCTCATCCCTGACCTTTGCCCTTAACATGTAGTGAGTGCAACCACCCGGCTCCAGGCTTTCCATCAAGTGGGTCAAAACACAGCAGCCAGGTTTGCATTTATCGAGATGCGTGTGTCAATCCACAAGTGGGATCAGTACATGGAACCTGTGTGGAGATCAAAGGAGCAGGAATATTCTCTTTCCCTGGGGGCAAGGGACAGATACTTGGGTACAGCTGCCTCAGCAGCGTGGGGTTGATTGCCTGGGGCAAGTTTTGTGCTTTTTTTTTGTGTCTGCAGTGGAACAAGTGGCTGTGTCCGCTCCTGGGCTCTCCCTCCCTGTGCCTCCCCAGCTGCTCCCAGGCCAGAGGGCTCCTTGCCTTGTGGCACAGGCATCCTCTTCCCGAGGGACTCCTGCAGTTCCATTGCCCTTGGGAACTGGTGCTGTGCTGCACGCCTGGCAGGTGGCTCTTGGTTTACTGTACTTGAAGCTTGTGTGCCCCAGGCTGTGTCCCGCTGGGGACCCCCCCTGGGTCCTGTAGTGCTCCGGTACTGGGCACCGTGGGCTCGGTGCCACCGTGGCTCCCCCGCAGCCTCACTGAGAGGCCACCACCTGCTGCAGGGTCCCGCCGTGCTGCAAACCACTCATGGGGAGAGCAGCGGGGGGAGGCGGCGGCGGCGCTGGGAATAAAGAACTGGGCATTTCCGAATGAGTCTGTGGGTCAGGAACTGGCATCGGGCTCACGGAGCCAGAGTCACTCTGCAGAGAGCCGAGATTGCTGCCATCAAAGTGAGTCATTTTCTTCTTCATTAATTTTCTCTCTTTGGCTCTGCGGTTCTGGAACCAGATTTTCACCTGCAGAGGAGCAGAGGAAAATTGTTTTCAGTTGCTACCAGAGTGCAATGTGGTCCTTTGTGTATTTAGTCACAGAATCATAGGGAAAATCAGTGGTTTGAGGACCACTGAGAAAGGCAATGACAAACTGAGACAAGAGAGCTGTTTGCTTGTTTCTCATACAGGTAATCTTTCCTATCTGGTAATAAAATATTTATTAATAGCTTGATAAAAATGAATTTTGTTGTTAGGTCAGAGTTATTTCTTTATGGAATGAGCTTTGATTTATTTAATTTTTTGAAACAAAATCTAACAGAACAGAATCTCATGTGTCATAGTGATGGCCAAAAGGATCCAAGAGTATTGTTACATTGAAAACTGTATGCCCTGGTCAGGGCAAGCCAAAATGTGCTACTGGCCTATAAACTGAGGCACAAAAGCTTTCCTGATTGGAGGCTGCACATTAATTGGTGAGCTCCAGCATGGAAGCCAGTGGAAATTCACTTCTGAGCAGCATTTCACCAGCGATACACAATATTAATTGGAATTATTATATTAGCAGTGCCTGAATAGCTGAGTGCCTTCTACTTCATTTGTAGATGGAGCCAGAATCTGCTGCTGCTTCCCACACAATCCAGAGCCACCAGTGTCCCTGCTCTGTCACAGGCAGGCAGCCACCTTTGGGAAGGAATGAAGGACCTGCTGAAGGTGGATCTTGATCGGGGTGGAACAAATGAGGACGTGAGCTGAAGGTGAGTAATGGTCAGTTGAAAATACTGCAGAACTTGTTGAGGTGTGAAATGTTCTGTGGTAACTGGACTGGCTTTGGATGTGAATCCCCAGGGTTGGCTTTAAAGCTGTGCACTCCAGCTATTTATCCTTGGAAGTGGCTCTGGATCATGTCTAGTCAGTGTAATAAGTCAAGCTACCTCATTCAGGTTTGTTGTGTTTTCTTGTTCAGACAGCAAAGGAAACACTTCTGTCACCGTTTTCTATAACCCAAAGAAAAAAAATCAATATTTTGCTGAGAAATACTGGTCTGTTCAGTTATTTTTTGCTAGAAACAAGAAAGGCAAAGAGAATAATGATTGGAAAGGAGGTAAAACAATGAGAGGTGATAACACCTGTGGCTACCAGGTTGTGTTTTAAAAGAAAACCACTGGTGAAGCCCAGCAAAACATCTTAAGGACTCTCTGTGACAGTCTCAGTGTGCTTCTCCCTGAGGCATTATTCAATTTTACAGCTGAAGGATTCAAATACATGCAAAGCTTGTGTAAATTTAAACCAGGTCTCTTAAGTCCCAGGCTGCCATCTGAGATGTTTGGCAGTTCCTTTTGTTGCCTTAGTTCTGGAGTGTCATTTCAGTACCAAATTATGTCCCATTAAACCAGTCTCAAGTCCTCTCAGATCTCTTGCATTCTCATTGTGCAGAGATAATCCAGTTTCTCTCATACATTTGCCAAAATGTAGGAAAAGATGAAACAGTCTAAAAACTAAACCAACATTTCAGAATTACCCTCTAGCTTCAGTGTTCTTACCTGCCTGTGAATTGAGGTTTTTTTCTGGTTTGTTGTTAAACTAGGGAAGCAGATCTGCAGCAGAGATCCAAAGATAAATTAGTAGGCACTTCAGGGTCATGTGCCATTTATCAAATAAGTCCAAGTAAGAACAGGTCTGTAATGTCAGACTCAAAGCTAACAGGGCCAGTGGCATCTGTCTGATTTGTTCTTCACCTGTTGCCCTCCTTCCTTTCAATTCTTTTTTCCATGCAGATCTCTCTTCCCCTGAAGTCTGATTTTCTCTCTTCTTTCTCATTGTCATCATCTCCTTTATTTCTATATTCTTCCTATGTTAACAATGCTTCACTTTGCCTTTTTTTTCTTAATTAGATATAGCATCTTTCCTTCCTTGTTTAAACGATTGTTCTTTGTCCTTTTGAGATATTCCTTCCAGGGAATTTTAGATTTTGGCAGAGGCAGAAAAAAAGCTTTTCCAGAAAATCAATTCAGGTTTTAGTTGGTGTGAAGAGGAACTTGGGATAGGAAAATGTGTGTTCAGTTGTGCTCATATGATGGAGTTGTTTAATTTGTACAAAAGGGTGGTGGTGGGAGTCTATCAGGTATTTTTTACTTAATCTTACATTTTTAAAAAACACTTCAAAGATGTAGGTTGTATGAACAGGAATTCATTTTGTTCTTGATATATTGATGATGATGATGAAGAAGAAATACTGGAAAAGCTGTTGCCAAGTTTCCCCAATAGATGACAAAGATCACATAATTTTGTTTCACCTCTTTCAAATACACTAACAAAAACATTCATCAGGAATTATCACTGAACTAGGAAGTTTCAAGTAAATACCACTGGTTGTTTACAGAAACATGGTCATAATATTCAAATTCAGCATAATTAAGTCAAATTATTAATGTTTTAACAGCCAGCAAAAAGACACAGTGTGTTTTTTATACCTGGCTGAAATAATTTTGATTTTCAATAATGAAATCCTGGCATTCAGCAGCAGATTGAGAAATATTTGCAAAGTGGGTGTTTGCTTCTCCATTTCTGTAAGCTCAGCGTGTGCTGTGTGAGACAGGTTCAAGTTGGATGGACAGTGCTACAGCTGGGTGGGTTTTGGACTATTCCTGCTCAGCAGAGCCCATAAAACAATAGTGAATCAGGCCTAATCACGGGATTGTGTTTGGATTTATCTTCTGGGAACAGAAGTGGAATTTGGAGGGGAGGAAATGGGGCAGGAGCAAGGAGTAGCACGTATGGAGGAAATCTGTAACAAAAGGTACAAGGCAGCCAAGGGAACAAAACCCTTCAAGTGTCCTGAACATATCTGAGCTCATCACTTCCATCTCCGCTAAGACCAACCTTGTTGGATTTGGTTATGGAATTTCCATTGACTTCAGCAGAACCAGGACTTCTGCTTTAGAAAGTTCAGCAAGAAATTCTCCCTGCTACCAGTGCCCTGAGAGAATTCAGGCAGGATTTTGGTGATGTGGCTTAACTGGTGTTCTCAGAATGGGAAAAAGTTGGTGTTTGCATTTCCTGGGTTATTGCACAGCTCTAGTTTGGGTTCTACTGCAAAGAGAACCCAGTCCTCTGGTTACTCGAGGCATTAACATTTCTGTATTCTTAACCATACAGTTATCTCCTCATCAGCAATCATAAATTCAAAGGAAAGCCTGGATGGGTGATCCATACTCTACCTGTCTCTCGGAAAGTCTTAGGTTTGCAGCAAGTTCAGACTTCCTCCTGATTGTAATGTATCTGTTGTAATGAAACTCCTTCTCTAATTCTAATCTCTGATGATCTGTGTAAACCACTCGGTACTTCTCTCTCGTTCTTGTTTTACCTGTTTTGAAAGAAGAACACATTGCTTCAAGCTAGAATATTTTCAATTTAGTAACACAAAATATCTGGCTTTACATTTGAAAATATCTGTGGGGATTTTACAATCTATGTCATCAATCTAGGCCTGATTCTTTATGCACTTACCCAGAGTAACTCCCTTGACTCGGTCTTGATTTACAACACAAGAGGTTCATACCATCAGATATTAGGTTTGCTCCTTAGTAAATAGATAATAAACTGCTTCTCATGTTCTTTATCACCCCTGTGTTATCATTTGGGAAGGGGAAAGCATTCCTGTTAAGAATAAGGAGCCAGGAAACCTGGGTTCTGTTCCCAGCTCTGCTGCAAGCTTCCTGCCTGCTGCTGAATTGCTCTTGTCTCTCTGTCCCTAGAGCTGACACTCTTACTTGCCTCAGAGGCAAATTGTGAAGGACATTTTACTGCACAGAAAATACTGAGAGCTTCCAAAGTTCCTCACTTCTTGTTGCTAGAAAAATTCCTACAACATTGTGATTGTTACTGCAATTTGGAGGTTGTGTTTTCCAATCAAGTCTGGCACAATCTGCCCACAACCTGATAACAGCACAGGGAACAGTAACATAGATTTTCAGATGACAGTTCATAAAAAGGAGAAAAGGCAAGCAATAATACTTCACAATGGGCAGGGAACTGCAGCATCTGCTGTTTTGGGAGCAGCACTGCTGCCTCCCTTCAGCTGTGGCTGCAGCTGAGTGGAGCAGACACGGCTCAGCAGCATCCAGGGCATTAAAAGGCAATGGCAGATGACAGGAGCCAGGGAACACAGATGCAAGGAGCTGAAATTTTATGGATTCCATACGGGGTCATTTCTGAGGACAGAATGTGCGGCTGCACTGAGAGAGAGCTGAGAATGGGAAAGGCTCCTGATGGTTCCCTTCCTCTGTGGTTTATGCTCATATTAGGCAATCAATATATTGGAGATCAGCACCTGCTTAAAGCCAAAGCCTGAGGTCTTCCCACATTTTTAACAGATGGGATCATTGTTAAGACCAGTGTTACCATCTTTGTTGACCACAGTCTTACCACTTTTTGGTGCTTCCTTGTCTGTCTGTATTTATATGGACATTCCTTCAGATGTGCATATTTAGCCAGTGAATTGTCTGGGACAGGGAATATATTTTTAGTATTTTTTTGCCACTTGTTCCACTGTGGTGCTGGAGGTTGTGAATCTGTGTCCTCAGTGGTCACTGCAGCAGAACAGCCCCCTCAGGTTCAGGTTCTCTCAGGTGATGCACAGAACTCGAGGTGTTTGTAGCTGTACCCATCTGCTATTGCTGCAGGTGTCATGTGGCTTCACACAGCAGCTCCTGTTTGCTTACAGAGCTTTTTCTGACAAGAATGCTTAACTCCTCAAAATACAGGTTCTACAAACTCCTAATAATTACACTCTAATAAGAGCAGTTAATTTTGAATGGAGTGAAACACATTCTCAGGCATGGAATTGGTAAAATTTCAGTGTCTGAGTCGATCCCGATGGCACAGAGCCCCAGAGCCACCAGCTTCCCCTGGCTGGGGAGAGGAGCTGGAGGGGTTATCCGTCAGTGCTGCCAAAGGCCTGATTCCTTCCCAGCCCCTTTGTTTTTTATGGAACATATTTACAGTCAGCATTGCCTTCCACCTGCCATGCACACTGCACATGGCTTGAGAGCCAGGTCACTTTTGCCTCTTCCAGTATTTGACAGTCAGGACTTTGCTACTTCTAAGAATTTTTGACTCACCAACCTATCGCTTGCATTAGAAGTTTCTTCAGGCTCTGCTCCTCTTTGTAGTGTTTGTATGGATCCCAGATCCAGAGCTGGTGAGCACTGGAAGTCCTGGGCAGTGCAATGCTGTAAATAAATTCTGTTACAGCCTGAATGGGGATGGTTCTGGTTTGCCCTACAAGACAGGGGTTCTCTAGGACTCTCCCCAGGCTTGTAGAACCAAGTCTGCATCAGAATTTGGTCCTTCAGCTTCCATGTTCCATGGTATCCAACCCTGGGAGAGTATCAATAATGCCTTTGCAATGCTATGGGCATCTTCCAGCTCTTCTTAAGGCCATCAGCCTGATTACTTGGAATGTTTATGAGGGAAAACAGATGTGGGATTGCTCCTTAGATTGTGAGTTCTGCTCAGCCCATGCAGCCAAACTCCTTTGGCTCAAATCTGTTACCTGCCTGTGAAGGTGGTGCCTGGCTGGGGATGATGTACAGGACATTCTCATTTCTGTGGCATTTCCACCACTGTGAAACTGCAGTGAGAGCAGAATTGGCCCAGTGACGTTTACACTGATAATCAAGTGAAAAGTGCTGTTAATTTTACAACATTAAGGTAAGAATTTGAGAGTCTCTAAGGAAGAGCAGTGGTTCAGTTCAGTCCACATAAATACCAGGACATTTGTTTTCCTTCACTAGAAGTGTAAATTGTTTGTTTAACATATGGTCACCTGTGGTGCTTTAATGCCTCACTTGATATTTTTTAACTTTTGATCTCTCTAACTGGTGGTTTGGTTAAGGTTTTTTTTTCTCTTCAAATGAGAATTTGGGGTCATTCTATGGGACAAAATGTTTAACATGTTTCCTTAGTGTCCTTTGTGTTGTTAAGATGGAGTACACAAAAGAGCAACAAGGTGATCTTATCTTGACCTCTATTCTCATTCAGAAGGCACAGACAAATATCAAAAGTTCCTCTATTGCCAAAACAAGGTGGTAAACTTCAAGAAAAACCTTCCTGTTTCTGGTTTTAAGTACTTAAACCCTTATTACCTGAGTAGGAGTGGGTTGTTTTGGTTTTTTTCTTTTTGAGCTGAAGAAGAAATTAAATGTACACGGAAAATAGAAAATAAGGTCCTTTATTTCTGTATGAGTAGCTCTCTGTTTTTAGTAGAATTGATAATATCTGGATTCTTTTTGAAGGAAGATTGGGAGTTTTGACATCTTAATTTCTTTCTTAAAAGTAAGTTAAGAAAATAATTTAGAAAGTAAAAAAGCAAAAGTAAGAAAATTCTGAGAAATGCTCTGAGAAAAATTCTCAGATTTGTCACGTAAATCTTGTCTTTAATTTCTTTTTTTTTTTCTGTGTAGAGTAATATTTGCTGTGAGACGAGACAGTGGGAGCTGAGATCTGCCAGAGTCTTGCAAGAGATACTTTTAGCTCTGGCAGAGCCATGTTTTAGTTTGTTAGGCCTTTACACTCCTTGATGTCAGTGAGAGTCTTCCTCCTGCCTTTGTTGGATGCTGGGCTGGAATTAGTCTGCACATGGCATTTCCTTTCAAAGGCAAAGTACACTTTTATTTGCCAGAGTTAACAAACAGCAGCAACAGAACCTATCCCTAAACAGTTTGGGACTTTAGCCCCTAAATCCCATCTGTTTAGACAGAGCAGATCCATGCCACTGCATTCTGCAGACCTTCTACTGGTTTTAATTCCAGGGATGCGTTTTATTTCCAGGAGAAATATTACCTGAGTAAAATTTGAGGTGGGACTAATGGATTCACCCCATAGACAGCAGGAGGATTTTCTTCACTTCTCAGGGCATAATGGCAGAATTCAATGATGCAATGATAGAAGTCAATATATGAATCCAATTCTTTAGTGAAATCCTGCATATTTTCCTCACTTAGGTGAGTGAAATAGCCAACATTTGATTTTGTACCATCTTAATTAATCTTTTGTTAGTGACAGGTTAAAATTACAATCAGCTATAGAATGTCAGTTCTATAGGGAATATGTTCTGGCATGGACAGTTATACCATGGAATTGTGGTTGGAGAGGTTATTAGTGCTCGGGTGGAAGAGAAATGAAACAAAAGGGCTTTGAAGCAGCTACCTTTGCAGTCTGCCTGCCTTTGTGCTGGGGGAGTGGATTTCCTGGGTTTAATGAGCTATTTAAGAAGAGGGAGTTTTGTAAAAAACCCTCTTTTGCAATAGTGGCTACTGAGGAGTGCCTTTGGACCAGCAAGAAATGAGACATTTCAGAGCTGGAAATCTTTCCATGGGATACAGTTTAACAATGCTGTTCCATCACACCCACTCTGGCAATTTTTGTGACTGGCCAAGTTTTGAGTTGGGGGAAGGGAACAGCTTTCCCATTGGTCATAAAATTCACAGAGTATTTCTTCTGAAGACAATAAAGCTGGGAGAAGGCCTCTTTATTTGCTGTGAAAATCATCACCCTTTCCGGCAATATAACTCCTGAAGAAAAGAGGGAGAAGGAAGAGACAAGAGTGCATATCAAAGCAAAGTGAAGTGTTAAAAGGGTCTGTTGCCTCAATATGACAGATAGGCCTCAAAACCTCAGACAATGTAGGCCAGGAAAGGAAAAAAAAAAAACCAACCACCATCGGACCTCACAACTAGATTACAAAGCAAAATAAATTAGCATTAGAACCAGCCCTGGGCCCTCTTTCAGAGCCTCCTCTCTTAACTTTTCAGGAATATTCTGCAGGCACTGAAACCAGCATCTTTCATAAAATCCAGAAGCTGCCTGAAGATGTCCTAGGATAGGATAGTGTGGGATTACTGTGGGATTGCTCACAAAGCATTGCAACCTGCATTCCAGGGGTTAGCAGTGCTGCAGAGGAAGTTATGTCTGTATGACTGGATGACTGGATGTTACCTTAAATCATCACAGAAATGTGAAACAGCTTCTGGCCTGAGGATATGCTCAGTTCCACCTGCATCTCTCTGTTACTTTAGTATTAAAAACCTGATGTTCATTTTTGAGTTTATAAGGATATAGACTGACACAGATCAGGCCTCAGAGTTTTATTTAGGACTCTAACTACTCCTGTGCTTTAAAAGCGTAGGAAATTAAGGGGCAAATTCTCCCTGACTTAAGTCAGTAATTTCACTGACTTAATTGAAGTTGTGGAGCAAAAGTAATTTTACATAAGTTTTGAAGACAAACATTGTGCTGCACATGATGTTCTGTAAAGCTAAATTAAAAAAAACCCCACCAGCCAATGTATTAGAAAATGTGACGTAGATCCAATCCTGTACAATATTCCTGCCAGAAGCCTTGGTGTGGTGAGTGGGTGTCCTGGTCCTGTGTAGGTGCATAAAGGTTTGTGAAACTTGGTGAAATTTTCTGTTTGTCTGCTCATCTGTTCTTTTATACATGCTCAGATTGTTCATGCTGAAAAAACCAGAATAGGATCATAGAATTGGAACCTTTCAGCAGACGCGAATTTTCCTTTCTGTTTTCAATTTTGCATATATTCTGTTGTTCTGGAATAAAGCTCATTGGCCAAATTCTGTTCTTCCCTTTGCTAGTGTAAACTTTTCCATTCATCATCATTATACAGAAGGAATTGGATCTGAAGCAGAGCCATTTTTATTCTCTTTAAGGAATGACTGGACAGGCAGAAGGACCCAACCTGCAGAAAATGTAGGTGGATTTCTGAGTGGCAAACCAGGGGAAATCCCACTGCCAATGACTGAGTAGACTAAAAGGGAAGTGATTAACTGAGATTTTTCCCAAGTGTTGTATGTTCTTTAGCATTCAGCATTTTACAGGAATGACCTCTAAAGAGGCTTGTTCCTCTTCCTTAGATTTGAGGGAATATAATTTCTTCCTTCAAAGACTAAGTGTGATACATTTGCAGTGTATTTGGTCATGATGCTCTCAGTACCTGTCATCAGCATCAGAAAAACTGTCCTTATGTCTGCAGAGTAAATTTTTATTGAAGAAGAATGATAGACTTGTCATCTACAGGAGAAATCTCTGCTCTGAATCAGTTCACCTGTTTCAAAACTTGTCCCCACCCTGTTTTATGGTAACATAAATGCAGATCTTAAGGTGCACTTTCAGCTTTGTGAGCAAATTCTCCTGGGAGTTCACTGCTCAAACTCAGTGTTTTGGGCACACTTTTACCACTGGTGTGTGTTGTTTTCTCACACAGTCATAAAGCCAAGTCTACTCCTGTTTGAGTGATGACATAGCTCCATAAAAATCCTGAAATCAACAGGACGAGATTTGTAGCTTCTTCTAAGGTGGTTTTATTCTACTTTCCATCAAAGAATTTGCCTGTAATTATGTCGTGTGTGTGTGTGTGTGTGTGTGTGTGTGGAATTAGCACCTCACATTTCTAGTTGTGGCTTTGTTGTGTTCTATGTTACAATTGCTCCTTGTCTGGGCTGTGCTCACCCTCTCCAAGGGGAAGTTGAGGAGACAGGAGCAGTGTAAGGGTTAGAGAAGAGTCTTTTCTCTCAGTGTTTGTGGCTGAAAATCCTGAGTACTCAGTGCTTCCTCCTTCAAGTGTTCTGAGTCAGAGCACTTTTTCCTGCATCCTCAACACACTGTGGAGTGCAGAGACAGGGCACTGCATCCTACGTGCTCTGCACTGAGGATCAAATCCCAATCCCTGCAGTACCAAGGCAGGGACAGACACTCAGCCATCCTTCAGTCACAGAGAGAAGGATGCATGAAAGCCTCAGCAGGTCTTTTCTAGTGCATTCTAGTAATAAAGCAGGATGAAAATCTCACATTAAACACTGAGATCTTCCACAAGTTTCAGGTAGCATAATCTCACAAATTTCACTTTATATCAGTTGAACACACGGTTCTACACTGATGTTGTTTTTAAAGTTACAGAATAAAACTTGAAATAATTTCTTCCTTTGTTCCAGGTTAGTTGTGTAGATAACAGAGTATCAAAAGACCTGGAGGGCATGAGGCAGTGGTAGAAATTGCAATAAAGTGTTTTGTTTATCATCTGTCAGGACATGAGGCCACAAAACACCAGTAAGAGAAGATAACTATGAAATCTCTGGAGATGTGAATGCCATGGATTCAGGGCCTTGTTTCTATAGCTGCTCCAAGCCAGACTACTCAAAGTGAGTGAGCCTCTTCTTTGATTCTTTGGCAAGAATCTCTCCCAGTCTTAAAGGGATAAGATTACAGGAACATTTCCTGCACACTTCTGAGAAGATCTTGTAAAAATTATTTGCTTTAATAATGATTGTTTTCACAGTGAAATATTGTTGTTAGTATTAGTATTGATAATTAGTGCTTTGCAGTATGTAATGAAGAAATAACAAAATTAATTTGTCTAAATGATTTCTGTTGTGATCACCTCAGGTAAGTCTAAGCCTCATTTTTTTTTTCATCATTAAGAGCAGTGGTTTGTATCTATTTAACAGGGAATAAGAAAAGCTAATAGATAATAAGTGTGATTCCTTCATTCTTACTTACACCAAACCTTTACTGAAATTCCCAAAGGTTTTGTAAAGAGACAGAAGGAAAATGCTCAGTGAACACACACAGCTTTAAGGATGTAAAAAGAATTGGATTCCATCTAAGAAAGTGCTGAGAGGTTTGATCACGATGCAGCAAACATTTGCAGTGAGCTTGGTCACACACCTGAATTCCCTGCAACACCTGCCTGCACTGAACCAAACTCAGGTGCTTTCCTAGAGCTGACACTGCTGCAAGGGAAAATATGTTAAAATTATTTTATTTTTGGGAAACCATGAAGAACAATGGTGCCCTTGCTTTTAAACAGAAAAAGAGGGAAAGGAGTGACGGAAGAGAAAGGAAACAGCTCCAATGAAACAGATCTGCTGGCACTGAGCCTTCCTGGCCTAGCAGAAAAACTAATATATAGAAGAGGGAAAGAAGCAGCAGGAGAATTCCCTCTCTGGATTTTTCCCTAAAGCAGGACTCAGTAGCTTTTAAATGTAGCCTTCCACTGGCCCATGGGCATTTGGGAGGGTGTGTTCCTATGGCATGCTGATTGCTCCAGTTCTCCTGGACACAGATATGCTCCATTTCTTGTTAGACCATTCCAGAAAGGAGACACTCCCAGCTCTCCTGTGAATGCTCTGACCCTTGCAGGCTTGAAATTTGGAAAGTTAGAAATCTCTAAGTGCTTCGTAAGCAGCAGTTAGAACGGGATATTTTATATGATGTGTATAGATGTGTGTGTGTGCTCTATCAATCTGTGCCAGTGTCCCCTCTATCAAAGGGACAGCACAGACAGAACAAATCAGGCCCTGCTCCCAGGGGCTGTGATTGGAATCCACAAGAGCACAAAGCAGGTAAGGAAGGGATGAGGACCTCTGGTTTTTTTTGAGCAAGGGTTCTGTCAGCTGTAAATCCCACGATTAGTGAGCAATTTTGTTGCCCTTGTAAAGACTCCTCAGAAGTAAGCTGCAAGTTTTTTTCAAAACAGGCCCTCTTTTGTTTTTTCTTGGATAATATTCAGTGAAGAACAAATACAATTTTAAAAATACAAACTTTTTTATCCCCCAAAATGCTTATTCCCACAGAGCAACAGCCTCTTCTGATTGGTCTGTTGAATTCTGTGGCCTCTCCATGAACTAAAGTGCTGTTCAGCAGGAGTGAGGATGACTCTGCCCATACAGATTAGATGCATTATTATAATACAGACAACTTTTCTATGCAGTTGCTTTCAATTCTCTGATGTCTGTTTTAAGTAATTGCTTTTCCACCAGAGATTGATTCAGTCCCTGCTTTGAAGACTTTTATTTACAGGCATGTGTGGAACAGAGCTGGGGTGGGAGGGAGGGAAAGGGAAGGAGCCTTCCTGGGATGCAACATTGAAATACTGTGAGCATCTCTTTAGGGGAGGAATTGAGCATCCCTAATTTCTACTGATCTCAGTGCATGTCAAAGCTGCTCAGCACCTCAGAGGATCAAATACTTTCATACAGCAGATTATGCCTCTGCTCTTTTCAGGCAGAATTCCCTCTTTTCTTTCTCTCCCTTCTTGTTTCATATTTTTTTCATATACAAGATGCAGATTTTTGTTTTAGGGATGCTCAATATTTATTTTTTTTTTCTCTTGTCCCTCATCCCAATCAAACAGAACCTTTCCCTCATGCTTCATGGCTTATTTTTACTGGTTAAATATGATTGAAGAATTGTTTTGTACTCCTTGACTGTCATGCAGCAGAGCCTGATCTGTGGCTGTATTAACAGGCTGTGTTACCATGGATCTTTGTATTTCTGCATATTCTGAGAGCTGCTACAACAAAGTGAAGCAAGCCTTTCCTTATCATCCCTGTTTTTAAAGCATTGACTCATTGTTTGATCTTGCAGATCTCATTTCAGTGTTCTGAGGTTTAGAGGGGGTGCTCCTGGTATAAAGCCTTACTGCCAACCCCCTGCTGTGCATATTTTACTTGAACTTTTCCTACGTACTCCAAAACTTGAGGAAAGTAAGCAAAGTATAGGTGGTGCTGAATACAATACTTTCTGTTTCATCCCGATCTATAGGACTCCTACTAAAAGCAACTATTGGATATCACAAACTTTTTAAACATATCTGAAGAGAGAAGTGAAAGGACATTGCTTTTCATTTCCCACAGGATTAAAGGTCAAGCAAGAAACATAAGAAATAATCAACTGATCAAATGCAGCATCCAATAATTGAACCAATATTTAACTGCTAGCAAGAGAATCCTTCAGAGCAATCAGAATCTTTCTTTATTAATCCAAATCCTTCCCTCTGACCAGGGAACCTGCCAAAAACCCCACAACGCCACAATAACAAGTAAAAATCTCTTCTCAGCATCAAACCTCCGTGCCCTCCTACCTGTGGAAGTGGATTGCACCGTTTTCCTCATCCACTCATAAGAGCTGTGCCTTTGGCTGTTGGGAGAGATTTGCTGGGCATTAATTGTATCTACAGGAGGTAACCCCGCGGCGGCGGCGGGATGCAGGGAGCTGTAATCAGCAGAGCTGTAGGAGCCCTGGCCAGGGGACGAGCCATTGATGTGGGCAGCAGCCACGGCGCTGGAAGGGCCTGGGCCGTAGGCGCTCCAGTCCTCCCGCTGGGGGCCGTAGTGGGAGCCCCAGGCTGCCGCCGGCTGCCCGTGGGTGTCCAGGGCTGGCACAGGGTGGTATCCCATGTAGTCGGAGTAGGCTGGAGCAGACACGAAGTTTTGCACGGGCAGGTTGTTGTTGGTGCACCTTGCGGATCCCGGATACATGCTGGTGTCTTTATCCAACAGATAGCTCACATACATGATGCTCACAGCCTGCCTTTGTCTCGCTGGGACATCCTGCTCCTCGCAGGGTTTGTTTGATCTCCCTTCCCCTCCTCTTTCTTTCTCTCTTTTCTAGCCCAGCCTGGCTCTATAAATGACTCCTGCTAGCCCTGATGTCCCTTTACTACACATGATTAACAATGGTTTTACCAGGTGCTGGTGGTAACAGTTTACTAAGGTCCTGCCTGATGTCACAGATAACTGCCTGCCCCAAAATTACATTTGCATTCAAATGAAGGGCTGACCATGCAGGCAACCCCACCTTGCTGCTAGTTCCAGTGCTTCCTTTCTCACAGATCTTTATGTATTGCCAGCCCCGTTCTTTACTTTGAGAATGTGGTTTGAAATCTCGTGGTCTTCAAGCAGAGCTGAGTACGTAGTTAACCACAACCGTTCAGGCAGTAGAAGTTGTATTTTTCTAGAGCAGTGCATGTCAGGATCTCACTTCAGGCACTCAGTTAGAGTTACTCAAAGCCTGGTGTCTGCTAGTCCAGTAGTAGCTCTGCTCCAATG
This sequence comes from Falcunculus frontatus, assembly GCA_013398115.1. Classification (NCBI taxonomy): domain Eukaryota; kingdom Metazoa; phylum Chordata; class Aves; order Passeriformes; genus Falcunculus; species Falcunculus frontatus. Next base: position 343,588 of record VZRV01003634.1, on the reverse strand, counting down.
TGCTCTATTTTTTTTTTTTTAAACTAAAACTAAAGGAGCAGTTCAGTGTTTAACTGCAGCTCGTACAGAGCTCCTCACATGAGCACTCTTCTTGACTTCAGCTCTTCGTCTGTGTGGGAGAGCACTTAGAAACCACAGTAATCCTGGTGATTTTACCATTACAAAGGGTATACAAGAAGTCTCATAGTCATTTTGAGCATTTGTTCATACGAATAGTCTTGTTGATGTTAGCATGCTATTCATGAGCTGGCTGCTTGCCACGGCGATTGAAGTTCCTCTATTCCAACCTCCAACGTTCACAGAAAGGGAATCTGTTATTGAGAGAATGCAGAATTTGTCACTTTCCCTGTGCTTATGTCTTGGTTGTGATATTGAAATGAGTGATAGTTTTCCCTGAAGGTTTTTTTGTTCTCATTGCTGTGCTTCTTCACAATAAGTAACACCTTTTCTTGGAAATATGGGAACAATTTATAGCTTTTTAGCTCAGGAAAGCAGTTTCCTAACTTTCAGGAGCAATCTCATGTTTGTAAGTAACAAATCACTACGAGATCATCTGTAACCGGGAGCAAGGAGAGAAAGTGTGAATTTCTTTTTTTAAACGAGATAGATACCTTAGCATTGTCTCTTAATGGGAGTTCACCCTGTTTTCATTCCTGTTCCTTTAATGATGTGATACTTAATTGCACCTTTATTAATGATCCGACTTGTTAAAAAGGAGTTTTTCCTTAAACAGGTGCAAAGTATAATGAGTTTTGTCTTTGTTCAAAGGTGTATTTTTTCTCTGAGTCTTTTGCACTTTAACACCATTTAAACTTCCAGGTTCTCACTTTGCACACCTGACAACACCGTTGTTTCCTTTAGTGAGAGAATGGTGGCCATAGGCTGCATTCACAATGTGCCTTGGGGCTGGAGTTGTGGAAAAAGCTTTTTTTGACTGAAAATTTCAGAAGCACAGTTACTTGCTCGGAGTATTTCAGATTTTCCTGCTGTGCACTTGGGTAAAATTTGTGCTCTTTTGCTTGTTGTGTTTTTGGGGGCTGATGTTTTGCTGGTGTAATTACTGAAAGGTATTTTAAAAATCATTAGGTGGCGGGAAGTTACCAGAAGCTGTTTCTGCTGCTTGCATATGTGAGCTTACTCGGTTGCAATTTGCACATCCGTGACAGCTGGCCACTCAAAATTACCCAGCAGAGCTGCTGGTAAGGACTTCTCAAATCCAGGGAAGTCAGTGATCAGTGTGTCATGGATCTGAACTTCTTAATTCTCCCGCAGCAGCAAAATCAATCACAGGTGTCCAATTCAGAATGAGGTGTCTCTGGACAGCCTGTCTGCAGGTACCAATAAGTGTGATTTTAATGTAGTGGGATCTTCTTATTTTTTAACTTGAGTGTTTTTCTCCCTTTCTCAAATTTAGAACACTGAGGTTGCTCAGTAGCTCTTGAGTTTAGACTGTGTTGAAATAGTTACAAAGAAAGATTCTTTACATCTTTTTGTTGTAAGTTGATTTCATTTCCTTTCTTCCTCTTCAAAACTGTTGAAGCCTCATCCTTGAAGGCATTTCAGTGCCTCTCCTGGGTGCAGGTGTAGCAATAAATCAGCCGGAGGAAGGAGCAGCGTTTGCTCCTTTACTGGAGCCCTCCAGCTGTCTGCAAAATGTTCGAATTATGTTCATTCAACAAAACTTTTCCTGCAGGCTTTATCTACCTGATATACCCCCAGCACAGAGCTCTGCAGCAGGGCTGGGTCTGCCCTTGCTCAGTGTTCAGGAATGTTGGATACACCAGGCTCCAGTCACGGATTCATTCTCTCCCACTGCACCATTGTTCCATGAGGAACGTTTTGATCAGTTTTGCACAATGGTATAATTTGCCTCGTGAAGCTACTGAAAGCAGTAAAATAGTGATTATTCCTGTGTATTAGAAAAATGACATAAAAATACCTTTTGATGCTTTCAATAATACATGGATATAATGACATGGAAGGAGATTTGTCCTCTTCTGTACTGCCTAAAGAAAGGACTTTACAATCTGGGATGGTTAAACTGACAATGCTCTGCTCCTCTGGCCACATGCTGTGCCCACTAAGCAGGAAACTGCTTCCATTGGATTCCCGAGTACCCTAAGTTGGTCTGGCTCCAGCAAGCTGTACTTTGGGTTTGGTTAGTCCCAGTTTTTATAATTTATATCATTTCAATCTTACCTATTAGTTAAACCACAGTCATTAGACTGTAATTGCTGGAGCTATGTGAATAATCACATATTAATATAGTTCATTTAAAACTAAACGTTTTCAGAAGTTCTCAAATGCAAAGTGAATGGAAATGAGAAATCGCACTGAGCTCTCAAGAGGGAAAAGAACTTTATTGAGATGATCCTAAAACACCTTCACCCTCAAGCCTTTCTAAGATGCATTTTTCCAGTTCTAAATTTGAATAGTTTCCATTCTCTGAAGCTGGGAAGTGGTGTCCACCAGACAACTGGTTGGGAAAACATCTCTGAAGGAGGTTTTTATTAGATGATGATGATGTGGGCAGAGACCAGGCAGCAACACTGGGATGCTCCAGTCCACTTTGATTATTTGTCTTCTGCTACACGAATGAGTCTCCAGAGCTTTCCTTTGTCATGTCACAAAGCTGTGGATCTGCTAAGGTCCTATCCTTGTGTTTCCAAGCTCATCTGTCTCACATTGTAACCACATCCCTGCCCTGGGATGCAGGCCTTCCTACACATCCCATTTTCTCTTCTATGGACTGACAGAAGTCTAGTAGTTCTGTTTTATTTTTCTTTTTGGTCTCTAAAGAGTAGTAGCACCCATTTTTGGAGAAAAAAAAACTTTTTTGTGTTCCCGTTCCAAGCCTGATCCCTGACTCCAGTGAAGCAATGGGGACAGCTGGTGGTCAGCTGCCTGCATGGCAAGGAGACCTTTCCAGGCTTGCAGGGACCGTGACCTTATTCAGATTTCACAGTTCTCAGCCTGCTCAGTTCGGTTTGGAACAGGACTGTGTCTGTCACGTGCCAGCTGCAGGAAGCAGCAAAGCTTCTGAAGCTTTGGAATTCTGGATATGTTGAAGGGATTTTTGCTCTGATTTGATTAATGGGAACATCTCTCCTTTGAAACCTGAAGTGGACTATTATGGAATATGCCAGGCTTCTAAAAATTAACTTTAACCAGGACTTTTCTGTTGAACAGAGGGCTAAAAAGGCCTGAAAGATGCTGCAATACAGAGTGGGATTGCTGAGCAGTGACAGAGCTGGGGGTGGCAGCAGGCAGGGCTGGGACACTGCTGCCATCCAACATGGAACAAGCCCCAGGGCTGGAATGTCACATCCACTGCACACCAGGGAAGTGCCTGGGAAGTGATGACAGTGAGGAGCCAAGAGTAGGACTGTAATATTTTAATCTTGTATTCTCTACAGAGTAGCTGTGCTTCAAATGTATTTTCTTTGTTCATCAGTGTATATGCTCTTAAAATAATGCCACCAACTTCCAGCTAACATATGCTGATGTAAGTGTGGCCTTTAGGATGGCTAAAGTAAGCAGCTGTCTCACAAGAGCTCTGAGAATATTTCTAGTTCTGAAAAAAACAATCTCCTTTCCTCACTGTTGTTGTCTGTGCTTTGAATTTTAACACCTTGCAATGCGCTGCATCTCCTTGGGCTGTGTGAGTCACGGCCCTGATGCAATGGGATTGGAAGCGGTGACATTCTGGCAGCCTTAACCTGATAATTCACTGCCACACCGGGGAGGAAACCAGCGGGATCTGCTCCATAACCTTCCCAGGAAAAGTGCAAACAGATCACAGCCTGTGTTCAGTGCCTGTGATGCCTTAGGTTTTAACTTTTATATTTTTAAATCCTGTACTGCTTAGAGTGTAACTCTGCAGTTCCTTGTAGCCTGTAATTCCTGCTCTCTCGTACTGGGCAGACAGAACAAAGCCTCTCCAGGCTTTGCCTTCAAGGACAGCCAGGCTGTTTTTAGGCCCAAAATGTGTAAACCAAAGATTCTAAGAGGGGCAAGCTGAGGGGCGTTACATCGTTAAACTGGGGCTTTAATTGGAGAATTAACCCTGATATGCAAATGATCCAAACCTACAAAAGTGTGAAGAACTCGTGACCTGGGGTCCATCTTGGGGTCCAATTTTTGGAAGCAGCCTCTGGCTCCCCCAGGGTGTACCTTGAAGGCCCTTCAAATAAATACCTGTCTTTATTCCCTTACTCTTGTCTAGTCTCTGTTTCTAGGTGGCTGCAGGAGGCATCACCTGCTTCCTCACCTGTCCCTCTGCTGACCACAGGAACAGGGGGAAAAATGGACAAAGAGCTCCCTTTGGTCACTTCACACAACACAAGGTTCCAGTCCCTGCCCGCAGCCCCCAGGCTCAGGGCAATTCCTGCTGGGAGCTCAGTGAGCAGCTGAGTTCAGCAGAATGGGATCCAGCATTCCCATCCCATCCGTAGGATTTCGTGTTTGTGTGCATGTGGTTAACACTTCTCTGCTGCTGGAAACCCACCTGTCTGCAGCTCTTTGAAATTTAGAAGAAAACTGTTATTTTTTAATATTAGTGCTGCTAAATCCTGTCTGGGGATATTCTTTGTCTTAGGTGATGGTTTTGAGAGCTCTGTGAATGCCTGCTTCTAGGAGCACATTCTGGATTTGGGCACTTGACTGCTGAGCACAGACTGTATGTGGATTATTGTAATCGAATTCTTAACTAACATCAAGATTTTTTTTTTCTTTCTGGAAACTGTTTTTCCCCCCTCCTTTAGTATGGAAAATATCCCTGGATACGAGAGTGTCTCAGCATAGGTGGGTGATCCACAGGTACATTTCCTACAGCTGTGGAGTCACTCCTGAATTAAAGTCACCGAAATGGCCTCTCCAAAGTGGCAATTCCCACTAGGTGGCACTTTGAATCCATCGCACAGGCAAAGCCCGGGCTCATGGAGTACCTGCGAGCTGCCACTCGGATTTGTACTTAGTGATTGACCAAGCTGAAAAAGGATCAGTGTAGTGCTGCCTGCAGCAAGTTTCACAGCTCCGTTTAATACTAACATTGATTAAATCCCCACCCCCAACTCCTTGTGAAAGAGCATTAGCACAGAAATTATCCCCTCTCCCAGTCCCTGCATCCAGCTTTCTCCACTGCCCCACCGATTTCCCACCTCCAAAAAAAACCCCAAACCCTCCAGAAACCCCAAATAAACTAAACCCAAACCCAAAAGAAACAAACCCCCAAACCCAAAAGAAACAAACAAAAACCCCCCAAACCCCCAAAACAAAACAACCCCCCCCACCAACCAACAAATCGTTTATTTCCCTGGAATTAAACTTTAAACTATTGTTTAGAAACCCACATTTTATGATTTTATTTGAAGTGTCCAGATGAGTGTCAACTCCCCAAGCTCTGTTCCCATTGATATCCCAGGCTCTCCTCAGAGTGGTGCAGGAGTTTGGAGCTTGCACGAATAAAACAGGCCATAAGCAAGGACAAAAGGTTCTGTGGGAGTAACAAGCAAAGAAATAAATGACGTGGAGAAAAATGGGAGTTGCAAAGGGAAAAGTGCATCGGGAGTATTGGGTTCTGTATTGTCTGACACAGGCTCAGGGGGCAGCACACGACAGCTCATAACCAATTCACTGCTACTGGTGATGCTTCTCAGCCCAAATTTTTGAGTGTGCAGCTGTTCGGTGAGAGCAGAAATGATAAAGATCCTGGACAGCAGCTGAGGAAACCTAGAGCCGGGTTTTAGCACGGCTTAAGTCCTGTTTTGCTGTTGCCACATTATTTAATGTTTAATTTATGGCAATGAATCTTGAGCTGTTCAGGGGTACAATGACAAAATCCTGTTCTTAGCCATGGTTTATGAACACAGGAGCGCAGGTCACTGAGAGAACTGGACTGAATCTCTTCCAACGTCCTGTTAAGGACACAAGTTCATGCTCAGCAGCTGAGATATGGGTTTGTGAGCATTAAGCTTTCATATGGCTCTCTGAGTGGTTTCTGGGGTTCAAAAATTACTCAGTAAACTCCAAAAGAGCCTTTCAGCTATTTATGTTGGCTGTGCCCTTTTGAGGGAAGCTAATCTAAGTGGTAGGTTTGCAATTGCCATTGTTAAAAATTCATTATGAACCAGATGAGATTATTAAAAATAAATCAAATACTTTGGGTTCACTTGTACTTGTTAGCTGAATGTATTTTTGCAAATCCTGGTAAAAACTCATGAGTTGGAAATGCTCGAGTTTGGTGTTAAAAACAAAACTTCCAACGTCACCCTGAGAGAAGCTCTGAAGTCTCTTAGTGGGAGTTTTGTGGCTCTACAGCTTTAAGTGCACAGCACCTGCAATGCTGCAGCAGAGAGGGGCTTAAAATAGGAATGTGTGGGCATTTAATCTGTTTATTTGGGAAGTGACAATACCTGTGAGTGCCCCTTTGATGGGAGCTCACTGTGCTGATCCATCCCTCAGAATCTGAGCGAAGGTACTCAAAGCAAACAGATCCAGGGGCAAATGTTTTCCAAAAGGGAAAAGGCAGAGATGTTCCTCTCCCTGCTCTTCTTGCCAAGGTGCTGAGTGGGAGGGGCAGTTGTTTTTAGCCCAGAACAAACGGCATGTGCAATTTACTGCTGCAAGATATTCTTCTGAACAAAGAGCTCAGGAGGAGTTGGATGAAGATGTGATAATTGCATGAGTCACAGGCAATACAATGTTTCGAGAATCTCAATCCTTGGGCTTCAAGGTACAATTGTCAGGATAGGTTTCCAGGATTGTGCAGAGTGTGGTTTACTGAAGTTTTCTCTGAAGTACCTGAGTTTAAATTCTGATTATTTGGAAGACAGTATGCTTGAATAAATGCATCATTGCATTCGTTTTGCATAACAATCCTTGTTTCCACTTTTACAGCTGTATAATGATATTTCATGCTTTTTACAGTGCCTGATATTCAAGAAGATCAAAGTATTTAGCAGATATTTTCTATCTTTGTACTCCTAGCAGTGGGATAAATATTTCTGCTCAAATCTAATCTGTTACACTGGGACTTCTCTGGCTGCTCAACCGAGCATGAGATAGTCTGGGGGTAGATGATTATCTGCGTAGATACTTCTAGGAAGTAATTAGAACTCACTTGGCATAATTATATAGAGTTAGGACATTCTGAGAATAAAGAGTCGTGGTTAACAACGTTTATTTGAATGTTTGCTGAGCGTAGGATCCTACATTTAATTAAATATAATATTAGAAGCACCAGTTCATAGAATTCTCTAATAATGTTGGTTGTTTCAATGGCAGTAATTCTCTGTGTGTGTCTTTGCTGTGTGGACATCCCTTCCCAGGGTCCTGTCATGTTCCCTTTCCTTGCAGTTCCTGACTGGAACTGTGGGTGTACATGGAAAAAGAACCATTTATGTAATTCTAATTATTTCTGTACTATTTATTTCTCTAGGATTGCTCTGACTGTAACTCCTGAGTGTTTTTTCCTGGTACATTTCCTTTTCTTGACTAGAATTATTTCTTTATTTCTCTTAAGGCACCGGAAGGAATCCTTGAGGTCCCAAGCTCAGTATGTTCTCTTTTTTTCTCAAAGCCTTCCAACAGGATATCCCATTTTCAAAATAAATACAGCATTTTGTTTTTGGAAAACAGGAAGGGCAGGCCATGGAATAGATGGCAATAAAGATTGTTGCTGAGATGTCCAAACTTGGAACTCAGATTTTAGCAGAAGGTGTACAGATCATGAACAGGAATCTTCCCTTTTAAAGGCTTTGAAGGAAAAGAAATTACAGCAGGAAATGCTAGATGGAATTTTCAGTCTTTCCTCCAAAGAGATGTCTTCTCCACAAACAAAGCCACTTGAAATAGGCACTGGCTTGTAAACATGAGAAGAATTTGCTTGTAAAGTAGGTTTAGATATTGTCTGCTGATCAGTCCATGAATAAAAGCTAAAAAAAGTTTTTATTACACAGCAAGCAGCCAGTGCATCTTATTCCTGTGTTCGTGGTGAGGGGGTTTGGTTTTGTTCTTTTTTGTTCCTTTTTTCCTTTTCCTACAACAGTCACGGTGCAAAAATTTAATGAGCCATCTGCTGAACCACAGTTTTGCTCTGTAAATCAACAGGGGAAAATAGCAGCTTCTTCCTTAGCAGAGCTATTCCTTAAATATGTTCAAAGTGGGATCTTTTTTATCAAAGTGCTGTCACTTTCCATAATACAGCAACAATTTTAACATTTAAAGCAATTGGAAATCTCAACTGAGGTTTAGCTCTTGTTTGGTTGTGTGGAGTCACAAGATACTGGATGTGGTGTTACAGGGACAGATTGAACAGGTTTTTATTAAACCATAAAAATTCCTTCACTGTCAAATATTTCCAGGCTCATCAAACCAGAGGCAAAACACCACATTTGATATATTAGTTGCTTTTCCATTAGCACAGTTATGTTATGCATGTGTCATACCTGCAGCCTGAAATGAAAATATCCTTCTCTTGCAGGCTGCACAAAAATACATCTCAGCACAGCTGCATGGATCTCACTAAATCACACATTTAGGGGGTTTCTTGCCTTGTTTCTCAGGAGTTTATGATGAGAATATTTCCACTTTGTAATTGCAAACCTCATCTCACGAACAAATCTTGCATGTAGAAATGTTCCAAAAGGTTGCTACAGCTCTGATTTTCTCCCGTTCTCACCCAAAAAGTTTCATTTAGTAAAATCTGGGCTTAAATACTACAAAAAATTCCCCACAAAACCAAACAAACAGGGTCTGGCATAGAAATATCTCTGTAAGTCCCTCCGTGCTTGTGATTACCCTTTTTTGTTACCTTGGGGCTTTTTGGTTGCTTCTAGATCTAAGTAGTTGTTAAAGGAAAAACTTGGTTTTGCTTGCTGGCCAGAGCACAACACAAATCCAGTGTGGTGAGATCTTCCTTGCTCTAGAAATTGTTGAGAAAGAACCAGTAAAGAAGCTCTGATAAGTTTAGGTAACCCTGAGAAAGACCAACGAAGAGCTGCAGCTTCTCCTTGTGGCTCAGTTTAACGAATATTCCTGAATATATTTCTAATATTGCTGTTGTAAACAAGAAGAGAGCTGCACCCTTCTCCTGTTTGTAGCTGCTGAGTTGTGAGCATCAGCCACAGGGGATGAAATTGGGTTTCAAGGCATGTCCCAGTGATATTTCAGAGCCATGGATGCATCTGACTTTGCCTCATGAATAAGCCACAACAAAAAGTGCTCCAGCTGGTGATCAGTGCTGCTTCCTCAGCAAATGATCCTGTTGCTATGAGACAACAGGGACTCTGGGCTGGCTGCAGTGCTGGTTTGATCCAAACCCCATCCAGAAGGTTGTTCTTGCCAGATGATGCAGCCTCAGTGATTTCAGTATTTACAGGACCTGCTGGAGGCTTGTTAATAAAATATTTCTTTTATTGGGATGTCACCAGAAATAGAAAGAACCACATTTGTGATGTAGATTTCCAAAGAAAAATGGCAAATGGAGGGTTGGCTTTAAAATGAGATTCCAGATGGGAGAGGATCCCTGAAGCTTTGCATGTCCTGCATGCATCAGGACCCTTCCTCAGCCTCCTGGATCAGGGAAGAGAGACTGAGGCACAAAAAGCTGCAGCTCTGTTTGGAGATCTGATGAAACAGCAGCAGGAGAGGATTTCTTTATAAATTATTCTGTAAAATGTCAATATACCACAGGAGGATGTAAAGGAGTTAGACCAGAGGATACTGTAAGAGGTGTAGGAGACTTTTAGCCCCATGTACTCTTTGAATTTGTGGTTAACACTAAATGCTTTGAAGGTAATTATAAACCAGCAGTCAAGCCATGATATGTTTAAATAAGGAAGTCAAGAATGACCTGTGGGTTTGTTAGTGTCAACAGAATAGAGGATTTCTTCCTGCTATTTCCAGGTCCATCAACTGAAGGTTTAAGCAAAAACTGTGTTGCAATAGGATCTTTAAGCTTGTAAAGTGAATTTTAGAACTGTTTCATCTTTGAGAATAATCAGCCTGAGCTGCTTCATGCAATTCTTTGGCCATGACTTTGTCTGCTGAAATCCTGAAATAATGTTGTGTCTAAGTGTGAGGAGAAAGGTATTCTGCACAACCAGATATTGGGTGCTATCTTTGTCAAACCAAGGTATTTCATAGCTTTGAAACACAACTGGAGTGCACAGCTCTGGAAATGGCCTCCCTGAGCTTCTCTGTTAGGAGGCAGATTGGAATTCAACTACAGAAAATCTTGACAGGTCTCTGACAAGGAGAGGTCATTCAAAAGGTGTGAGAGTTGTCCTCTCTGGGGCACCTCCACCCAAACTCACCTGCACTGTGCAACTGCTCAGAAACACACTGCGAGGGCAAGAACTATTTCAATCTATTCCTTCCTAACTTCAGCAGATACCAATGCTGCTTTAGGGAATAGGAGAGAGAAAATGAAACATTTGCAGACTGCTTTTTCCTTTTTCTTCTACTCTGTCCTTTTTTTCCTCTCTGGGATGGTGTAAATATTAGCAAATTTAAAAAGGCACATTATTTTGAACTGATCTTAATTTCACAATAATTAGCAGACTCTAATGGCCTTTAGGAAAAACCCTTTCCATTCCATTCTGTTTGATTAGAGAGCCCAACAGGAGGATGGAGAGAGAACAGAACTGCTTTCCTTGCACATTTGCTGCATCATAGAGGAGATGGGGGATATTTTTGCTCCCTTCTGGTGATACTGTAAGGAATGTAGCAGGAGCAGAGTGGCTCTTGCAGATCCTTCTTGCATCACAGTATTTAGAAAATAAATGTCTACTTCAGAGCTTGGTAATCCTTAAAAGGTTTGTCAAGATTGCTGGAGTCCACACCAAGTGCTCAAAACACTTCTGCTGCACTGGCAAAAAATCATGTGCTATTATATTTCCTGTCATGCTATGTTTGTGTGGGGGGTGTTTTTTGGGTCACTCTCCTCACAATTAGATAGTTCTGAGAAGTTTGAAGTGTCAGTCTGAGCCTGGGATTGTTGTTGCAGCTCCCATGAAGTGCTGTTGGGAGCAGGTCCAGATCCATAGCTCCGTGTGAGGGGAGGGAACAGGCTCATTCCGTGTTGTTGGAGCTGACAAAGAGACTGCTGCCTGTCCAGGTGAGAGGAAGGCTTGTTCTGGCTTTCAGCCATGGCATCTTCCAAGGGAATAATGAGGGCTGCAGTTCAGAGCAGTGCTCAGGAGAGCTCGAGTTGAAGAAGGAGCCAGCAAAGCCCAAGAAATGGGGCTGAGGGCTGGTGTTACCTGTAACAAACACTGGCCAAAGCAGTTTCTTAGGTTGTATTTTCATATCATGGAAAAAGTCCATTAAAAATCATTTAAAAACCATTTAAAAACCATTTAAAAACTTTAAAAACCTGCTTCAGGCTCAGTAGGATTTAAACTTCAGCTGAGCTACTTGCTCCTCTGAGCTGAGTCACCTCCACATCCACCCCCTCATTTTCCCGGAATGCTGGGATCAGCCAGGCACTGTTCCACCTGCTGCAGGCTGCTGTGTGCTCCTGTCTTCACAGCCACCTTCTCACAGGAGAGGGGGAGGACGGGCTGGAGCCTCCCCTCCTGCTGTGTCCCCAAGTGGTGTCTTTGAGGGGTGCATTCCCCACCCTGGGCTCCGTGGATGCCGTGATTCCCCCCTGAGGAATGCCCTGGAAAACAAGCAGCAGTGCTGGACAGAGGCTGCCTTTAGCCCCAGAGTGGAACATTTCACAGCAGAATCCTACAGCAGTGCCAATTTAATGTAAAATAAAATTGCTCCAGACCCCCCAGGCATTGCTGTGGCATCAGATCCCTCTGCAGTGTCACCTCTGTTGCTTCCCAGGTGGGATTGCCAGTCCTGGGCAGGTTTTTGGGCCTCTTCCCCCTTGTTTGGGAGCAGAGTCTCCCAGTCTTGTCCTTAAAGGTCAAGAGTAGCCAGCAGGGATCGTGCTGATCATCACAGAAGTGGCAGCAATACTTCCCTCACATCTGGAAGTTTATGCTGGATAATACCATGTCACTGTAATCCTCATCCTATGAGATCCTTCTCTGCTAGGAAATAGGGATACCTGAAGCTGTCCTGATGAGTTAATGAATGCAGCAGGTTCTCGTGGTTTGGGACTGCTCAGTCCCTGTTTACCAACTGTGTCTCCATAACTCAGTGCACAGGGAGTGTGTTCACTTTTAAAGAACTGTGCTGTGATGTTTGAATTGCAGGAGCAGTTTCCAGACACCTGCTTATGGAGCAAATCCATTAATCCAGCCCTTTTTTAATGTACTGAGTAGTTGTTTGCCACTCTTTACAGCAAGTCAGCTTTTCCAATCTTCACATGACCCTCATCAATTTGGTTTAATTCCCATTTTTCAAGGAGTAGAAATTTCAGCACAGAAAAGATAATTGCCTCTTTCAGAATGTAAGGACTCCAGTTTTGAGTCCCTAGGATCTCGTTGCCTGGGTACACAGCTACATGGGATCAGAGCTAATGCTGGCTGAGGCTTCTCTGAGAGGAAAAGAATGAAATGTTGCTGTTCCTTCTCTTTCTCCTTTCACCTGTATGGACTTAGCTGAAGGGGATTGCTATTTTATCAGAACTGAAAGATTTACCTTTAAGCAACTGCCACCATTATTTCAAAAACATCTTTGACTTTCTAACTGCAGGTTCTTAAAAACTATTGTACAAACCATGTTGTGACAGCTACGCCCCTCTCCCTGGACTGAGCTCAGAAAAGAAGAGTTAATCTGTTATTATCATCATCTTTTGTTCCAAGGACTTGGCAGTTTGGGACATGCAAAAATGAATAAAACTGATTGTCTGCAGCACTGGCAGGGGAGTCAGATGTCTCATTCTGTACCAAGGGAGTGCAGAAGTGCTCGGTGACACCCTCTCACTGACAGACAGCAGGAGACACAGCTTGTATTATATATTACAGCTTTTAATATTTTATCCAGTGTTCTTGTGTAACTGCAACTTCTTACATTTGTGATTTGTGCCTTTGGAGTTGCAAATTTTATGGCTTAAGCTTGCTGTAGAGTGCTGAGAAGTGTTTGTAGCTTTTGTTGTAGGGAGCAGAGGTTCTGCTAAACATTTACCATGTAATTCCTGAGGTAATTTGCTACAAAGATTAAGGGATGTTTCTGAATTGTACTGTTGTGTCTTCCTCAGCCTTTCCACAGAGACCTTTACCAGATTTGCAGTTGCAGCTCGAACATTTGGCAGCTTCAAGAAGGGTCCCCAGTAATTCAGAGGAGTTTTTGATCGTATTTGTCTGATAAAAGTGGAATTCAAAGCTGAGACAAATTTGGGAATTCCTGACTTCAGTGTTTTCTGCCTTAACATTAATTGATCTTTTGATGAGCTATCATAAGCATTTCTCTTTTTGTGTATCTAAGAGTGCTCCTCACTGCACAGGCAGATGGTAACTCTCATTCCTGCTGCCAAAGAGCTCTCAGCCTAATAAAAAGTGCAGCCAGAAAGTGGGAGGAAAAAAAGGGAGAGAACATAATTGATTGAGTATCACTTATTAGACAGCAGCAGAGTTAGAACAGAAGCATCACCTAAGAGCAGGATGGGAAGGACATCTCCAGCTTGAGGGGGTCCAGAGAAAGTGCCAGCCCAGGGCAGAGCTCAGGCCTTCAAAGCTTTCAAATCAAATCCTCTTATATCGCCAAAGAAAATCAAAGAGAAAGCAATCATTTGTTTAAGGTTAAGGAAACTCAGCCTTTTCAACAGGAAATCCAATAGAAGCAGCCTCCCTTTGGAATCAGAGGCACTGCTGGGTCCCTGAACTCCTGTGGTCAATGAGGACACTGGGGGATTTTATTCTGCGAGTTCATCTTGTTATCTCAACGTTGTGTAAAGTCCTGGCCTAGGCTCTTATTCACCTCTATTCCATCTCCAGAGGGAAAGTTATTGCTACATGGTCACTATGAGCTGGTTTCTGTGGCTCCCTTACACCTCTGCTCCAAACCTTGGGAAATACTGGTACCACTCCCAGAAATGCTTATTTCTAACCTTCCTTTGGATTAAAAGGTTGTGTTTGCAGAGATAATTTCTAAATTTATAAGGGATGAGATGAATGGTCATCTACATGAGAAATAATAAGTTTTATTCCCAGAGAGCAGGGGAGCACAGCTGCATCATCTTCTTTCTACATGTGGTCATGAAATACTTTTGGTTTCCAGAAAAACAAATTCTGGTCTCAGTGCAAACCAAGTTTCCTGGTATTGTGCACAGTCTGGTTCTTCCTGGGGCCTGGGCTGGGTGAACAGGAGCAAACCCTGACCCCAAAATGTTGGAATCTGGAAGAATCACTGACTGCAAATGGTCCTTGGACTGATGCTTGCCTACACCAGGCTGTCCTGGGGGTCAGGTGAGGGGAAATCAAACAGCACAAAGGACTATCCCTGAACACTGATTTCAACTACAAAATAGGTTTACCTGGAGATTTTATAAACTCACAACTAAAGCTGAACTTCTAGCTGGGTATATTTTAATTTTACTTTTCTGAATAACACTATAGTTGAGCTGATCTCTAACAAAGAAACAATGATTAAGCAAAGTCTGCTGCTTATTTTGATGAATATTTTCTTTTTTCCGAGAGCAAGATGCCTTCTTCTTGCATACTGAAACACCTTCCCACTTTGCATCTGTTATTCTTAGCACCAGTCCTGTTGATATAAAAAATAACGTAAAAATAAACATAAGAGTAAAAAAGCCCCTCATTTTTCAGACTCGAAATGATTCAAAATTAATGTTTTAAAATTTAAAGTATCTAGTTAAATTGATATAAAGTAAAAAATAATCCATGAAAATCAATTTTTCACGCAAAATTGTTCTGATCAATGCCGAGTCTGAAGAAAAGAATAAAGAAAAGTTATGAAGTAGATGCTTCATGTTTGTTACCTTTTGGCACCATGACCCACCAGAGCTCTGATGTCATTCCCCAAAATCATCTCCTCTCCCACATCTCTTGGAGAGCCCTCACAGCTCTGCAGGGACAGCAGCACTGAGCTGTGCAGTGGAGCTCTGTGGTCTCTGCTTTCTCCTCAGTTCCAGACACGCTGTGACTCCTCAGGGTGGAGATCTGCTCAGAGACACAGAGGATCAGGGAACAGCACCTGCAGGCTTTTTCCCATTTAGGCAATTTTCTTGGGAGGCAGCACCATTTCCCTGCCTGTTTCCTGTGCACAACAGCCTCAGTGTCCATCTCCTCACCTCAACACCTCTCCTGTTAACTCAGGAATGGGCTCCAGAACGGAATTCAGCAGGAGCAGCCGAGGCAGAATCTGTACCTAGTCCCAAATTAAAGCTTGATTAACTCGTTAACAGGATTATATGCAGGAGGCTGCACTCTGTGAACCAGTGATGTCCTTTTCAATCCCATGTCCCCAAATCATGGAGCATGTGTCACCAGTAATTGCCAAGTGCTTATGGAGGGCACAGAAATGCTTGTAAAAATAAACTTGGGCTGGCACACAGATTACATAATGGCAATGTCCATGTCAGGGGCTATAAGGACCTGTGTCACTCATGACTCTGCTGCTTCAAAGTCAGATGTCACAGCAGTAGAACAGCACTTAGAGAAGCTCTGGGAGGCAGGAAGCAGGAATTGCCAGGAGCGTTGTGCCTGAGGAACTCACCCTTTGTACTTTACACACTCTGACAAGGCCCAGACTCCCTTTTTGGGGTGTTTCCCAAGGGAGTTGCCTTTCTTCTCCCCTGGGTAGCTTTGGAAGTGAGGACCTGACTCCCACAGCCACTCACCACACACACAAAGTTCTTCAGTTCTGGGAAGGTGCTCTGAGAGGAGCCAGTGGGGACATTCTGGCTGTGCTACAGCTCCTTTCTGCCACTGGAGCTGACCTGATGTGGCAGCAGAGCTGCTGAGAGGCTCCCAGGAGGAATTCTGTGGCTGGAGGGACATGGCAGTGGGTGTGTGTCACATCAGTACTTCAGACTGCAGGGACATGCCCAGGGCACGGCATCCATGGAGGAACTCAGCAGGAACATTTGTACCTGGACTGTTCCCAGTCCTGCAATGGTGCCACTGCAGCTGGGGACATGGGAAAGCCTCTGGGTGCAGCTGGGACTTACAGGAGGTGTCATTTTCCTGTGGTTATTCCTCTAGGATACAGATGGATGAGCCACAAACTCAGTGCTCCTCTGCCCCAAAGACTGCTCCATGGAAAAGCTTGGTTCAGACAGCGATATTTAGTTAATTTTGATTCCTCTGAAAGGAAACGAAGGCGTTTAGGAAACAAAACTAAAGTCTCCAGCAGGGATTGGGCCTTACTGAGTCCACAAAGTCTCCAGCAATGGCTGCATTCCCTCACACTTTCCAGGCAATATGCAAATACTACAAGTGTTGCAAACCCACTTGACTCACAGCTCCTCTCCCACTTGACATTTCAGTTGAAGATCAAGATGAGAAGCAAATCAGAATACTTGGACTTAAATCAGGTAACCCTCTGCTAGTACCATTTTGCTGAGTAACTCAGCTGAGCAGAGAAGTCTGACCAGCAAAATCTGGGGTTTTTTGTACATAGAGGTACCTTCATTAAGCATTTATTTGGAATCATGTTCACAGTGGATCTGTGTGATGTTACTATGGGTTGTGAATGTCGAGTTCTGTGACAGGAGAATGACTTTGGAAGAAATTCCAATATCTCTGTGGAAGAAACTTCTTTATACTTCCTTAGTAAAAAAAAAACCAAACCCAACAACAACCAAAAAATCCAAACCAAACAACGCCCCCCCCCCAACAAAACAAAGTATCACTCCACAAACTACCCAAATTAAAAACATCAAAAAAAAAAAAAAGCAAAACCACAAAGCCAACTTACTTCTGGGAACATGACAGTACATCAGAGTACATTTTGAGAAAATTGGCTCTATTTTAGCTCAGTATTAAAGAACAGGGAGAAAATAAGTTACAGATTTCGAAAATTACATTACTTTTCATTATTCAGCTTCTGGCTTGCTTCACTTTATCAGCACCTATTGCTGGAGGGAGACAGCAAATTCGAATCACAGACTTTAGACATTGTGTCTGCAGCACATGGACAGCCTGACACAAGCACATGGGGAGCAACATTCACTCACTTGTGTTTTGGTTTGAACCCCCACCACCAAACAGTGAAGAAATTAAATTGTAGTGGAGAGAGATTTCTGATATTTTTACCATTTTTTTGTTCATTGTTTGTTCATTGTTTGTCCTATACGAATGCTTGTTCAGCTGTCTCTTGTGTTCCCCTTCATCCTGATCATCCATTCTGCCTTCCCAGCATCATTTTGTTCCACATAATCTTCCTTTTATGCTTTTCTCTGCAGAACCTGAGTCATATTCCCTCTGAACTTCTGCTTCCATGGAATTTGCCAGCTCTAAGCCATCTTAGCCAACATCTTGTGCTTTTTGCAATCTGTAGCTGTGCTGCTGCAGGGTTGAGCAGCATCCTGACTCGAGACATTGTGTTCCTCCTTTTTCATATTCCTCATTTCACAGTTTCTCTTGTCCACCCAAAAGCCAGAGCTGCTCTTCATGCACAGCACAGAAAACAGCCACCCACCTGTGCTCAGTGTCTGGCTTTGGTACGTGAGGGACCCCAGTGACTGATAGTGACAAGTCCCTGCATTCCAAACACTTCATTTTCTTTCTCCTCTTCAAAGTCTGGCTGTGGAAATTCCAGTCACTGAGTTGTTTGGGCATTACAGAGTTCAGAACTTGCCCACAGCCTGAACCACACTTAAACACTGAATTCTGAGGAGGTCCCAGAGAGCCACAACTCTCAAAGTCACAACTCTGAGACAAGAAGAAGGTGTTTTATTTCAGTACCTTCAATCCATTTTTAAAGCAAACCCCAAATTTCATCTCCGTTTTTAGCTGAAAACCATCAGCACTGCAAAACTTATGCCTGGAACCCTGGGTACATCTGAGACACAGCTGAGATCTGGAGAAGTTTTTCTGACAGGGCCTGACAGTTCAGTCAAGTCAAGTCTTGACTGTTTCCCTGAGCTCAGTGCACCTGGCAGATGGACAAAATCATAATGTGAGAAACAGATCCACAGTGGGAAATGCAGGACAAAAATACTGCTGGATGTGTCTGTGCCACACAACAAAAGCTCTTAGCTGGTTCATTTTCCAGTCTTTACTTATCCCTGTTAAATGAGTTGCTTAAGCTTATTTGGATCTTGGCCCAGTCAAATGCTGACCCTGCCTGCAAGAAATATTTTTCTCTATCAGCTACTTGAGCCAATTTTGGTCACTAATTTATGCATCTCTATACATACTGATACCTACATAATGTCTTTTGGAGAAACATTTGTTAAGCCTGACAATAGCAACTGCCAGATATGTTGTAGGTGGAGTTATTTGCAGTGTTTGCCATCCTTTCTAGAGAAAATAAATTTTGTACTTCTTCACACTAAGGATTTCATCAGTAACCTTCATTTAGAAACTACAGAGTGAGAACAGGAATACAACAAAGAACAGAATCCCCAAAGCACTAAATCCTAAGCCATTGGCCCAGCCAGTAAATCCCCTTAAAAGAACAGAGATTCCAGAGGTTTGGAACAGTGCTTAGTCCTCTCGGTGGAAGAGTAAACATAAACACCAGGCAGTGCATTGGATCATCTTCGAGGTGAGAGGACTGAGCATTTGCATGAATTTTTATCTGCTTCCTGAGCGTGTCTGAGTAAATTCTGTTAAATTCTGACATTTCTCCCTCTTTTCCATCCTCAGTTCTCACATTTCATTTAACAACCTTGCCATGGTCAAATTTGTGCCTGCTGATCTGACTCCCTCTCTTGTGTGCCCCCTTTAATTGCTGCAGAATGCCAACATCTTTTTCCATACTAAAAAACCAACCTTTCCTTTTGAGCAATTGGCAGCCTGATGCCTGGATATTGCTTGGGTACAAACCCATCCATTTTACTGTGACACAATGCTCAGCCCTGGGTAGTTTGATGCTGGTTTCAGGGGGCACAGGGACTGGTCAGGCAGGACTGCTCTGATTGAAGGAGCTGCAGGAAAACTCTAAATCAAAGGATTTGAAACAAGCAATTCCCCACAGTGGGCACTGCAGCGAGCACAGCCCTGACAAGCCTGGTTAGGAGAGGAGGTTGTTGGCAATGAGCATCACCTGTTTATCATTTCTGTTTAAGTAAGAAATGCAGCACTGGGGTTACAGGACTCTCAGCAGCCTCTCCTGGGTCTGAGAACCTGGCAGAGGTGGTCCTGTGGTGTGAAGGCCTAACCTCAAGACCAGTGGCTTATTTTACCCAGGCTAAGCACTATCCAAGCTCTTGACTTAGTCACACTGACCTGCAACTGCCCTGCTCCAGGGAAATGAGTCCCTGGCCCAACAGCTGCCCAGGGGAGTTTGGGCTCCTGGCTGAGGGAAGAAGAAATAAGGGGCTGCAGGCTTTCTGTAAAGTCCTGTTTCACTCTCCAGCCTGAAATCCTCAACCATTCTGCTGCTGAATGAGGAATGCAGCTGAGCCCAGAGAACTATTCACAAATACAAAATGAGGGGTGTGGAGGCAGAGCTTATCTGCCTCTCAAACACACCATGGAGGTAAAGTGCATCCCCATGTGTGACAAGTGACGTTAACTGGAACTAAATACAGAGCTGCCTGCTGCACACTGATGGTATCTCCCAGGGTCAGCTGAGCTGCTCTGCCTGATTTTGGCCTCCTGGGTCTCTGGAGGTTGTTGTTAGCAAAAGGCAGCAGTGCTATGGTGGGTGGAGCAGTTCCCTTCTTGAATTGTCAGCCAGAGGAGCTTGTGTCCATCCTGTCCCACTTCCAGTTCTGCACTGTCCATCCTCTCCCACATCTAGATCTGCAGTGTCCATCCTCCCCCATCTCTGGTTCTACAGTGTCCATCCTGTCCCACATCCAGTTCTGCACTGTCCATCCTCCCCCATCTCTGGTTCTGCAGTGTCCATCCTCTCCCATCTCTGGTTCTGCAGTGTCCATCCTGTCCCACTTCCAGTTCTGCACTGTCCATCCTCTCCCACATCTAGATCTGCAGTGTCCATCCTCCCCCATCTCTGGTTCTGCAGTGTCCATCCTCTCCCACATCCAGTTCTGCAGTGTCCATCCTCTTCCATCTCTGGTTCTACAGTGTCCATCCTGTCCCCCTTGCAGTTCTGCACTGTCCATCCTCCCCCATCTCCAGTTCTGCAGTGTCCGTCCTCTTCCATCTCTGGTTCTACAGTGTCCATCCTCTCCCACTTCCAGTTCTGCACTGTCCATCCTCTCCCATCTCTGGGTCTGCAGTGTCCATCCTCTCCCACCTCGTCTAAGTTTAAACTGATGCAGTTCATGGATAAATATTCAAACCCACATTTCCCCTCACTTGAGGGAGAGTTGTCCCTTTTAGGAGACTGCAGTTGGAGCAGTAGAAGGTTAACACAGTTATAGTCACAGAGTTTCTTCCATCCCAATAGAAAACAAATATGTATTTCCAAGCCTCAAAAGTAAGTTGTGAATGCTGTTAATGTTCTAGCAGCTCTGTCACATCTCTTTGGTCAGTGTTATCTGCAAAGCTTCTTATTTTCATGGGGCATCCCTTCATCCTGTATTTCAAAACAAACTTTGTACTGGAGTAATTAGTGGGGCCAAATTGGAATGATTGAAATCTCTGTTTTGGATGAAATTAGCCCCGTGTCCTCTGCTTTAGGATCTCCTTCATCCTGTCTGTGTCTGCTCTTGAGAAGATTGGTTTTGTCCTTGCCTTTTTCTTTGTGACACTTGAATCCCCAGCTCCTGCAGTGGGATCCAGAGATGATAAAGTCACCCTGGTTTATCAGTTTAGTGACCAACAGAGCACCCCACAGAGGTTTTAGAGCCCAGCATGACTCCGTGCATTGCTAAAATCTCTACTACATCAGAGCCTCATCCTAACCATGGAAAACAACTACGTCTTGGAATGAAGTTCATTCAGAAGCTGGAGTCTGGGAGCATCTGGGAATTGGTTTAGTTTGCCTCTGGGAGGGCTCAAGTACCAGCAGCTAGGGAGTGATTCAGTAGCAGCAACAGCTTGTTCCTCAAAGATTTAACTCAGTGTTTGTGGTACTTCCAGGGATAAGGAAATAGTTTCTCCTGATCACTTTAAATAAATGTTTGATGAACACACAAATAGCTAATGTAAAAGGAATTTCAATGTGTTATCCAGAAACAACTCCCTTCTATCTCCCTGTTCTTTCTCTGTGGACAGAACCAAGAGCAGAGCCTGCACCCAGTACAGAATCACTGCCTTGCACCTGGCTGAATCTGAGACAAAAATGATCCAAAGGATAAAGTGGGAGGATGTGAAATCTGCCAGGTCACTTAAAATGTACATCTTTAAAACTGGAGAAGTAATTCAGATCATTAAGAAGAGTAATAGTAAAAAATCTGCAGATAAAGGAACACATTTATCTTGAACTAGGGAGGCTGCAGAACTGGCTGAATTATCTCATTCACAAAGCCCTTGTTGAACTCGGTGCCTGGAAACATTCTGGAATTATGGAGTGACCTATTTTGATTTCACCAGGGGATGAAGGAGCTGCCTTGTCAGTCACCTTTGTGCAGGAGTTGTCCTGATTAAGAGGCATCACAATGGGATAGAAGGTTCCTCTGAGGTGTTCATGGCAGCTTTTCTCAGTCGATTAGGGCTGAGCTTGACAAGCATTCTCTAGTTTGTGCCCAGCCAAGCTAAATGGCAAAGTCAGGAATATTTCCACCTCGCCAGATTAAAGTTCTTTGACTGTAAAGGGGTGGAGGCAAAGGCTGAGCTGGCCCCTGTGCACTGCCCATGAGTTAAGACAGGTGCCTTTAACAATTCCACGTCCTCCAACAGTTTTAAAGGCTCTTTTTCAATGGCTTGTGGTGCTTTAGAGAAATCTTGTATTTGAGGAGCATCAAACCTGGGCTCTACAGGAGGTACACTCAATACTGGAGCAGCACCTGGGGGCTGCAGCTGTTGGCAGAACAAGGTTTGGGTGGAAGCTGCTCAGTCCTACACCAAAATAAAGCCTGGGCTCAGTGCACAGCCTCTGTGTCCAAAGGAACAGGATAAAACCCATCAGGATCAAACCTAACCCAGGGGAAACCAGGTAACATCAGCTTTCATAGATCCAAGGGATCTTCATGGAAATAGCTGCTCTGGGAAGGGATGGGGAAAGCTGCTGTTTGCAGAAGGAATTTAACACATCTCAGCCTGGGTTTGGTTTGTCCCTGAGATCAGTCAAGAGCTCCCCCAGCAGATCACTTTAACGTTCCAATTGGGAATGGATGAGGCTCCAGCACACGTTGTCCTCTCCAGAGGGAGGAATTTCACTTCCAGCCTCTGAGGCCCATTGTAGCTCAAAATTCCAGATGGGCCATATTTATCTCAGGGAACTTCAGTTTCTCTGCTTTGCTCAAGGTCTATTTGAAGTCAGTCCATCTTTGAGGAGAAATTTGGAGTTTCACAGAGGTTAAACACAAAGAACTCCCACCTGAACAGCTCTACCTGCTGCATGAGAGAATTTCTTTGGATTTTAAAACCTTTGAACTTATTAAAAGGATCCAAAATACAAAGAGATATCACACATCCCACCAGTGCAGGGCTTATTTGATCTAGATGATTATGAGTTCAGAAAATAATAGATTAATAGCCAGAAGAAAGCACCAACTGTTCTATAAAGAAAGGCATTAACTATTAGCAATATTCTTCAGGCCATTTTACTTTAATTACATTTCATTTTATTCCATAACATTTTGATAAATTAAATTTGGATTTTTTTTTTAAACCCCTAGAACTCAATTAACAGCCTTTTTCTTCAAAGTCCTGCACAGAGGAGTTTAGAAACTGAAATAAAGAAGCCCATTGTAAAGCATGGAAGGTGCAGTTTCCACCTGAACTCTCCCCCAGCCCGTTTGGCAGTGTCAGGACAGAATTTTCATTGCTTTGACTGTGCTTGTGTTACACTGAATTAGTTACAGTCCAGAGGGCACTTTTAAATCCCATCCCAGAACATGAAGATTAAATATTACTCATCAGTTTTCTGCAATTTAGAAAACAATTTTGGAAAAAAAAAACCCAACCCAAATCAAACAAAGTCCCCTGTGAATTCAGGGCCTCAAAAATTATTTATGTGTATTTATTTTTGTGAATTTTTGCATTCAGCCCATTTGGACCTCACTGTTTACAGTGGTGGTGCTGCTCCAACAGCTTTCTCATCAGCTTTTCATTTCTCTTTGAAGCTGCAGGTTTATTTTGAGCCAATGTTTTAAAATTAACTTAATCTCTTAATTATTAGATATTAAGGTAGGTCCCAGATCACAATAGCCTGCTTTTGATAAAACATAATCACTGTTTTGAGAGTTTGGCATTTTAGAATACTTAATGCCAAAAACCCCAGTCTTTTAAACATAAAGATCTGAATGAAAAAATTATTTCCTACAAGCTCAAACCCATCCTGCCTCTCTGCCCCTCCATAACCTTTCCTAGAGGTTAAGTGTTGAGGGATGAGGTTGCCTTTTAAAATGTTTTGCCCACAGTAACATAAGCACCTGCAATCTTGGAGAAGGACATTTAATCACAGATAGAAAGGGATTATTAAAGCTGCTGACCTGGGTAATAGAACACAGAGAACATTGCACCCACCCTGGCTCTGCAAAGCAAAGCAAACCTGGGTTTTCCTGAAGGAAGGGAGCCAGACTTTCTGAAAGATTCAGCCAAAAAATGGCAAGTCAGGTATTGATAAACCTTTTAATTCATTCCCACTTGTTTACACAAAAGGTCTAAAAGAAAGAGGCCCAGAGCTCCTTTGGAAATGCAATGTCCAGCCCCAGTTTGCCAGGCTGTGGGAGCAGAGGTGGCACAGCTTCAGTGCCAGGGGCTGGGATTTGTGGGAATAAGGGCTGAGGAACAGAAAGGACAGGGCTCAACCTCGGGCTGCTTCATATCAGGCTAAAATTCTTAATTCTACCTTTAAAAAATTATTATTAAGAATTAATTTTTACCTTTTCCAGTTAGAAATAGTATCTTGAACAGACCTGTACTGTCAGGGAAGGAGGGTGGATAACCTGTAGGTTTCTCGTCTTTCCCTGATTTTCCCATCCTTTTCTCTCTGCTTATTTCAAACCTCTCTGTGAATCAGGAGGGGCTATCGTCTGTCAGCTCCTGCCTTTGAATTGCCAGACACCAATCTCGAGTCTGGATCACACTGACTCAGGGGAGAGACAAAATTGTCACCTTTGAGTCTCTGCCCAGGCAGTGACTGAGTGGAGTCACTGCAGCTCCCAAAGGGTGCTGAAACACTCGTTAAGAAGCCTCCATGGGGTGATGCAAACAGCAGAAATTAAATTAAACACGCACATTTAGCCCGGAATTTGGGCAGCTTTCACTGTGCTGGGTATGGGCTGTTCCTGGGTGCTCAGAGCCCCTGGAAGCCTCTTCTCCAAAATGCTCTTGGGCTTTTTATTTTTATTTATTTTTTAAATTATTTTTTATCCAGTTTGCAGAACTCTGCCTGTCGCATCAAAATAGCCAAGTGATTCCCGGATCCCGAGGGGATCTCTCCCGGTTCCGTGGGGCAGCGAGAGCCCTGCCCGGGGTGCGGGATCGCTCAGACTTTCCCAGTGCCACCATTAGATGTCCCTGGGAGACCGGCGCTCCTGCAGCCGCTCCCGGCGGGCGGCACTGCGGCATTCCCGCATCCCGGGCCCCATGGAAACCCGGGACAGCCTCGGGGAGCTCAGCCGGGGCTCCGGGGAGGGGACCAGCACAAAGAGGATTCCTGTTTCCTTCCCCGTTTTGCACCTGGAAAGCAGCAAACCTGTCCCAAGCATTCCCAACATTTTCTCGCAGGTATAGAGCATTTGGTCCTCTGTTTAATAAATGCTGCTTTGCTTCAAGTTCATACACATTTGTCTCCTTGATGCCCTAAAAATAACAAGTGCTAAGTGGAATTATTTTGGAAATAGTACCCAGGCACCTTTGGAGCAGGAGGTGGAGTTTGCCTGGATGAAGTTTGCTGCACACAGGGATTGCCCCGAGTGTAGGGAGCAGCAGAATTTGCTCATCGGGGAGAAAAGAAGGGTTCTGGCCAGGATTAGGGATTACATTTGGCAGAGATTTGCTTTGTTCTCTGGAGATGGAGCTATTGCAGGGCTGCTCCTGAGCCTCGTGGCTCTGGGGACATCGCTCTGGTGTCAGGGGACAGAGGCTCTGGTCATTCCTGCCTCTGGTCATTCCTTCCTCTGGTCATTCCTTCCTCTGGTCATTCCTTCCTCTGGTCATTCCTTCCTCTGGTCATTCCTTTCTCTGGTCATTCCTTTCTCTGGTCATTCCTTCCTCTGGTCATTCCTTTCTCTGGTCATTCCTTTCTTTGGTCATTCCTTCCTCTGGTCATTCCTTCCTCTGGTCATTCCTTTCTTTGGTCATTCCTTCCTCGGGTCATTCCTGCCTCTGGTCATTCCTTTCTCTGGTCATTCCTTCCTCTGGTCATTCCTGCTTCTGGTCATTCCTGTCTCTGGTCATTCCTTTCTCTGGTCATTCCTCTCTCTGGTCATTCCTTTCTCTGGTCATTCCTTCCTCTGGTCATTCCTGTCTCTGGTCATTCCTTTCTCTGGTCATTCCTGTCTCTGGTCATTCCTGTCTCTGGTCATTCCTACCTGTGGTCATTCCTGCCTGGTCATTCCTGCCTGGTCATTCCTGCTGTTTGCTGTTGACTGCATGACTGCACGTGCCAAGGGCTTTGGGAGCAGAGAGATTCCCTTTGGCCATGGAATCACAGGAACATTCACCTCTCACTGTGCCTTGTCTCAAGCATTCAAAGCCTCACCCAGCCCTGTCAGCTGAATGCTCCTGCTGCAGTGACAGATTTGGGGATACAGCTTCCCATCCCAGAACTGCATTCACTGTTTTCTCACTGAAACAAATGTGGTTTAATTGTTTATATGGATATTCTGAATCTGGGTTTGTTTCTGTAGTGATTTATTAGCTAGGTAGGGGTAAATAAATTTAAAAAAATGAATTATTGGTTCCAGGTCAGTGCTTGGTTCAGTAATGACTCCAGTTTTTCTCTAGAGGGGTAACAGAGTGAGTGACAATTCTGACAAATTTTTATTCTGTGAGCAAACACAGAGAACAAATTTAAATTCAGCTTCTGAAATGAAAGAAAATGGGAGGAAATATCTATTAAAAAGAGTTAATATAAATGCACATTCCGAGTGAATGTTGCCCTTATGGTAATGTTGCTGTTTGCCTTTGTAATCAGGACTATTTTTATATAACCCACCTCATTTTTTTTTTGCTCTTTGGTTCTTCAAATACCATTCTCACTGTTTAAATTTGTATGTATGAGACTGTGTATGTGGCTACATCCACAATAATGTAGAATAAAGGCTACAAAGATTTGCTGTGCAGTAGATAAGAGATTTGAATTATTCGTCTGGTAAAGTAAGATGATAAAATAGTCCTAAAGAAGGCAAAATCATTTTATTCTATATGCCTTTGTGCCATTCACCTTGGGGAAAATGAAATAGAACACTCCTGTGATTAGAAAAATAGCAGAGAAGTAGGATTACAGCGGTAGAACTTACTTATGCCACTGTAATTCAAACCCATCCTTCTCCTTTCTCATCTGATATTTCCAGTGTACAGTCCAAGCAGGCAATAAATACTTGGGATTTTTTATCAGTGAGGTCATCCCTGGAATGGCCAGCTCATGGAATTAGTTCCTAATGAGATTATTAGGCCAGTGTTTATTTTGTGGGCTCTGAACGGCCGACATAAACTTAGACGTTGTTATTTTGCTGTCAAGATTGTGTCTGAAGCTCATTTTCTTTTCCAAGACTTTAAATCTAATCTAGCCCAGCTCCCAGAAGTATCAGGACTGTTTGTGTTGTAGAAATCTTCATTCTGCACTGGGGAAAAATGAGCTTGAGCAGGTTGCCAGCCAACTGCATGCTCTGTACTGATGAGGTAAATGAAATACACCACAAAAAATCAAGAAGAGAAGTGGGGGTTCTCTTTTTTGGATGTGTTTTCATCCAGCCTCGTTGTAAACGTGGTGATTTTAGATGAATAAACTTCCTTTCCCAGTGAGGTGAAGTCTCCTATGGACAGACAGGGTTATGCAAGAATTCTGCCTTTTGATGGTGTTGATAAAGTGGAGCACAGCAGTGATTGAAAAAATCCCAGTATTGAGCAGTTGAGATGAGGAAGTGCTGAAAGATTCTGTCTCCTTGTAAAACCACAGGGGAATTTTGCAAAAGCAACGTTCAGTTACACAAGGAGTGATTTTCAGGGCTATTTCTTTTAAATCCATTTGACTCGTCTGTGGAATTATTTGAAATGCAGTTTTTTAAAATGCACCAAATCATAACAGACAGCAGTTGTTTTATCAAATCAACCACTGTCTGTGATTATATTCTAGAGATTGACTATTAGTTATGTTTGATCTTTATCCTCACTATAACAAGAGTTCTTGATTCCTGAGTTTGACCTTCAACATTGTTGAGAGAAACTGAGTTCTGCAGGATTCTGCATGAAGCCTTTTCTCAGAGCTAAATTTACTTTGTGCTGCTCCACTGAATTGTGGAAGAGCAAGTAAATGTTGATAATGGCATTTTTGCATATTCCCTCCCTGTTCCTGTCTCAGACACCTCCTTCAAGCATGCAGCAGAATGTGCTGGTAAAGAACCATCCCTCAGAATGCCTGTGCCAGTTTTTGGAGCATGGTGTCTCAGAAATATTTCGGTTCCTATCAGCAATGTCAGTGCTGGGCCATGGCGTGGGATCCTCCCTACAGCCTCAACCAGGACTGATTTGGTCCAGCAGGGATTGATTTGTTTTGCAGAACATTTCCTCAGCCTGGTGCCTTTGAAGGTCTCAGGGTCAGTGCAGGACAAGCAGAGATTTTTACCTAACCAAAAATTCCCTTGATTTTTTTATTCTGTTTTGAGGTGAGGAAGCTCTTTGAACTTGAACTTTTTCTCACTAGAGCTGAGTTACTGGAGAATCAAATTCACCTCCAGGAAAAGCCATGAATTATTTGGGTTCCAGTTTTGCCAGGATCTGTTCTGCTTATTTAGACCTTGGGTATACAAAGAGCAAAGTTAAAGGAGCTCCTCAGTGTCGTGGGATGGTCAAGGCATTTATCCAAGGTGGGATTTCATCTCTTTCCAGTTCCAGTTCATGTTCATACTGGTGTAACATCACATCCTGGTGTAAAATGAGCAGCTTGTTCTCCAACATGTTCTCTCTCTACCACATTTTCGTTGGTTTTGTAGCATTTTGGGTTATTCTTTCCCTTAAGAATGAACTTGGGAATAATTATTGCCTTTTAGCATGGAGTTTCCTAGAAGCTTTTTTCTTGAAGAAACATTTACTTTAATTGTTGTGAGATTAATAGGCAGGGAAAGGAGATACAATAAGAGATAATGTGTTCATATTTATAAAATCTTTAGACAGGCTTCAGCGAGTTCTCTAATTAACCACAGGAAGACTTTATGGGTGCTGAATAAATTAACATAAAAAATAAAAGCCTTGGTCGATTAGAATGCCTGAAACCAGGTTATGTATTGTTGGTCTTGCAAACAGGGGTCACAAATGGTCAGGACAACCTAAAATGAGGGTCTGGTTCCCTTTTCTTGTGTGAGCAAATTCTTGGGTGGCTCACACTGATTTAGTGATATAAGAGGAAATCAGGTCTCCACTTCTTACAGACTTAAGAGAGTCCATTAAGTCTATTTTAGCTCAGTGATTTTGTTCTTTTCAAAGGCATTTTAAGTCAGAAAAAACCCCAGGAATTGTTCTTTAATGAAGGCAATCTGAGACGTTTTGGAGACTGAATTACCACACTGTGTGTGCTGCCTTAAAGAACACTGAACCCCCCCATGGGTGCTCTTCACACCATTCCCTTACCCAAACTGGGCCAGAGCAGGCTCAGGCTGGAGCTCAGGAAAGGTTCTTCCCCCAGAGGGTGCTGGGCACTGCCCAGGCTCCCCAGGGAATGGGCACGGCCCCGAGGCTGCCAGAGCTCCAGGAGCTTTTGGACACCGCTCTCAGGGATGCCCAGGTGGGATTGTTGGGGTCTGTGCAGGGCCAGGAGCTGCACTGGATGATCCCTGGGGGGCCCTTCCAGCTCAGGACATTCTATGATTCTACAGGATAGAGATTTATTGGATGATGTGTATTGATCCCTTCCTCAAAATGCTGTGTATAAAACATTAATCACAGCAATTTCCTTGATGGCTTCTTGTCCTCTAGAAAAGATGAAAATGCAAAACCCATCAAGAAGCTGATTTGTAGAGCAGTTCCTGAGCACAGCACCTTGCAGTTGTGGTAGTTCCTGCATCAGTGTTCCTGGGAAGCTGCCAGATTAATATTCATCTTCTTAGGAGAATTAACAAAATGGCTGCGATAAAATATTACAGACACTGCCTTCTCTGCTGACCTATGGGCATGGAAAACAGCAAACCCCTCAGGAGGAAGCCCTGAGTCCTGGGAGAGGCAGGGGAAGATTGGAACAGCAGGGCTCTGTCTGGATTTGGGTGTCATCCCTGCCTGTGGAACCAGATGATCTCTAGGGGCCCTTCCAACCCAAACCATTCCCCCATTGCTCACCTCTATTTTGAGAGCAAATCTGAGCTGTGCCCCAGAGAAACAGCTCTGAGCTGGCACCAAGCTCTAGGAATGCCAGAGTAGATGATATTTAAATGGCTTTGTGAGTGATTCCCTGTGCAGAGGAGATTTTCTCCTCAGTGCAGCCCTTCCTTTTGTCTGCTTGACTTCAACACAGGGGAAGAAAGAACTGAATCAGAGAAAGAGCCTAAGGGGTGGGATTCATGTCATCAAGGATGCATTCCCAGTGCTCCTGTCTGTGCTCTTCCATGAGCAGATGGTGGCCTCCAGTTTTAAGGAATCAGCTTCTGAAAACCTCGTGTGTATCCATGTGGGAATACAGGGAAAAGGGAGTGTGTGGTGCTGGAGTTCTGCAAATGCTCCTTGAGTGTTCCAGATCACTGGGATGGGTCTGGATTATTACAGGTTGTACAGACACTTCCCACTGCACAGAGTGGAGCACTCCCAGATGCTTCTGAGAATGTTATTTCTTCACTGTCAGGATGTGTAGATGAGGACTTTCAGTTCTCAGTTCACAATGAGTATTTTGAAGTTGCTTGTTGCATGAGAAGACAGGATTCAAACCTGTCCAAAATAACTCCTTGTCCCTGCTGCTGCTACATTTAATACCCAACATCTTCTAGGACCACAGGTTTCAGAGAAAGGTGCACAAAGTTGCCAGTAGGATGAAAATGCAATAAGCAACTTCTGGGAATTTTTTTCTGATGTTTTCTGACTTTGAATCCCAATGGGTTTTTATTTCTCCTCTAATATTGTATTTCTTTGACCCCTTCTAAATGGGGACGTTCTAATTACCCACACAAATGCTCAGCTCTCCTTTGGCTCTTACTGAATTCCTGCAGGTCACCAGCCCTGGCTCATAATTTCATGAGTCACTGCTGAATATGCACAACTGTTGGGAGTTAGGACAGCCTGACCCTCAGCTTCAGCATGACAACGTTCATGCACTCTTTGGAGAGGTTATTTCACAGCAACCCTTCCCATCACTGGCCCCATGCAATTTTGTCATTATCTGGAATTATAAATGCATTTACTGGCGAGGAGCAGCAACCAGCAGCATGTCTGTACCTCTCACTGCCCTGGCAGTTTTCCTCCTGCCAGATTTGCTCCTGGAAAGCTGCAGGTGGAGCTGATGCAGAGTCAAAACCTCTCACAGGATCTGGGAAAAGGAGCGGTTGGCTTGAAATTACTCTTCAAACACGATCAAACTGCTCTGGAAGATTGTTCTGGTACAAGTATTAATCTTTATTAGCATTAATGATTTTATTAATGAGGGGACAGCAAGAAGCTTATAACCTTATCTCTACCACATAGGGCTATAGATAAGAGGATGAAAACCTTGCTGAATGACCACTTATCCTCTTCCATAATCCATAGCTCCCACTAGAAGCTTCTCACTTCATTTCCACACATTGAAAACACTGCTTCAGAGATGCTCTTGGTTATTGAGGGACACGGAGTTATTTCAGACATGTTTGAATCCTGTGCCCTGGTCAAAGGACTGGCTGAACTCAGACTGTTTAATTTCTCTTTTGTTTGTTTAAGGTTACCAATTCCCAAAGGCAGAGCCATTGTTTGGATTATTTTGGTAAATAAGTCCAGAGCCATGGAACCAAGCTGATAGATAGAAGCAGCTGTATATATTTAGTATATTCCTTTAAGCTCCCAGGGCAATGGATTCACCTGCTGAGCTGCAATTGAGAGAGTTTCCAACTTGTGATCCTGGAGGGATGAGCAGTGAGGGTGACACACTGAATTTGGTATTGCCCTTCAAGAGTAGTTTCAATTAAGTCTTTGAAAACAATCCATTTTCCTGGTGCTCTTCAGACTGAAGCGTTTTTCTCTACAAAATTCCTTACAGAAAACTGGGTGATTTTCCCTGCTCTGGAATGCAGCCTCTTCTGGAGAGCAGAGTGGTTTGAATTACTGAGTGGCACTTTGAGGAGAGCAGGTGAACAAAATGCTTTTAACTCAAAATGCAGGAGGAGGGAAGGCCAAATAACCCCTTAGGATTTAATCCTGCGAGGGGCAAAAGGAAATTCTTTGAAGTCAGCCGAGACTTATTTGTTTGTTTGTGACCTGCAAGGCCAGGAGGGACCTTGAGATCATGGAGAGCTCTTGGTGTGTGACAGAGCTTGGGATGTGCCACGTGGAGTTCATTGGCCAAGCCTGGCTCCAGCCAGGGAATATCCAGGACTGAGTTGGGATGAGCAGGTGGGGAGTGAGCAAAGCCACGGCCGAGGCAGAGCTGGAGGCTGTCACTCCCCAGTGGAATATTTGCCATGGAAAGCTGGATCCCAGTTTTCCTGCTGTTCCCAGAGCAGGTTGCTGGGATCACTCTGCCATTCCCTGGAGTCACTGTGAATCCTGGGAAAAGCCAGTGCCAGCAGGGTATGAATGGCCTGGGGGGCTCCTGGGATGGGAACAGAGCTGGGAGTGCTGCTGGAATTTAGCTGAGATCTCATTTTACTCCACATTTTATGAGCTTATAACCTTAACAAATCTGTAGGAGCCATTTACTGTCAGAAAGATAAAACTCCCATTTGTAGACTTAATATTTCAAAAGATTCCCTTTTTTTGGTCTCCTTTGCTACCTTTTTATAGCTCATAAAGAATGATTTGGTTTTCCTGCTTTGTTTCTGTTGTAGTTTATGAACCTGCCAGCTAATAAAATTTCAGGAAAATCTAATTCCATTGAAAAGTTCAATTCAATTTTTTTTAATAGGAATTTTATTTGAACACCCTTGTTTTAACATAGCTGCCAGCAACATGAGCAGTTTTAGGGTTTGTGGGAGAACACATTTCATTTCTCATTCCAAAGATATACTGGATTTTAATAATTTCCAAGGGCAGGAGTGGATGCTGAAATGACAAACTGCTGTTGCCTGCACAAAAGCCTCCAGGCACCCTCACAAAAGCATTACCAGCAAGAAGATTGCAAGCAAGGACACTGTTCCTTGGAAGTACTGTGGGAGTGAAGGAAAAGATTGGAATTCCCTTGCACCCATTCCATTCCTGCTCAGTGGACACCAGGCTTCTGAGCTTATGAATTAAAGGTATTTGATCTGTGTGCTAAAACTCATAAAAACCAGGAATCCCCTGACTCATCCCAACACTGCTGGCATTTTGGAAATCCTGAGAAAGGCCAGGATTGTTGCCTTTAGTGGAATTTTGAAATATTCTTTTACACAGCAGTTGGCTCTTGGATCCATCTTAACCATGGCCTTGCTGCAGCAAGAAATGTTTCTAAATGACCAAAATCTGTTCCAATACTAAAGAGCAAGAAAATAGATCTGAGGGAAATCAGTTTTAAAGGAGAAACTTTGAGAAAGGTGGCATGTCCTGATCAATAATGTTATATATAGAGCTGAGTGAATTTATCCCAGTCTGAAGTGACTTCTTAATTCCAACTGGACATTCAAGGAGGAATTGTCACCATCTGTGCCAGGAGCCCTGGGGAAGAGACCAACCCAAGATCACAGGGCTCTTTGAATGCCTTCAAACCTTTCCATTAGCACTCAAATGAGTCTGGCAGAAAGGGAGTTGGATTTCAGCGTTTCTCAGGGCTCCCAGCTCTGTTACTGTAATTCCTCAGCTGGTTTTTTTAATGAAGTGGGCCCAGCTATGGTGTGGCAGGGTTTGAGTCTGTCAGAGTTCAACTGCAGTGTGACAAAGGGACTCCCTCTCCCTTCAGATGTGCATTGAAGTGGCTGGGGTGAAACCTTACACTTTTCCCTAAAAAAACTCACTTATCCAATTCTCTAGATGGATTTTCAAGCCTAAAAACTTGAAGATTTTAACGTCTTCTTCTCGAAAAATCCAGCACATTCTTATTTGCCTTCTGCAAGTCTTCCTCTGCAGACATCATCTAACACAAAGCAAAGCTTCCCCTGCACAGGCTCTTTCATGTAAAAAAACTACAAAAGTCTCAGCAATTTAATAAATCCATACCTGTAATCCATACCTTTTCCAGGAAAGAGCTATGGTGATTTTTCTGTCCTATGATGGTGATTTTTCTGTCCTGTGATGATGAGAGCCTCACTTTACAAGTAGTGTCTACTCTGAATTGATCAAAGTTGTTATTTTACTGATTTTTTAAAGTTTCTACCCATTTCCTCAGCCCTGTAAGACACATGAAGCATTGATGATGCAATGAAATGATTTTGCAAATGTACACACATTCTTATCTGTGTGGCAAACAAAAATATTGAAATATGAAGTGTCATTATAACATTTCCAATCGTTCTGTGAGCAAATGATGTTCAGCAGCAAATGTAAATATTGAAGCTGTGTTAAAATTTCATTGACTCTCTTTGCAATCCCTTTCATCCCTCATTAAAATGGAGCCCTAACAAACATTCTTTGCAGGCATATGTGACAAACTTCTCCTGGGAAGTGCTTTTCTTTCGACTTCACACTAGAAATGTTTCATATGATGCTTCCTGTCACTTTTGAGGATGTAGATTTTAAAATAAAAGTACAATACTAATTCTTCCTTTTATGGGAGCTTTTCTTCAGCTGGAATATATCTTATGCTCATTTCCTCTAAAGAATCATTCTGGAAAAAAAAGAAATTTTCCTTTATGGCAAAAATTTGAGTTTAGAGCTTTTAATTTCTATCAATAAGAGCTGATTTTGCCAACCTGATTCCAATTGTCTTCTTGCAGGATCATTTTCCTAATTTCATCCTGGTATGACTTCACATTTGATGATGGGGACAGGAATTAAGCAGCTGCAAAAATTCTGAAAGCTTGGTTTGTACCTGTTCAAAGACCACCTGGGCCATGAGTGGCCTCTCCTTGGTCTGGGCCTGCCCTGATCTCCTAAACTTGTTTTTTTTATTAGGAGAGAATCTTTTGCTCTCAATAATAACCAGAAATGTGCCTCATCCCTCCAGAGCACCAGCAAAGAGTGATCCCAACCCAAATGGAGTAACTGGGAATGCTGAGGTGGGTTCTGAAGTGTGGGAATATAAACCCCAGCAAATGCAGCCTATGCAGTGTTTCTTCCCAGGTTCCAGGCTTCCACTGAAAAGTCTTTAAAAACAAAAGGAGGGTCACTAATCCATTTTGGGATTTATGCTGTCCTTTATTAGCATTTTTCATATTTTTTGAGATAACTCATGCTGTGCTCACAGAAGGTTTTGCAGCCTTTGTCTGCCTTTAAAGAAAATTGAATGTGCTTCCCTATGTTGTCATTTGGTTTGAATATCCTAAATTTCCCAAACCCCAAATACAGTGGGGAACTAAAATAATGAAGAACTAGAAAACCAGGCTGTGGTCTGATGGTCTGCTTTGGTTTGCTGCCTTTGTGGGAGCTGTTTGTGCATTTCCCAGCAGATGAAGACCCCTCTTCTGCAGCACTGTTTGGGGCACTTTGCATGGAAACAGGAAAGGAGGGAATTTTCTGAAGGACAAATTGTGCACTGAATCTGAGGGAATCAAGTGATGTGACTGTTCAATAATCCAGGTATCAGTGCAGCTCTGTCTGGTGGGTGTCAGGGGGACTTAACTAAATCCTGGATGTGGCAAAATTTATTAATGTCCCAGCACCGAGATCCTGCTGCCCTTGCATGGATTTTCCAGCTCCCAGGAGGAATTTCCCTTTTCAGGTCCTTTCCCATTGTACCATGCTGGAGTAGGGCAGCATGAACAGGGTGTGCAGACTCTGTTCCACTTGTCTTTACTCACAGACTACTCAGTGAGTAGTTAGTGTTTAAGCCCATTAAAATATTGCTCTTTACTGAATGGTGTTAAACCAGAAAAACAGATTGGTGTTAGTCTGGCTTAAATAAAGAACTCCCTGACAGCTGTGTACTAAATGAACTCTATTCATAAATAGATTATTGTTAATTGTACCACCCTTGGGATAATGTTAGGAGGAGGGAATTGCTGACCATGATTTAGGGCAGTATTACCATTACATTTTTTCTCTAGAGAGCTGAGATCTGCTCGAGCCCAGAGAAAATTTCTGCCAGTATTTTGAATAGGTCAAATTTGTTGTTGGGTACATCTGGAATCTGGTTTTCTCTTTGTCAGCTGGGGTTTTCTCTTTGTCAGCCAGGAATTTTCTTTCTTCCCTTGACTGGGATGAATGTTGGCTCTCAGAGCTGCAGAGATGCAGGGTCAGTGCTTCTCTGTGGCTCTTTAAGAGGATTTGATGCAGGACCTGGCCCCAGTGAGATGCAGATCTGTACTCCCAGAGCAGAGAGAAGCAATGCACCACAGCCAGCTCCACAACATCACTTGAAGAGCAGCACCTTTTTTCTCCTCAATTCCTGCCTTTTCCTTCCTGGAAGGAAATAATGGTCCAAAGGCAAAGAAGAAGAAGAAGACAGCCTCACTTTTCCTTTTCTGTTGGCACATCCCATTTATTACAACATCCTGAAGGCATCTGGGATCTCACAGATTCAAAGATTAACATCAAGGCCGAAGAGTGTCTCATCAGCACAGAGGAAAATCTCATTCAGCAGAGGAGGGATGCTGAGTCAATAGGTCTCAGTGTCTGAGCTGGCCATGAGTCATCCTGACAGAGGAGGAATTGCTGCTCTAACCTCCAGAGCAGTTTGGATTCAGAAACAATCCATCACCCAGGCAAGGAGTCGTTTGTGACGGCCAGATTTGGATCCAGCTCTTTCAGTGCTCGGGGAGACGAGGGTTTGGCTCCACTCCACCCTCCTGTCCTTCTTCCATGGGGCTGTAAAGTCGTGTCACACTTTCACCTTGATGTTGTGGCAGGAGAGGGGTTTGGTGCCTGTTTCAGAGGCTTTGGGGAAAGAGAGGAATGCAATCCTGTCCATCCCAGATGTTTCAGCAGACAAGATTAAGGAACCCATTACCTTGATCCCCCACACTGCTGATTCTCACCCCCTTCCACCTGCTCTCCTTGCCTTACCCCTCTTGTCTTTGTGGCTCTGCTCCCTGCTAAGATGGCTTGTGACATTCTAGCTTGGGGCGTAAACAGTGCAAGGCTGGCTTTGAAAAATATACATGAATAAAAGGTCAAAACTCTCCCAGAAAATTATAAAGTTCTTGGTTGGTTGTTGGTTTGTTTTTTTTCTTTTTTTCTGTTGTTGTTTTGGTTTGGTTTTTTTTTAATGCATAGTTATGAAAAACAAATTAACCTTTGGGATTTTGAGGAATTCACTGTGACAATGGTCCAGTTTAAAAATAACAACTGCTGCTCCAAGATGAGTGCCCAGAGATGCCAGGTTTGTTCTGTTGGCCCTGAGGATCACTGAGTGTGTAGTCCTAGCTTTAAAAGTCATGCTAATCTCGCTCCTCCTGGAAGGGCAGAAGGCACAGCCCTACATGTGGGAGTTCCAAGGATGAGTTTTCTTTAGTGGCAAAACAAGGACTTCATTATGCTCCTGGTCTCTTTTATCCTGTCTGCTGTCAGGCTTGAATTCCTCTTTAACGATGTTACAGGGGAAGAAAGAAAGACAAGAGGGAAAAGCCAGAAATCACAAAGTTTTCACAGTAACAACTGTGAGCAGAAAAAACCGTGGTAAAAGGAGAAACACTCATCATGTCTGACTCAGACAAGGATCAGTGTGTTATTGACAGATGCTTGGGCCTCTTTCCCCCACATGACATCAGAGAAAAAACTTCCTGCTTCATCTGCAAAGGAGAAGACTCAGGTTTTAAAAACTTTCTATAATGATTTCAGAAATTTGATTTGATTTTGGAGACTTGACTTTCCAGAGGATCATGGCATTATGAATCTTTTCCCTGAAGGAGACTCAAGGAAGTGGACAGTTCACAATTCATAGAGTGGACATGATTAGCTAATGTCTAATATCACTATTTAGGTGGGATAAATGCAGCAATTCTGCCATGAGAGAACACTGAATGCTGTTTGTTGTCTGACAAGTGAAGCAGAGGAGCAGGAGGAAAAAACAAAGGCACAAGAGTGTCTATGAAGCTGTGAGATAAACTGGGAGTTTTCTTAGAAAAGCCAACTTAAGCTTGTCTTTACACAAGAAGAATGTAATTTGTTTTGTTTTGCTTTGCTATGTGAGATCAGTGTTGCCACATCTTTTGTCTGGATGCAGACAAAAAAGTCATTAATTATTAGCAGACTCCACTTTCCACCATTCCCAGAGCCCTGAGAGGCTCCAGGTGAGTCACCAGCCCCATCTCCACTGTTTAGAAAGGCCAGGCCTGTGTGGCTTGGGGGTTGTCGTGGTGATTTCACTGTGTGCTGGGATGAAACAGTGACTCAGACTTGGCTGGAAGGGACCTCAAGAGGTCTGAACTCGACCCTCCTGCACAGAGCAGGGTCTGGCCCTGCAGTCAGCCCCAAAATGTGTTACAGAGAGGGTTTAGTCCTTCTCAAGTGCAGGATTTGTCCTCAGTGAATGTCATAAGGTTCCTAATGTCACTCTTAATACTTGAAAGAGGTTTTTTTGCCTTTGTTTGGATGGGTCAGATCACTCTGAGTGAAATTACTGAACTGACTAAATCACCTGTGGAGCTGCAGTTTGCCCTAAAAGTATGCAAGAGATGGGCTTAACCCTGCAGTATCCTTACCATGGATTTAGCCAAGAGCATGCTGTGGACATCTATTCCTACCCTTTCCTACTCTGGGTTTACAAGCATTACTCATTTTTCACAGTGTTGTAGGTTCTCACTTCAACCAAAGCTCCTTCTGTGTGCTCATGGGCCTGGGAAGGGCTGACAGAATAACTCCATCTCTTTATATCCTCTGTGGTCAACTCACACTCTGAAGAAAAACCTCTGGATCCAGAAGGTGAACAGCTTAAAGCTCAGAAGAAATATTTCTTCTTTACTGGGTATTATTTCTGCTCAGTGAAGAAGAGGCTGGAATCAGCCCCAGGGGTTCTGTGTGGATCATGTACTCAGGGTGAGCATCACGAGTGACAAACTCTTAGGAAGGATATGGGAGGCTCTCCTAATTGATTTCATTATCCTGACATTTGGCATTTGAGATTATGACAGCTTCAGTCCTGTTACTTCCTGGGAGCCACAGCCCTCTCTGAAAGGCTCCTTGAGGAAATCTGGACCAGGAGTATTTAGAAACCACGTTGCTCTGCCCTTGTGGTCGGTGCAGACGTGGAGTAAAGTCCTCACTGCCTGCAGAGAGGAGAGGAACAGACAGCTCTCACTTTGTGCCTCAGTGCACACGGAGAGAGGTGAAGTGAACTGCCACAGCTGTGATTCCCTGAGCTCTGGTTCCTGAGCCCCTGCAGGAGTTTAGACAGAGCAGTTTCTCCTCTCGGAGTTTTAATGAATCTCATCAGGCTGTAGGAACTGCTGCCACTCATCACTGACTGTGCTGACAAAAGAATAGTTAATTTATGGCCCTTGCAGGGCTTCTCCTACTCTCCACACAGAGCCAGCTCATCCCAGTGCAGGCAGCAGGGGACATTCTGTGTGCCACCAAAACTGGCCATGGAATGTGTGCTGGGAGCCTCTGGAAGCTGTGGGATACTGGAAGGTTCTGACACAACGTTATCATCTACTGCTCATGGCCTCAGTGTGTCCAAAGCACTGAGAATGAACAGCATTTTCTACTCTTTCTAAACCTTTGCACTTTATAAACCCTCTCAAGTGAAGTCTGATTATGGGAGGAAGGAAAAAGGCCCTAACTGGAAATCAGCTGGATTCCCTTCTCAGCTTTCTAATGTCACCACCACCAAATCTGTTTATCTTAATCCTAAATCTTTCTCTTGCTAGTCCCTATTTTCTCCTGGGATTCTTATCACCCAAAGCCACCAAGCTTCAATACTTTAGGCTGAGATTTTCTGATCAGGCCTCTCTACGTGCTGCTGCTGTAGAAACAAAAATCTTTTCCATCCCATCCAG
The DNA here is from genome assembly GCA_013398115.1 of Falcunculus frontatus. Taxonomy (NCBI): domain Eukaryota; kingdom Metazoa; phylum Chordata; class Aves; order Passeriformes; genus Falcunculus; species Falcunculus frontatus. The sequence continues at coordinate 304,143 of VZRV01003634.1, read as the reverse complement.
CAAAAGTAAGGGATGGAGAAGTTACATCCCCTGGCCGAGACCTAAGAGCAAATCTTCCATTTCTGCATTCCCAATGCTGTCCATTTCCCCCAAATTCCTTCCCGAGCCTTGCCGTAACAAAGTCCCTTCCACAAGTGTAACTCAAGCTGGATGTGATTAATAATTCACATTTAGTGCTAAAAGCAAATCAGAGTTAATTTTGTATATTTTGCTTCCCCTCTTTCATGGGTCGGTTTCCGCGGGAAGGCGGCTCCGCAGCGCGGCGCTGGCGGTGACTCACACCCTCTATAAAGAACTAAAACATTCTTTGGTTTACAGAAAAGAATGTTCCTGCTCATTATGGGGATGAAAGGAGATTGCTGCATTTCAAATGACATGTATAATTTAGACACTTATTTCTAGGACTGTTTGGAACAGGGAATGAAGAGAAACTAAAATGTTTGAAGTGACTTGAGTGCTTCATAGTTTTTAATGTGACTGGCAAAATACACAGCACGATAACTTTTAAGGCTGCTAATGGAAGAATGGCTCTGAAACTCTAACACACTTCTTTTTTTTTTCTTTCCTAATACCAGTATTTATTTTATGCCATGAGTAGAAACTGGTATTTGTCAGTCTGTAAAAAAAAAAAAATATCTTGTTTTTTTTCTGCTGGTAGTTACCCGCTGTGCCACCAAAGTGGAAAGAGGAATGGGAAATGGTATTCCAGAAAAACCAGCCAGCTGGTGAGGAAAATGGCAGCAGGTCTGCTGCACTTGGATGGAGCTGGGAGATTTTTTCCTTCAGCATTCTGAATGTTAAACCTGCACTACAGAAGGAGAGCATGGAATATTCTGTATTTCAGCAGTGCAGAGTTTATTCAAATAAGAATTCAACAGCATCATCATGGTATTGGGAAGTATTTATATAATTGTGTTCTTTTTAGAATATTATGGCAAGCCAAATCCAACACAATTTCTGGAATTTTGAGGCTGAACAAGCCCCAAATGCCCTCACGCTCTGCAGATTATCTTCACAGACTTCTGTACTTCCACGCTTTGGTGACCACGGGCTGTCCTTAGAAGGCAGAATTGTGATTCTCTCTTCTCTCTCAGCCCCATTTATTGAGATATTTTAGAAGTAACCAGACACAAAGTCTGTGTTCCATGGGCTGTTCTTGGCAGCAGCTGGTTTGGTGCATTTCTCAAGCAAATTGCTCTCTTTTTTTTGGAGGTCTGTGAATCTTTAAAGCTAACACAGTGGGCAGTTCCCTCTGAGCAGGGAGAGTGTGGCAGCCTCTGTCCTGACTTTGGAACCCCTTGCAGAAATTTGGATGAGATCTATGCCTTGTAAAAATTTCTCAAAACTGTTGCATTATTTATTTTTATTCTGCTTCAAGGACAACGCTTTTCAAACCAAGAGATGACACAAAGGAGCCCTGGGCTGTATAAATATAGAATCTTTTTATTTTTTTGGTTAATAGATACAGTACAATTTTTGACTACATAAGAAAGCGTTGTTTTCAGTGCATACATTCTTCAGACAGACAGGAACATGGCAGACAAACATTCCTTGGTGGTTTGAACATGGCACTTGGTTTATTTCTGTAAGTCCCAAGTTCCTGGCTTTTCCCAGTTTTCCTTAGTTTATTTCTGTAGGTCCCAAGTTACTGTTCTTTTCCCAGTTTTCAGTGGCTGCTTTGACAACTCAAGGTCTAAGGAAAAATGAATTGAGTACTACCAGGAGAACAGGACACTGCTCAGTGCATCCCACACTGTTCTCCCTGGAACCCCGGTGGTCCCAACTGACCCAGGCCAAGTTTTGCATTCTATGTTCACAAAATATGGAAATAACAATGTCAAACAAACCACCCAATGCTTGGGCTCAACACTTCCATAGTCCCCTGTGCTCTGTCTGACTCCTGAGAGGGTCAAATCCCAAACTCCTCCCTGAATTTCACTTGTGCAAGATGGTGTTTGTGCCATGACTTTGGCAAAATTCTTTCTGTTCTTTTGTGGTGTAGTAAAACCCCAAGAAAATGGATCCCAGCATTTGGCCATTACATTTTCAGGGACGGAGAAAGAATTATTGCTGCCTTTTGTGTTTTTTACTTACTGTATGATAAGAAAAAAACTTCAGGCTGATCTGTGAGTGTGATACTGAACCTGAGCAACTCCTGCATTGAGGGAAACCTGATAATGCTTATCTTGTTCTGTAGCTATTTGCTTGCAAACAGTTCCTGGTGTGTCCCATTGGTGCTGGTGGGATTTAGGGATCCTGGAGCCCAGCCCACATCCCCAGAGCTGGGATGGGCCAGATGGAACCTGCAAAGTGAGACAGGACGTGAAGGATCAGCGAGGGGATAAATCATGAACTGCTGCCTGGCCAGTTCCAGGCTTACCTGGCAACTCCTGCAGGGCACAGGAGAGCAAATCCAGTGAGAGAAACACCTGCATGCTCTGGGGTATCCTGGGTGTTGGCCAAGCAGGTGACTGGAGGGAGGATTTGTGTCAGTGGGATGTCAAGCAGAGCAGTTGAGGTCTGCAGGAGCCCTAAATGTGTTCACCTGCAGCACTCAGGGGTTTGTTTGACACCATTACTCAGATTCTGAGTTTTATCTGAATTCCTTGACATCCCAAGTGGATACTGTGGGCTCAGCAGCCTGCTTGGGACCCCCTTCTTGTGAGGATAACTTGGCAGAAACCTACAGAAATCTCATTGTTTGAGGAAAGGACTCTGGGAAAGAGCAGATTCACACAGTCACCAGCCTTCGTTTTGCTCCAGACACCAATATTAAAAAATCAGTAGATTGAAAAGCTTCTCCCTTTCAGGGCAGGACACAAAGAGACTTCCAGACAAACTAATATAAACTAGATTTCCTTGGCTATATAGTGAGGATTCAATGTGAAAAAGCTCGCTTTTTATTATCTGGTTCAGCCCCTGCAAGCACAGGATAAACAGCAGTGAAATGATCCTATACCTGATCTTAAGGAAAAGGCAGAGCAAAGCAATCCAAAGGGACTGGGAGGGCAAATATCAAGAAATAGATGAAAAGTAGAGAAAAGAGGAGACGGGAGATTGTTACAAACACCAGCCTGAACACGAAGGTGAAGGCACTTGGACACTTAAGTGGGAGGTGATTGCTGGAGAGGAGACAACACAAATCTGTGGAGAGCTCTGAGCTCCTCTGCCCCAATTCTCTGGGCTTCCAAGAACACAAAAGCAGTAGGAGTGAGCACCATCAAAGGAAACAAAGGTACATGCTAATACAGATCCCACTGAGCTCAGGTTAGAGAAAGCAGCTGGCAGACAGGAGTCGAGTAAGAATCCCTGAGAAGTCTGAAAAAATAATAAAACATCACATCATTTAAACAATTTACCCCTTCTGATCCTCCAGCCAATCCACCAGCCTCCAATTAAAACCCAGGCAGTGGAAATCCCTCACCTTTAACATGAGCTGCACATGGTGACACTTCTAGGAACGATATAAACCTGCCAAATTCTTCCAGATTCCTGTTTCCTTACTGAAACTAAATAACGTGGAGAATAAGTGAGAGGCAGAGACACTCCCAGCCAAGAGAGCTGCTGTGCCATGGCACTAATGGGGCACTGTAAACTGGAGCCTGGCCTGCAAGCATTAGTGAAATGTTTAGTACAATACTTAACTCTGTTACATCTGGGTATCTCTTTCTCTTTGGACTAAAATGTTACAAATTTTACCAGATAAATGAATCACTATATTATTTGCTACCGGGTACACTATATACATCATTGGAAGAAGAGAACAATAATTAAATTAAGGGAGGCGAGAGAAGGACAAACAAAATATTAGTAAATAAAATAGAAGACAATATGTTCAATAATACTTTTCAGGCAATACTTTTGCTTGTTACATTTACTATAAGAAGGAAAATATCTTCCACTCAAAATAAACATTGGAAACAGCTGCCCAAACATCAGTCAGTCCCTTCCATCGCTGGACACTCGGCTCTGCTCAGGACGTTCTCGATTCTGCCACTGCAGAGGAGCCCTCAGTTTTGGGGGCTGTCAGTGCAACCAGGGGTTTAAACATCTCGAGCACTGGAGCCTGTGCCCTGTTTCACCATCTCAGGTGGCACAGAAAGGCTGATGTTTGTTACTGAGAGCCAGAAGGGCCCTGGCTGCCCCCAGTCCGCTGGGCCCCGCTCCCCAAACGCGCTCCTCGGAGAAACCCCTGAGGCTCATCCTTCAGAGAGGGGAGGCCACGTGCTCAGCTCACCCAGCAGAGTTTCCCATTCTTCCTCAAAACACAGAGCACACGTGCAGGTTTTGTTCCTACATTTCCAAGTTCACAAGTGAAGGTTTTTCAAGGCCGTTTTCTCACCCTCCAGCTCAAGGTGCAGTAACAAACATCTCCAGCTGAGGCCATCAGCAGCAGAGCCACACACACTGTCTGCACCTGCTTTTCCTTTTGCCTCATCAATAATTTATTTCCACAAGAACTGATTGATTACTTGATCAGAGCTATAGATAGCTAATAGTGTTTGATGAAAAACCGATCCAATGAGCTTTCTGGGGCTCATCAAAATTCTTTCCCAGTAGTTTCTTCTCTTCTATGACCAGCTCTACTTAATACATAGGTACTAAAATACAAAGCAGTGCAAAATGACCATAAAGCAACTACAGCCCACACCTATCTAGAGGCTGCACTATGAGCAGGGGGCTCTGGAGGGACTGCAGGTGGTTAATAAGTGACTCTGAAGTCAAGGAGAAGGAGCAGTGCAGTTCCCCAGAGCCCATCCTTCAGATGCTTGAGCATTCACAGTTAACGTGGTGTGGGCTTTGGAGATTTGTTTCCCCTTTGATAATACCTGAGGCTTGTTTGTGATTCCTTCAGCGTAGCCCACTGCAAGCACTCATCCAGAGCAGCTTCCTTTGCTGCTGTGAGGGTGTGCAGCTGTCTTTGCCAAGGTAACATCATCGTTCTGCAGGGGTTGGATTTCATCCCCCTCCAGTCTGAATCATGAAGAAAAATTCTTTTTCCGCCGAAGAAGTCAAATCAAGGAAGAAAAGGAAAGAGTTGTGCAGAGCTTGGAGGAAACTGCACAGGGAGGCGTTCATGGATCAGTTTGTAACTCAGGAGGTTACAGCCCTCGCTGGCAATGAACATCTTCCTCATCCTGGCTTTTTCTACTTGCAGCCTGGAGTCCTTCCCCTTCCTAAATTTTTAAAGGCAACTCTGATTGTTACAGAGCACATGAAAGGCAAAGGATTATTTGCTGATTTTTGAGGCTGCTGTGATGATGCACAGGGCACACAGGGCACCTGGGCACACCTGTAACAGTCCCTGCCACACACAGCTTTGGGGCAGGGGCAAACCCACTGTGAATCTCTCACATGTGAGAATTTGTGATCCTTTCAGTCCTGCTGCAACAAAAGCTTTGAATTACCCTGAACCCAGGAAGGGCTTTGCATATGATACCAGTATTTACCTTGGCAAGAAAGTCAGAGATAAATGTGTGTCACATGGGCTTGCAGCTTAGCACGGGCGAGTATCCCCAGGGTCAAACCCTTGGGCACCCGCCACAGAATCCAGAGGAAATGCTTGTTTTGTTTCGTGTGTTGTTTTAGTAAATAGCCTGTGTGCAGAAAGGAAACATAAAAAATGCTGCTGCCCTGCTGGTGCCTCATGAGTGCGAGTGAGTTTTTGTGTTACTCTCGTGCTGGTAATGAGAGTTTTCTGCACATTCACACAAACGTGTGCATGTGAGCTGGGAAATCCTGTTTGAGTTAAGAAGGTTCTTATTTAAGGCAGTGATTTTGCCTTGCAACCATTACAGATGCATCTCCAGCAAGGTTCCCTATTGCATGTCTGCTGAATGAACTGCTGATTGAACAAGGGGAAAGCCCAGGGGATCAGATTTAACCCCACTGTGTGCCCTCCTGGCCCAACAGAGCAGGCACACGAATACTACCAGCCTTCTCTGGGCCATGCCATCTTTAGGAGTGTATCCTCTGGGCAGTGAAAATTATTAAATCCAAATTGCAACCAAAATATCTTGGATTTCAAAATATCCTAACCAATCCCTGCAGGATGTGTGCAGGGCCAGGAGCTTGAATCCTGTGTTCCCAAGCAGCTTGGCACAACCTCCATGGAGTGAAGTGGGAATGCAGGAACCTGTGGATCTGTCAGTGCCAGGGAACAGCCCCAGCCAGGGGGAAGGAGTGGCAGCAGTTCAGGGTTACAGCTCCCACTAGGACTCTGATAGACAGAATGTTATTAATTCACTGCAGATCTTGCAATAGGCCTTGAAAGAGAAGAGAGAAGATGCTCTTAAATTCTTTCTAATCACATCCGAGATGTGCCAGAAGAAACAAGTGAAGCATTATCCTGGCAGAATTCCCTTCTGTTTTATCCAGGCTCCCTGGAGGCACAGGAGAAGCTGGCAAGGCTGAGGTGCAACCTGTGCTGGGGGCACTGGTTACACTGGGGGGGCTGAGTAGTGGATGACAGAGTTGTAATCCGGAGGAGGGCTGTGGCATTCCAGGTTGGGATCCATAGGGAGCAGGACAGAGTCTTCCAGGGGGAAGTCCATGGTGTCCTCTTCCACCTGCACTGCTGGCTGGTACTTGACTGTCTCGTGGTCAGATAGGATGGATTCCTTGCTCCTGCTCACAGCTCTCCGCCTGTTGGGAACAAACATTGGGAGGTATTCACCCTGGCTCCGTAATTAATGGGCAAAATGATTTCTTTAAACAGTAAATATATAAAAATATCAATTTACCTCTATGGCACCCTGTAAGACAGTGACATTTTACTGACTGGATAAGGGAACTGAGTTAGATATTTTAAATAACTCTATGTTTTAAAAGTGGATTTAGGAGTAATTCCAGGAGCTCTGCTGCCCTGTCCTTTCAACTCATCACATTTCAGTGCACTACAGATCTCTTACTTGTAAAGGCACCTGTCCCATACATACAGCAATATCCTCCCTCATTGTTCTGACACAGGTCAGTAAAAATTTGACTTTTCTGAAAGCAGAACTGAAGGCTATGACTTTTCTTGAAGCATAATAAGGGATGAAATACTGAATAATCTCTGACAGACTCTAATTTAAAGCGATACTGAAAGCAAGAGTATGCATTGAACATGCTCAGGCAGTGCAGGGCAAAATCCCTTTTATATTCCCCAGCTCTTTAACCAGGGGCTGGTGAAGGGCAGTGCTTTGCAGCATTCCAGCTGCTTTTATCTCCTGTCTTTCCTTGTTCCAGGTGATGGAGGCATGGGACAGAGCTTCCATCATATGGAGTGGCCTCAGGGTTAAAAGCAGGAGAACCCTGAGAAGATTAATATCACAAGGTGACCTTGAGGAACAGCACAAGGGTTGTGGAGCACTAAAAACGTTCTTTCTGTCATAGGCTGCCTTAAAAATGAAGTTCTGCCAACCTTGGTTTCTGCCATCTGAGCAATTCATTGGAAGAAGCCTGGATAACTGAGGGGTGGTCCTCAAAAGGATCCCAGTGTGAGAGTGGCTTTTGAGCTGCTGCACTTTGCCCTGGAGCCTTTAACTGCAGCTCTTGGGAAGGAACCTCAGTCACAGACTCATCCCAGCACTGCTCAAGTCCCAGCTCAGAATGACTTGAATGTGCCTGGGGGAATGAAAAACCAGGCAGTGCCCAAGCACTTTGTGTGTGTATTTCATGTGTGTTTAAAGTAGTATAAAGTTACATTTTAATGACCCTAAACCAAATCTGAATAGTCAACAGTTCATCAAGTAATTGTAGAATTCATGACACTCATTTTATTGGCACTGCTGCAGTGCTCCCAGTGCCCAGCAGCTGCTCATGGGCTCATTGGGGTGCTTCAGCAAGAAGGCAGAGCCAGTTCCTGCTCCAGAGAACAAACCAACAGCCAGACACAGCAACTGGAGGCAGGGGAGCAAAAGCCATGAATAGGAAAATAGCAGATCCAGGACAGGAACTCTGTGTGTGCCCTGTTTTTGGGATGGTACAGCAGAGGGAGCAGGTTGCATGGTCACACAGAGCTCCTTTCAGCTGGAAAGGATAAATCTGCCCTGCTGGGTTCTGCTGCTGCGACTTTACAAGTTGTGTTCTCTTGCTTCTGAATCTGGAACCTGTCAAAAGCGTCAGGTTTCCCACAAGCTGCAGATATTGTCACTGGCTGACAGAACCAGTGTCAGTATATTAGAAAAAAAAAAAAAGAAAATTAAGATTTTTGCTGGTTCTGGGAAGATCCCAGCTGTTTAGAGCACTGGCTGGAATAGACACTGGTTTCTGCTCTGTGCACAGCCACAGGAACAACCTGTAGGCTCCATCTGTGAATTATCCACCCCTGCAGTTCTCTGCTGGGGGGGAATGTGTGCTGATGTTCTGTGTATCAGTCACAAAGCTCTCGTGCAGCCAAATTCAGCCATAACACACAGCTACAGCTGCAGCTCTGCTCAGCTGCAGTGGGACATGGGCTGTTTGATTTGAGGTGGGATTTTAGTGTGCTGGGCTGGCTTTCCATGGCAGGTTTGCATCTCCAGTGGTTTACATAACTCCTGAGGAGCTACTCATTCCTAATTCTAGTTTGGAGAGCTCAGATCAGGTCATAGTGCAAGGTGCTGCATGACACAACAATAAATGTATTTATTATCTTCTGAACTCCATTCTGCCCTGGAGCAAACATGTTTCCATGCCTCGTTTCTCTGAGAAGGTGCAAAAGGATTCCAGCCCAATCCTGGCTGTGTTTTTGTTGTGCACTTTGTGTTTGGACACAAATGCCTGCTGTTCCTGAGCAAAATACAGCATTTCAGTGTTCCTTAAACACTGCCTTAGGCCCAGCTTGGCTTTGGCAAAGGCAGAGCCCTCAGTGATGGGAGGTGGATGCAGCATCCAGAGCCCAGAGTGGATCAGCTGAGCCTCAGCTGATCTCATGGGCCTGGGCCAGAACCAGATCAGGGATTTCAGAGCAACAGAGGATAATTGGGTTTGGGGGGAGAAGGAGAAGGGCTGGAGGAGGACAACTGATCAGATACCAAACCTTTTGTCATTTTAAACAATAACTCGATTATAGAGTCTCTGGGAGAATTTTAAAGCAGTGCTTGGCAGTAGCCTGATAATATTATGAGATGAAGCCTGACACCAGAGTCATCCCATCATTAAATCCCTCTGTGCTCCCTGAATGCTGATTCCAGTGTTGTTATCCCAGTCAATCTTTCCATCCCTCACTGCAGCTACTGCTGTGACTTTCTACTTCAGCAGCATAAAATACTCAGAACTCTCGTGTTCTATTTCAGCAGCAGGAAATGCTCAGACCTGCTTAGTCCAGCCTAACAGTGAGCCCAGGCCCAGAGGATCAGATTCATCCTCGCTGAACTCTTGACACTGACGCTCCATGGTGTGTGCTGTTGGCAAATTTTACACTCAACAGAGGAATGAATGCAGGATAAATAAACAGTGAGATTTTGGCAAAAATAATAAATGCAGCCACCCTGGTTTAGAAAACATGCTAAGCCTTTGAACAGTTTTGTTTTAGAAAAGAAAGACTTTGAAAAGGATCCAGGGTAAATGTTTTTGATAGAGAGAGACATACAATTAACAAGGGTGACTTTATCTCCCCTGTTAAACCCACACTCCCTTCTGACCTCTCTAGATTATTCCACAGGCTCTGGAGCCTTGTTTGTCCACTTATCAGTGCAGGAGCACCCAGGGGTGTCCTGTCCTCAAACAAGAGGGCTTTGGGCTGCCCTGCACTGTTAAAGCTGCTCTTTGTGCCAGTGAGGGTCTCAGCAAGACTGAAAACAAAAAAAAAAGGCACTTGACAAAAAAGCTTTCTCAGCTGGACCTCAAACACTCAGGGAAGGATGTGGCCAAGGCAAACCACCCCTCTGTCTGTGCCACAGGAGCCAGGGCCTGTGAACCTGGACACAACGGGCTCAGCTTGCTGCAGGCTCTGCTGGCATGGTCTGGCAGGGTCTGCCTGGCACAGAAAGGCTCAGGAATCCCATCCTGGATGGAATCTCTATGGAAGTGTTGACTGGAAGTGGGGAGAGCCCAGATGGTGGGGTCAGACAGGGATTCACTGCCCCTCACAGACCTCACATGCACTCCCAGTGGGCCTGACAGCAGTTCAGAAGGTTTTCCTGGAAGTCTCTGAAGAACAGGCTGTTATGGAATTTTGTGTTTCTACATCTGGCTGGATGTTGACTTTGCAGATTTTCAGGAGAAAGTCTAGAAGGGGCAGAGAGAGGGAACCTTCCTCTGCCAACTCTTTATCCAAACAGGAGAAATGCAATAGAGAAAAGCTGTCTGGGGTGAGTGACAGAAATCCTCAGAGGGATAAATCCCACCAGGGAGGCTGCTCTGTGTGTTGGATTTGTGTCAATGTGACATCATGCAGGAAAGAGGTGAATCAGCCCAGGTAACAGCAGCACAGAAATGCAGCTCCTGACATTTGAGCTCCTGTTTTTAGAGCTGGTGCCATTTGGTCTCCATAGCAATGGATTGTGCTGGCAGGAATGCTCTGGGTGTGTGCAGGGCATAAAAACATGGAACTGCATCGGGATCTCTGCTAATCCCACCAGGTGCAGCCCTGGGACACTGCTACAGGGAAAATACTGCTGGATAACAGCATTCCTGAGGCCTCTCTCCTCTCCAGCACAGTCCATTTTAATGCTCCCTGTTAGTGTTGTCCACCTTTCCTTATGGATCCTTCTCCCTTTTCCTCCTCTCCTGCCTTCAAACATCAGGGAATTGAGGCTTTTGAGGCCTGAAAAGACAAGGCAAACCCCTTCCATCTGCTTTTCTCTCTGAGTGAGAGCCAACCCCTCCAAAACACTGCCACACTCTGACCATGCCCTCTCCTGGGAGCTCTCCCAAAATATCCAGAAGGGCACCAGGCTTCCTCTCATCCCTCATTTCTCTCCAATGCAGAAAAGGGGTGACTTGGTGCAGAACAAGCAACTGGAGTTCCTCAGTACAGAGAAAACTCATACAAATCTCAGTAGATTTCAGAGGAAACTCTAGGCAAGTCAGTAATTAGCTTAATTAACTGACTAGACAAGGAATTCATTGCTACAGAATAATTTCTTTTTTCCTATTTTGGGCAGCTATTCTTTGAAATTCTGCATGTTGACATCTGAATCTGTAAAATGGGTTACTGCTGTTAGGAAGGTGGAGAAGTTTTTCACTACTGGGTCACCTCTGCCTGTGTGGTTGTTACTGAAATACAAAGAACTGTGAGGAAAGAGCTAAAAATCTTCTGTATTGTATTATGAATGGATAAAAAACCAGCAAACCCCATCCCAACCTCTGTTTGTAAACCAGGTGTGAACAATACAAACCAGGGATCATGGAGGTGGTGGGATTTAGGGGATTCTCCTCAGGACTGTCTCAGAGTGATGATAAAGCAAAGGTAGCAGGCAGGGTTCTGGTCCAGGCACTGCTTTGCAGAGCTTGGACTGCTCTTTACTGTGCACAAACTTTTCAACTTTACTCACATCCCATGAGCTGCAAAGATGCTAGTCCTTCTTTCTGAGTTAAATATACCCACTGGTATGATTACAAATGTCAGCTTTTGGGTTAATAAATCAAGTTCTTCTGACTTTGTTCCATCACTAAGAGAGAACGCTGGGGAGGCAGTGAACAAACAGCTAAATTAGACATGTGTATTCTCATTTTTTCCTCTTATCATTCTCCATTTACAGAATCTGCTGCCCCCTGATCTTAAAACACATTAGCCAAGGCTATTTGGTTATGGGGCTGAAATTCAGAGTTCATCTCCTTTTAGCTTGCCTGGATATCCAGAGATTTCCCTTCGGCATCAGAAACAAACCTCCAAATTTCAAAATCATTTCTCTGAATGGAAGAACTGTCTGAAAAAGAAATCCCCCAAAGTACTCACGCCAAAGCCATGATCCCATAGGGCCAGGAACGGATTTCCAACCTCTTGGGGCTTTTTATCTCATCCGATGTCAGCACCATCCCACTGTCTGACTCCTGAGGAGCAAAAGGAAGGGAACATCAGGGATATCTGGAACCTGTGCTGGGACAGCTGGAGGAGCTACCAATCCTTCAGGATATTCTCTTATCAAGGCCTGTGTTATCAATTTTTATCCAAGTGTTCCTGATAATGCTGCTCTGGAGCCTGGGAACGTTTCCCTTGTTTTCATGACATTAAAGTTTTTGATCTGCATTTCCAAAGAGCACCCTTAAAATGAACATATCAAAAAATAATTTGACATTTTCAAATTTGAAACTGATATTAAGCATGACATATGGGCACCGTGTTCGTGGGATAGCTGAGATATGAATAGACTGAGATTCATAAAGAATATATCCAATAATTCTGGCTGGGCTCCTCCGAGGAAAAGCTCCTTAAATACCTACTGGAAATACACAATTAGAAACACTGGGATTTGAAGGACGTGGAAGTTCAGGAGCATTTTGAAAATGCAAGTGCTTTGCAAAGATAGATGGCCCTGGCCTTTATGGATTTTTTTATGAGCTGTCCAACAAAACTGTCTTGATTAAAGCTGGGGTTGTGCTTCTGCTGCACTTAAAGCTGAGTCTGGAGGGTGCAGTTAAATCAAACTTTGTGCTATGTTTATACAAGTATACAAACATCACAGTCCTCAGTTTAAGTAATTGAATAATATTAAATGGGCTGGGGTTTCTTTGCATTTGAAATATTTTGTGATGCTGGAAAGTTGTACATCTGTGCATTTGTCAGAACCAAGACAGCAAAAGCCCTCAATGTAGAAGTGAAACTCGACTTAGTCTTATTTTCCCAGTCAAACTGATCAAGACATAAAAAATAATCTCATCAAACAATAAATCACAAGCAAAAGCATTTTCATATGTGCTCTGGTCATCTATCAGTTGTTAATAAGATCACTTTATAAACGAGTTTATAAAGGATAAAGCAAAGCCCTGAATTAATGAGGTCTGTCAAACCCTCAGTAAAACCCAGCTTGTCTCTGGTTTTTATCTCGACTGTTTCCCCTTCAAACACTGTGGCCTAGGAACAGTTTATCTGGGGGCTGCTCTGCATTTTGCTTACACCTCTCTGGTAAAAGAATCTCCACAGAGATTGCAGATAACTGCACAATGGCAGGAAGGTGTGGTGGAGCACTTGGAGAGCTCCGGGCAGCTCTCTGAAATAATGACCTAATGACTATTCAGGGCTGATAATTAAGAAAACTTCAATAACCCAACTTACTTTGTCCAAAAGCAGATCACCCACTGATTTTGCTTTAGAAGATCCTTGTTGAAACATCATGTTTATGTCTGATCTCTTGATGTGTTATCATCTTTTTTTTAAACTTTTCCCTCCTCATGTAGAGGCTTATTTGAAAATGCCACCAACAGGGAGCACTTAGGCAGGGAGTGCTCGTGCTGGCAGCAATAATCTCTGACTGAGACTGGATCCATCTAGCAAATGGCTTTGTGTGATTCACAGGGACAGATTTTATCCTGCAAGAGGGAAGATGCAGGAACCAGGGAAATTTCTAAGCCTTCTAATCCCTGAGATGCACCGATAAAGAGGCAGAAATTCCATCTGGCAAAATACGAGGCAATAATGGGCCTCAGTTTGTGCTCAGCAGAGAACAAATGAGAAATAGGCTGTGTTTGTCAAGGACATGAAATATTTCCAGGACAAGTTGGAGACTTGAGCCTTCCCAAGGGAGCTGCTCTGAGGAATAGCCCTGTCCAAGAGGGACTCTGAGCTGGAGCCTTTCCTTCAGCTGCTCCTCACCACCTGAGGCTTCTCCTCCTGTGTCAGGAGGATTCCTGAGGGATTCAGGCTTCCTCCCTAAACTTTGATCCACCTGGAGCATTTGTGCTTTGCAAAGGTCCCTCCTTAGGGACAGAAGGTGCCACTGAGGCAGCAGGTGGGGACAGCACATGGAGCTGCAGCCAGGGGCTGCCTGAACCACAGAGGGAATTCAGGAGTTGTTCTTGCAGATTTTTTTAAACAAGAAAACCCAACCCTTAATTTCAGAGGAAGCTGACATGCAGAGCCCACATTCTGTAACAAAACAAGCCTTTGTTTTCCCCTGGAGAGAAAATTAAACCCTTTAACACTCTCCCACTCTGCAATGGCATTAAATTAGCAATAAATACATTCACTTGCAGTGAGGAAAATCCAGGGTTAAAGTCATTTGTGTGAATCAAGACCAGGATCTTGAATCTTGGTCTCGTCTACCCAGAACTGAACACCTTCACCCCCACACCAAGCAAGTGGGTGTCTCAGCCAGCCAGAAGGTGTTCTGGACACATTTCCCTCAAAGAGCTTCATTTCAATGAGCTGCCATTTTCTTGTGGTGGAAAAATATCTTGAAATATGTAATATAAAGCCCCTCAGCCTGATCAAAGCCAGGGCAATCACACATGAGCTTCTCTTTAAATTATTTATTAAGAGAAACACGGGTCCCTCTTTTTTGTCACACAGCCCTGGGTGTGAGATGCCAGGGCCAAATCTTCTGCCTGATTTAAAGCTCTCTGCTACCAAACAGATTTCAAAAGCTCTAATGAGTGTTTCTGGCTGGTGATGAGTGATCTGAGAGCCTGCTGGGGAAGGATGCAGTCACCTCACTTACCTCATGCATCACTTTCTCCTTTTCCACTGGCACCTCATCAAATGTCTTCACACTCAGGGGTCTCTTCTTGCTGTTGTTGCTGAAAGCAGGAAAGTTGAGGGGTCAGCATAAAACCCAGGCAGATGCTGCACCAGTTGTAGCTCAGTCACATCCTCACACAGCCCAGTTTCCTGGACCACTTCACTTTTTTCACCTCCTGTATCTAATAACCAACACTGTGATAAATTTGTCTGATTCTTTCACCGGCCATATTAAGAGAGGGCACCAGACAGTGAAATGTTTCTCTCTCCCCCACCCCTGTATCTGTTTTTCTCACCCAGTTTCCACGGCACTCCAGCGATTCACTCCGTTGTTCAAGTTTTCTTCCACGGGGCAGGTTTTGGAGTTGGATTCTCCATCTGGACACAAGGTGATGTTCAGTGGAATGTAGTCTTTGCCATCCTATGAAATTAATACCAGAAAAGAGCACAGAGCTGGTGAAGTTCATTTTGTGCCACATCTCAGATGTGAGAGGTTATTGTATCCTACAGAGCTTTGTGCTGAGGAAGGACTAGATTGTGTTTCAACTTAAACTCTGTGATGTTTGTTCAAAGTGATTATGATGTTCCTCACACCCTGTGGAAGTCATGGAAGTCAGAATGCACACTTCATCCAAGAATTACTGTGCAGGAGGCTTTGTGAGGGAACTGGGGTGATTTGGGAACCCTGTGATGTGGAATGGCTGAAATGGGCTCAGATATCCCAGCCCTGGTCAGAAGCAATGGCCCACGTACAGACTGCTTGCTTTTGTTCAACTTCAGGAGCTTGGGAAGAGCCAGGCCTTAACTGGGAACCTGAGAAGATTTCATTTCTTGTCCTTCCCAGGAATTGCTGCTGCACATGGTAATGAGCTCTGCATTGTCATTGTCCCCCTGCAGCAATCCTCAGGAATGACTCTGCCTTTAGCTCCTGAAACTATTTGTCCAAATTTCCCTGTGCTTCTTTTTTTTTTTGTTTGTTTTTAATTTTGAGAAGCAATTAAGTGCCCTATTCCCTTATCACGATTTTTATGTCTCCTCAATTTACTTGGGTTGTAGAATCAAACTCACAAGCTCTTCATATTGCAGACTGGGCCCTCTTCAACTCAGCTCCACTAAATTTGTTTACAAACAGGAAGGAGCTAGAAGAGAGTATTTGATTTCTTCTTCAATTAAATTGACAATTGCATAACTGGTCTGGTTGTTTTTACTGAGGAAGGAAACAACTGGTTTAACTATTATGAAATTAATAATGATATACCTGACTTTCTGTGCTTTAGGCTGCATAATTGTAAAGCTCCTAGGAGCACTGGTGAACATAAACTTGGAAATGAGAGACAAAGTTCAGGAGGTGGAGAAAACCAGAAGTAAAATTAACATTTGAGTAGTTAACATTGTCTTTACTCATCCCAGCAGGTATTTTCCTTGGGAGCAGTGGTAGGAAGTGAAATCTCCCCTTAGTGCTCAATAACCTTCACCTCTGCACACACTCACACGTGTCCACTACAAACCCACATTTACTGAGGACACCTTGGCCCTGCTGTACCTGCTGCACGTTGGCCTGAAGAAGATCCCCCAAGCGCTCCACAAGCTCAGTGAATGTTGGCCTCTCTGTGGGCACTCCATGCCAGCAATCCAGCATTGTCTGGTAGCTGCAGAAATAAAACAGAGATTAAGAATGGGAAACGATGGGAGCTTTTCTTCCAAACTCTTTCATTCCACTGCTGCTTGGTTTGGTCAGTCTTTGGATTAAGACAGGCTCAGATCCCCACATGCTGAAATTCTGGTTTAGTTCCCAAGTGGGATGCTTTTTGCTTCCATATTCCTGCCTCAGCTGAGCCTGCAGGCTTTTGGTTTTCACCTAACTCAGAGTCTGGCTTCTGGGCCCTGCTGATATTGCTGACGTAAGTCCTGGTTATGGATATTTGGTTTCTGTCACAGAATCTGAAGTCTGAGCTCCGTGAACTGCCACTGACATGGGGCATCTGATCATGCTCTTGTTGGCAAAGGTCAGGCTGCCTTGGGCTGTCCTCAGCATCAGTCTGTGCTGTCAGACACCCAAAATACACTCAACCACAGCTTTACTGAAAATAAAATACACAGCTGTGGTCTCCTTCCCCCTCCCCACTGAAACACAATCTCTTTTGTGAGATGTGTCAGCTCCCAACACAACCCAGCAGCTCTTACACTTCGGGAGTGGAATACTCTGGAGATCTCATCCGGGTCCCTTCCTTGAGCCGCCGGCAGAAATCCTCATCTATCTGCACCCCAGGGTATGGAGAGGCACCTGGGGGGAGAAATGAGGAGGCTTCAGGATGGCACAGTGCCTGTTCCCAGCCCAGGGAATTGGTGATCTCTGCTGAGCAGTTGAGGTCACCCAGAGTGTGGCAGTAACAGGAGCTCGAGCAAGGAAGGAGTTGCAGTCACTCACAATTTACAGTTTTTGGTTGGAAACCTGTTAGAGACTCACTCTGTCTCTTTAGAGATTTCAGTCACGCTGTCTCCTCTGCATTTGGGAGCCAGTCAGGACCACTCCAAGGTAAAACAGGGCAGAGGAGAAATAAACTTTATTAGTTTAAGACTTTAAATGATCTCTTGGTCAGTGGTAGAAAAGTTCCAGCTCATTCAATGGGTAACTTGGTGCTTCCCAAACTGTTCCCCTGCCAATATCCTGCACTAAGGGGATACACATGGAGTGAGTAATTCCTGCTCATCCTTCCTTGCCTTAGAACCCCTGTGAGTAAGTGCAGAGGGGGCTGAGGGCACCTGGCTCCTGCCAAGGGCCATCAGAACCTTGGTTCAACCCCAGGTGTGGAATTGCACCCAACTATTGGATATGCATTATCCTACAGGGAAAACTCCCTTGACAGTGACCTTCCAGCCCTTCAGCCTTGTTTTATTTCCTGCCTGTGTTCAATGCTGTTTACCTGAGTGCCACTCAAGTGCTGGCTGAACCCTGGAAGCTCGTGGCAACTGGAATTGCTTTGGAGAGGTTGAGAGCTGTGAAGGGCTGGGAGCTTTGTGTTAACTCCCACAAAAGTTTGGGAGAGTGCTCTGACATCTGAGTATTCCAGACCTCACAGGTAAAATTCAGGAGAAGTCTAAGCTGAAGTTTGAAATGTTACTGAATCTACAGTGGATAAACCTAAAAGATTTGTAATTCCCTCCCTCCCTCCTCAGCAATGGCTTCCTGTGCAGCACAACCCTTGTCTTGGACATTTTGGCATCCCAGAGGCTGGATGATGAATTTGGAAACAATTTAATCAAGTCTTAACATAGGAGATTGAATGGAATCTGTATCCAGCCCTCGAGGAATCTGTGTATGATTTACTGTCTGTAACATTCCTGCATATTTCCTGCAATTCTTTTCCCCATTTGGAAACACCATCATGTGCTGTGCACTTGGGGGCACAACAAGAACAGCAGAAATCTTTTGGATAAAGCAGTGAAGAGGGGGCCAAAATGTGGCTGCTTCCAGAATTATTGTACTCTGTGAACCTGACTGCTCAGTGTGCAGAACCTGCACTGGGGAGCCGAGATCCCAGCACTGCCTGAGAGGGCAGCACAAATGGGGCTCCCAGGACATGCAGAGCCCAGGGATGCTCATCCACAGCACATCTGAATTCCCTGGATGTGCAGGTCCCAGAGCACAGCACTGACAGCGTTCCCTGGAGTTATGGAAGCTGGAGATAGGCAGTACCATCATTTCTGCTTTACTCCGGATTTTCCTTCCCAGTCTTGCCTTTGGCCTATCATTATGCTCAGAATAATCTGGTAATTAACTGCTCATCTCAGGGATGGAGAATTCCACTTGATCTCACAATCTGAGCTCTCTCTCTTTGATTCCATCACTGATCAGATCAACTGCAGGATGTTGGTGAGAGCAAATACAGAGAAAGCAAAGAATAACAGTGATAGGACAGGGAGTAATGGCACAGATTGAAAGAAGGGACATTTAGGTTAAATATTAGGATGAAATATTTTACTGTGGGGTGGTGAGGCCCTGGCACAGGTTGCCCAGGGAGGTTGTGGATGCCCCAACTCTGGCAGTGTTCAAAACCAGGCTGGATAAAGCCTTGAGCAACCTGGTTTAGTGCCCATGGCAGAAGGGATTGGGACTAGATGATCTTCAAGGTCCATTCCAACTCCTTAACATTCCATGATTCTATGATTCATTTTTGATTGTAGGATCTTTTGATAGTTTATATTTTAGCCAGTGCTGGCCTCCTACCAGCTGGAGGCAGCTCAGATCATAAAAGCAAGGAACTCTCCCTTTCCCACTTGCACTCAGCACTGTCTTTATCTGGACTACAGGATAAGTCTAAGAACTTGGATTTGGAATGCTGAGACAGCTTGGGAGAAATGTAGGCTGGAACATATGGTGTAAGGCCTACACATGATGTTTTCCTTAGGGGAAATCTCCTCCAAAATGCTCAAAGATGTGGCATGCATCAGATATGGGAGCCCTCTTTTGATCTTGGTTTAATTTTAGAGGGATAATGAGATGCTGATGTTACTACCAGGCCCTGCTTGTTTACATAATTATCTCTGATTGCTTTTGGAACAGTGCACATTGAAATTCCAGGAGACACCGACATTCTGTACCAGCAGTGATTTCAAGATGTGTTAAACACTGCTGGCACTACCTGACACGAGGTGTGCTGACCCCATTTGAATAATTTAAAGCTCATTGCAAATTCAGCCCCAGATGGAAATTAATATTCCCTCAAGTCCTGATCTCCCTGTGTATCACCAAAGCAGCTCCAGGCTGCCAGCCTTTCTGCAGGCAGCCTATTGTCCTTCACTCAGCTTCTGACCCTGCAAGGACCCAAACTAAACTCTGCATTTTCCTAATCAGTATTTTTCCTTTTTTTAGAGGGTGCTCAGTCTGTGGGACCCAGTGAGAGCAGCAGCTGTAAATGGAAGCCAAAACAAACCCTGTGGCAACGACAAATAACTTCCATCCCGTAGCTCTCAATGATCTGTAAAACTTTTCTATGAGAGAATTCAATCAGTGACACAAATCCTTAATTAAATATTTATCGTTTGAGCTGCAGATGTGAGCAGTGCCAAACCACAGGCATGCCTGGATGAGCTGGATGAAAAACCCTCTCAGAGAAAATGACTGGTTTTGAGCCTGTGCCACCGATTGAAAAAGCAGTTTGTGATCTACGTCACAGCCAGGCAGAGGCTGCTGCACGGGTGGCAGCCCCTGCAGCAATTTGGGAGATTCTAAATTCAGAAGGGAATGGTGCCAAGCACTTCCATTAAGAAAGGGGCTAAAAGAACCCAGATAAAATGTTTTTTAAAAATAGATTAAAATAGAGATGAATTTCAGTGACTGGATTTTAATTTGTATTAGTGTTCAATATTAAAGGCCATCTGTTAAACTCTGTCAGGACCTTTGGGAATGATACAAAGTTTGTTCCTGCAGTGCCCCTTGGATTTGGGAGCATTCCATTCCTTTGGTTCCCAGTGGAGAGCCTGTCCCCCTGAGTGTGTCTCTAGATGCTGATGCTAAAGCCTCTTCTTGAATAACCTGGGAAAACTGGAGCATCCCTGGTGCTTCTGGAGCTTTGCCTTGCTGTGGTGTTTCTAAACCTGCAGCAGGTGATGCTGTTACAGAGCCACGGAAGGGTCACCCCAAAATAACAGCACCCTAAAGAAACAGGGCTGAGCCCCAAGGAAAACAGGAGCTGCCACTTGTTTCAGCCACTCGAGTGTGAGCTTTCTGCTTGGTGTGCAGATGTGGACTAGGGAAAAGTCCAAATCAAAGACTTGGACTGAGAGCAGGTTATGATTTTGCAGCCAGCCCTAAGTAGAGATTAGGATAGAAACAGCTCCAGACTTTGCATTTTCACTTGGCATCTTGAGCCCAATCATTAATTTCAAATGATCCATGAACTAAAGATAGAAGGAGATTAGAGTTTGCTTTAAAATCCAGCAGCTTAAGTTGACAATGCTTCTTGTTTTCTTTTGTCTGCAAATGCTGATTAAAAAGCCAGAGCTGACATTCCTAAATTCCCTCAGGAAAACAAATCTTGCCACTCTGCAGGAGAATCTGAGAGCAGCAACGTCCAAGTGTCTGTGGGGCTGCTTGTCTGAGTTTCACAGCTTTATCTGCTGGACAGTAACCAGAGCTCAGGGAGGCTGAGATTTCTAACAGCACCCGAGGATGAAATCTCGAGTACATGAACAACATCATTATTATTCTTTTAGAAATGTTGTGGCTTGCAAATGATGCAGCCACAAGAGCCCGTGCTCTACCTTTGGGCTGCTGCCAAAAGGGTTTAAGCTGAGCCCAGCACTGATTCTTGTACCAACCCAACAGCAGCTGCTGCCAGTGGATTTTTCTTACCTAGAAAATCTTAGATTTTGTGGGGTGGATGATCAAGCTGGGATAAACCATTGTGTGGGCTTGTGTTCCAGGGGCTGCCAGCAGCAGCAGCCACTGTGCCCACAGCAGGGTGACCCTCTGCAGCCTTGCAGCTGGGGGGTTCCCTGGAGAGGGGATTTGATGGGAAACTTCATTGCTCTCCAAGAAATCTCCCACTCCCCAGCAGCAGAGGCTGCATTTTATCTCTGGGCTCTGTTGCTTTCAGTGGGTACCAATGTCAGGTCCAGGATTTGTGATTTTTCACGTCCTTTGTCAGATGGAGTTCTCATTAAAACTGGCTTTATTTTACACCTGATCTGCACTGTGCCCTTGTCCTCAGTGAAACAGAAACCCTGCCCCACATTATCACCTTTTGTTAAAAGCTTTTCTTAGCCAAGCAGCCATAAATTAGGGGGAAAAAAGGGTCTGAAACCATTCTTACCTAGAGAAAATATTTCCCATAGCAGCACTCCGAAAGACCACACGTCACTCTGCGTGGTGTAAATTTTGTCAAAAATAGCTTCTGGAGCCATCCACTTGAGTGGAAGCCGTGCCTGAAATCCAGAGACACAACAGGTTATCAGAGCTGCTGTCACTGACCTGCCAAGCCCAACTTGAGAGTAACAACTGAAGCTCCTTGCACTCACATCTCCCTTCCGTACGTAGTCGGGGTCTTTATAAATATCCCTGGCCAGGCCGAAGTCACAGATCTTGACCACGTTGTTCTCAGACAAGAGGATGTTCCTCGCTGCCAAATCCCGATGGATGCACTGCCAGGGAACAACACGGGGTCAGAGGGGTGCTGGACAAGGAGCCCCTGCCTCAGCTGGAACCAGGAGAGCTTCTTTGGGAATGGGGAGAGAAATGAGCTGCTGTTGGGAGCAGGTTACAGAGGGGAATGGGAATCTGCTCCAAACACACAGTGATATGCAAAAGAGAGAATAACTCAGGGAATGAGCCAATATTACAGTCAGTTTTGTGATTTTTCTGTCTGAGATAACTTTGCAGTTACAACGAGAAAGGGAGTCTTATTTTCTAGTTAGCCTATCACTGGGAAATTTAGGAGAGGCCAAAAAGCAGCTGCAGCTGCAGCTCCATTTGCCAGTGCAGGTCCAGGAGGGTGTGAGATGGGGGTAAGTGCAAGCTCACAGCTGTGTGCACACTTTGGCCCCTGGATTACACTGCATTTACTTGAAAAGGTGTTCCACAGGCTACAAACTACTTCCTGCAGTATCCAAAGGAGGTGAAGGAATAGCTGGATACTGCCTCCTCATTTTTCAGTAGTGCACACTGAAAGGAGCTTTCTCTACAAGTTCTTCCTGCATTTCCTTATGAGGCAGTTCCACGAACTGTCCCACAATCTGTATTCACTCCTTCTGTCTAAACCCTCCTGCTGCAGATGCCAGTCCCTGCAGCCAAAAACATGATGGATGTTCCCTCACAACCCCTTCAGTGCTAATTACTGCTTAACCACCAGAGCTAACATGATCTCCAGCACTCTAACACAAGAGCAAAAAGCAGATTACTCAGGCTCAAAAGTGTGTTTGGGTTTCTTCGTATCAGGTACTCAGTGAAAGAATGAGCTCACTTTTCGGGAGGCGAGGAACTCCATGCCTTTTGCCACCTGGAAGCTGTAGCAAATCAGATCCTCCAGAGTCAGGGGCCTCTTGTACAGATCCTCAGCATCTAGGAGAGATCAGAGATGTGGCAAAACTCTGCAGCAACAGCTCCAAACCTGAGTGCCACTGGTGCCACTTTTGTGCTGATGGCCCCAGCCCCGCACTGAGTGTTGGGTGTGAGATCTCAGCAGGGTTACAGCTCTGGGTGAGCAACCACTGACCCAGAGGCAGAAGATCAGATGATTAATTAAGTTCCCTCATCCATCAGTCACTCATTTAGCTATAGGGAAAAAACACCTGGGGATGGGAGTGAGGGAAACTTTATAGGGTGAGTGAGGAGCCCAGAGACAGAGTGACCTCACAAATCGGGTAAACCATTCCTATTTCTCCTCTCACAAAACAGGAGCAGCTTTTGTGCACAATACAGTGCTGCCAACCTCTTCTTGTGAGAAAGTTGGAGTGGAGAACAGGCAAGAGAAAGAATTTGGGATTTCAGGAACGAGCCAAGCTGTGTAAGGGCTTGTAAAGTGTGTGACAGCATGTGTGGCACCAGCCAAGTGACAGAAATCTTTCCAATAAAAGATTTGGGATAAGGTAGGGTTCTTTTACCTTCTTCATCATCTTCTGAGTCGCTGTAACTCTTATCTTCAATAAATCCTGAGCTGGCAGAGCTGCCTGTGCTGGCCACACTCTCGAGGCGCCTCTTGATCAGTTCAGTCAAATCACTGTTGGACTCATCCAGGCTTTTCTCTGCTTGGTCAGAGTTTTCCTGGGACTAGAAATGGCATAAACCTGATTTTTAGCTTTGTATGAGGCAATGAGAATTCAAAATATGTGACAGAATGGCATAAGGAGAAAGGGTCCTCTGAAAATGAGAATGTCTGACCATGATGTTCCTTGAAGAGCAGAACTAATAAAGCCTGGTTTCTTATTTATTCCTACTTATCATTCCCCTGTCACTGATAGCAATATTCCACAGCAGAGTTAGCTGAAAGCTGCCTGGGTGAGACTGAGGGATGAGCAGAGAGAGGCTGTTATTCCCTTGCTGTCTTAGGAAAGCACATTCAACATCCCCTCAAGGTGTGTGCACGATGGGCACTGATGGGTCTGTGCTGGGGAGTGAGGCACAGCCAGCCCTCAGTTCAGGGCAGCAATGGGGAGAAGGGAATTCTGACTGCACCAGGAAAATCTCCTTCACTCACACAAAGTCCCTCACGTACTTTGGTGCCTGTACACAATAGCTTTAATAATAATAATAATAATGGAATCATCTGGGAAAATAATCTTGGTGAGGCTCCAGTTTTTGGCAGGGCTGGGATCACAAAGCCTGTTCCATGCTGGATATTCATGAGGAGGAGTCAGTCCCATCCCTCCCCAGCACTGATTCCTGCTCCTGTGTCCTGCTCCCATCCCAGCCCAGTCCGTGCTGGCAGAGATGTTTGTGTGGATGCAGAGAACTCTTTGGGAACCAAAGCATTTGGTTGGTTTTGATGCAGAATATCCATGATCCAGGTGGTTGTTACAGCACAGCCCTCAGGGCTGGCACAGGGGAAGGGACAGAGGATGGGAAGGAGCAGATAGGAGAGGAATGAGCTGCTTTCACTGGAGGCTGGGCCTAGAAACGAAAATCCCCAAAGCAGGTTTGTATTTTGGGAGGGTTCACCTTCTCCTATTCGGTTAGTGCCAGTTTTTCACTACTATTTTGTTGCTCCCCTTGTGCTGGGAAGTCTCTCAGGAGTAATCCCCTCTCTCTCAAGTGCAGTCTTTGGGTACTTGCAACTAATTCTTTAGGAGGTGCTAGAAGAGGATAGCAGTGAGATCCTGCAGGGAAAAAAATCCCTTTTCTTGCTTGTACAAATTGAAATGTGGTGAGAAAATAAAGTGCCCATAGAAATACCCAACTGCCTCAGTGCCAATGCAGAGCAAATCCAGCTTTTGTCAGTGGTTGTTGATTCCCTGCCTCATGACTTTAAGAAGTCTCATTTTCTTACCTTGTATGCAATGAAATCTCCTCGTTTTCCTCTGAGATAGTTGGACAGATTTCCATATTTGCAATATTCCACTATGACCATTAAAGGACCTAAAAAAGACAGTGAAAGTCAAATGAGTTTTGAAGCACAGCAAAGCACATAATTCTAACTTATCCTCCCAAATCCTCTTCAAAATAAGTGGCATTCCTGTTATACAGATGAGGAAATGAGGAAACAGAGGAGTGACTCTCCAGAAGGACACAACCAGTAGGGATGTGGAGAGAAGGGAACACATTCTTAGTTTTCCCCATTGGATGGTGACAGTTGGTATTTATTCCTTATTTACAAACAAGGAAAATTCAGGATGATCAACACAATCCCAGATGCTGTTAAGGTTGGTTTGCTCTGTACATAGCAGGGAGCAGTTTTCATTTTCTCTGCTGGCTTCACAATTGTTTGTTTTGGGTGGAGCTGATGCCACTAGAGGAAATCAAAGTATGCAGGCCCATAGACAGATCTAAATGAAAAGCTGCAACAAGTTTTTGAAAGCCTGGAAAGTGCTCTCAGTTTCTTCCTTATTCCTTATTAGTGCAAACCACTGCAGATTCAGTGCTGCTTTTATACAATTATGCAGGTTTTAAAGATCTGCCTGAAATGCTTTTATATTGCAGTGTGAGATGGTAGCAAAGGGAAAAGCTGCATTCTGGACCTTTGGTTTTTGTAATCATCAAATGGAGGATAAGGTGAATTCATGGGAGTGGGAAGTGGATAAAAATGGATTATTCTCAATCCCAAACAACAAGACTTTCATGTCCAGAACGTTTCTCTCTGGAGAAGGTCTGTGGCTCAGACTCAGGAGTTTGCACTTCAAAGGGAAAGTGCTGAGAGCTGCACTTGGCCCTGGGGAAGGAGCTCAGCAGGATCCCTGTTTGCTGCATCCTCCCGGGCACAGGAGCAGGGCTGCAGCCACCTCCTTGTCCAGCATTGCTGGGGACAGCAGCCAGGAGGGGACAGTGACCCTGGACAGTGTGGGACAGGGAGAGGAGCAGCCTTTGGGGCACGGGGTCCTACAGAAAGGGAGATGCTCAATTCCTGCAGTCAGAACCAAGCCCGTGGTGCTCCCTGTGGGTTCCTGCCAGGCTCTGTCCTCACCCCAGCCTATGGCACTCTACCTTGGGGCTCTCCAGGACCCCCAGCCCCTGCAAACCTTGTAGTGGCTGCAAAAACACCAACCCCAAATGCCCAAATCCCAGTGGTTCCAGTGCTGACACCAGAGCTCTGCTCACCAGGGCTCAAGGCACCAATGCTGGGATCTGGCTGTGCTCATGAGATTTGGCTCTGAAGAACCCAAAATCCAATGTCCCTCATGGATGCCCTGAGGAAATGCAGATTCCAGAACAGCTTTAAAGCTCTGCTTAGTGATTTATTCATGTTTTTGAAACGCTTCCTAGACATGGCCTCCCCATATTTTGTTGCCTCGTTGTAAAGCACACACTGTGCATTAGTTCTGACTGCTGAACATCAGACACTCCGGCAAAGTGTTAAAATCTGTTATTTGGTACCTTGTTAAAATAATGTATGTGCATACTTAATAGCAGTCTCCATCAGGAATACACAGTTACATAAAGCCTACCAGGGGAGGGGAGGGAGCTGTGCTCTGCACTGGAATTTCACAGCAACTCGGATCCGTGGCTGCCTCTGGAGCTCAAGGCTGTTTTTCTTTAGTCTGCACTTGCACTGCTCAGAGGAAAACAAAGCAGTGCCTGCCCCGAGGCTCCTCCGTGCCCTGGGAGGTCCTGCTGCACCCCTCTGCTCCAAACTCTGCCCCCCAAAAGTTTCCCCAGGCACTGGGCAAGGAGGAGGGAGGGTCACCTCCCACCCAGGATGGGGTAGGATGGAGAATGGGAAATCGAGGGACTCCTAGGAGAAAAATGTTCTCAAAAATTGGACAATCAGATCCTTTGATCAGTTCTTGGGGTGTGTCTTGCTGTGCAAGCAGAACTCTGGGGCTGCTTTGGTTAAGAACCACTGAGCCCTGGTCCTGCTGCCAGGTTTGAGGCACCTGTTTGTCCTGAGCCACCTCAGGGACTGGTCAGCACAGGAGAGTCACCAGCATTCCCAGTGTTCCTGCCCCTCTGCTCACAGTCCCAAGCAAAGGCTCCTGGCTGCTCCATCTGAGCCCTAAATCCCTCCAGCTGGAGCTGCCCTTGCCCCCACACAAGCTTTTGGGGTCTGGAGTGCTACAATTTTTGAGAGTTCCCCATCCCAGGCTCCCAGATTCCAGCTGTATCCATGGCTGCTGCTTGCTGTTTCCTGAGGAACTGGAACCACCTTGCTGGAGGGAAGATTTCTGCCCTGGCATCCTCCCAGATCTACCTCACTGAAATTTTCTTTTTCCCTCGTGACTGGACAACAGCTGTTGGAAACTGATGGTTTTGGGGTCTCAGATCTGTGTCCCATCTCTCTCACTTTCCCCCCTTCATTTACTTCCCTCTGGGGCTTTCCTTGCCTTCAGGTCACCTAAATCTGTCCTTTGGGGCTGGTTTTGAAGATTTTGAAGGTCAGCAGCGAGAAGCCATCCTCGAGAGCTGTTCCCCTGGAGTTGGAGCACAGCAAGAGGCACGGATGCTTTGTCTGGCAGTGTGGGAAGGGATGTTTTAGTGACAAAGGTCTGGGATTGATGGGGCCCTTTGTCTCAGTGCACTTTGTATGGTGCAGGGCCAGCCCTGCCAGCCCAGCCCCGTGGAAGTCCCTGCTCCTGCTGCACCCAGGGCTGGCCCAGGCTTCCTGCACATGGAGCAGAAACTGCTGTGTTGGCCTGGAGAGGGTGAAGTGCTGGAAAAGAGGAGGCTCAGGCAGCCAAGTGCTCAGCCTGGTGCATCCTCCTGATAAGGCAGGGAAGGAGAGGGAGAAGAAGGCTGGAAATGACCACGGGGAGGAATTGGGCACCTCACTGCAATCCAGTGTCCTCCTCCCTTTAGTGCTGAATCCCTTTTGGGAACAGGCTTCCAGAGAAAACAGAGGAGGGACACCACGGCTGGGAGATGTTCAGGAGCCCTGGATGGGACGAGGCCACATCCTGCAGGAGCAGCAGCAGCTCTCCTGCATTAACTCCACCACAGGCACATCCAAACACCCAGAAAGTGTCTGAAAAGTGTTTTCTTTTTTGTTCCTGATTTACTGAAGACTCCTCACCTCCAGCTTTGGTGCAGGCTCCCAGCAGGTTGACCACATTCAGGTGATGTCCTATATGGATGAGGATCTTCAGCTCAGACATTAAAGCCTTGCATTCATTAGTAGTTGCACATTCTGCTTAAGATAAACAGGAAAAAAATCATCTTTACACAACAGGATATTTTTAACAGGACACAGCAAGATCCTGTTTATACTTTGAAACAAAACCCACCCAGGTTACTTGCAGTATCTTGGCTTTTCAGACTCTCACACAGATAATAATTCATCCGTTTCATTGTCTGCTGACCTTTATGAAGTGGGATAACACTTTATCTTTTGGGTGACTCTTCCTTTCTCAAGCATGATTATGGAGGGTTACTGTCCCTTCCCCCAAAGCTGATCCCACAGAGCCTTTGCCAGGACTCAATTTTGCAAGCTTAGCAAAGCCAACCTCTGCAACCCCCCCAGCACACAGAACATGTCCCTTCCTCTCTGCTGGGCTCTGCAGTTGAGCAGGGCTCGGTTACAATACCTCAGAACAGGTTCTCCACAGCACTGAGCAACATCACAGCACTCCACTGCAGGTGGTGAGGAATCCACCGAGCTGGAAGCTGTGTCCCAAAATGTGCTAGGGAATGCACAGCATTACTAAAGCTCAGCCCTGTGAGATCTTATTGACCCAAGAAATAAATTTTCCAATATCTGTGTGTGAGCCATGAACCTGACAGAGCAGGCCCTGCCTGGCCAGTGACATTAATTTAAGGCAGGCACCCTCAGAAGATTGTTCAGGTGCTGCTTTACCTTTCCAGCTTTCTCTCCAAAACTTTCATATGTATTTTAAGAGGAGAGGCTTTGGCCTGTTTCCTTTGCCTTTGCATCAAGTAAGATTTAAATATGAAGAAACAGTTATGTAACAAATCATTGGCTGTGACAGGTGTCACACCACTTCTATCTTTATCTGTTTGTAGATTCCCCATAATCTTTCTCCAAACTGTGTCACACAGAGGGAGCTATTCCCAGATTCCTTCAGTCAGCAGTGTTTGGGGCTGGGTGTGTCCATGGGTGGTATCACTCCCAATTTCCCCTGGCATGTGCTGGGACAGAGCCAGCTCAGAAGTGTCTCAGATAATCCTGCACATTGAATTTTTAGCCTTCAATCCAGAACACACCCCAGCCTCCTGCGTGGAGATGACACACAGTGCTGGGATGGCAGAAAAGCCTTCTTAATTCCCTGGATGGATTGACTGATACCAGAGAATCTGCTTTATTCATGAAAGCGATGAATTATGGGCACGTTAGCTGGGGAGGGGCAGACCAGAGCAGGAGGCAGCTGCCCCACTGGGGGAGGGAGGTGTAAAATGATGGAGAATCTGCCAAATGTTGCTGAATATGTGCTGGCAGGGCAGAGCTGACATGAGGATCAGTTGGGAAGCACAGCATGGAAGGGAATGAAACCCCAGAGCTGTCCAGGGCAGCACGTTTTGGATGGAGATGGGAATATGTCTGGATCAAGGGCTTCTATTTCAGGGATCTGGAAATGGGCATGGAACAGAAGATACAACAGCAGGAGAGAAGGTGATCTGAAGGATGAAAATAGAGAGGGGAAACCAGACTTGAAGGAGGTCCAGAGAGGTGATAAATGGGTATTTTTGTGATTTCAGAGAGATGGGAGTAGCAGAGCACCAGGAGAAGCAGCTGGTGGCAGAAGCCAAGTCCTGTGGCAGCAGTTGCTGGCTGGTGGCATTGCAGGGGTTAATGGTGTCATGCAGCAGCAATGGAGCCGTGAGAGCCATAGGAGCATGGAGTGAGCCTTTGGAATCATCCTCAGGAGCAGTGAGGGCCATGGCAGCATGGAGTGAGCCTCTGGAATCATCCTCAGGAGCAGTGAGGGCCATGGCAGCATGGAGTGAGCCTTTGGAATCGTTCTCAGGAGCAGTGAGGGCCATGGGAGCATGGAGTGAGCCTTTGGAATCATCCTGAGGAGCAGTGAGGGCCATGGGAGCATGGAGTGAGCCTTTGGAATCGTTCTCAGGAGCAGTGAGGGCCATGGGAGCATGGAGTGAGCCTCTGGAATCATCCTCAGGAGCAGTGCGGGCCATGGGAGCATGGGGTGCGCCTTTGGAATCATCCTCAGGAGCAGTGAGGGCAATGGCAGCATGGAGTGAGCCTCTGGAATCATCCTCAGGAGCAGTGAGGGCCATGGGAGCATGGAGTGAGCCTCTGGAATCATCCTCAGGAGCAGTGAGGGCCATGGCAGCATGGAGTGAGCTTTTGGAATCATCCTCAGGAGCAGTTCCCAGCCCTGCCCTAGCAGGCAGTGAGTGGCTGATGCATTTATCCCTGCTCTGCAGAGGCTCTGTGTGTGAATCCAGCATGGAAGAACAGGCTCTGAGTTCCCTCCTTCCCTCCACCGAACAGGGAAAGCTCTCCTTCATTTCAATAATTGCAAGCAAGATGTCTCTAATTTACTCCCCTGCCACTGGGGTTTTTTTCCAGCCCCTTGAACTGTTCTACATCTGGCTGGGGCTGCGATGGAAGGCTCAGCTCCAATTCCAGGCTATCTCATGTAATTACACTCTGTAATCTGTTTCCCTCCTCACCCCACAGCTCTGGAAGCTGCTGTTTTCTTCCTCGAGGAATACAAGCCTTAATGAGCAGCTCAGCACGGAGCCTGCTGTCATTTCCTCCCCCTGCATCCATCCAGGGTGAGGAATTGCTCCCTCATGGAAACCCACTCCCTCCGGGCCACAGCATCCCTCACTGCCCCCGGCTTCCCTGAGCAGCTGGGGAGGATCTCAGGGGGATTTTTGTACCTTTCAGCATTTTTACGGCAACTGTTTTGCAGGTTGAAGATTTATCAATGCCAAAAGCAGACGCCTCCACCACCTTCCCAAAAGCACCATGACCCAGAGTTTTACCTAGAGAAGCAAGAGTCGAGAGTGAGCCCAGGCTGCATCAGCCAGGAGGGGACATGCAACCTCAGCTGTGTGGGGAACCAGGCACAGCACACAGACAGTCACAGCAGCCTGTATCACATCCTGCAGCCCATGGATGTCCAGGGGGTTATATCCATAGGGCCTGGATGCAATACAGCACGGGAGAGAACAGAGGAGGGGAGATCAATCTGCACTCACTGAGGGCACGGCTGATACCTGCGTGTATTGAGGGAGAAATGTTACCTGGGGCTGTGCTGGAGGCCAGGGAAGGCAGAGTTTGGGTTAATTGTGGCACCCTGATCTCTCATGAACTGTGGAGAGAGCCAGCAGGGCACTCAGGGAGTCACAACCCTTTAACCCTACAGTTATTGACATTGATTTGCTGGAAAAGCTGCACTAAATGGAATTTAGGATGAGAGCTTTCCTTTCTTTTCCCTTTCATTTGGATTTTCCTGCCTGTATTACCTGGTGTGCTCTGAGGGCTCTGATCCAGACTGGCTTTTAGGTTCTGCCAGTTTGACTCTGTCCCACCATCACCTCAGATTTTGGGATTTTTTGTCTGTCCTCTCCTCCTTCTATGTTTTCCAGCTGCAGCACCGAGGGCACACACAAATACAGATATTTTCCCTGCACTCCTCAGTGCACACAGATGTTACAGTTTCGCTGTGCAAACACAGCCAGCTTTTTGCATTTTCTCACTCCATCAGCCAGGGAACTGAGCTGTTCAGTGAAATGTAGCTCATTTTTCCATGAGAGCTTTTTACAGCTCAAAGCTGAGTTCTGATGGTTGAGAAGGAAGTGATTATTTGATTCATTGATAGATTTCTTCAAAAGAAAATTCACTTTCCTTTTTCCTCTATGGGAATGAAATCACACTTTTGGCAGGGACAGTACCTGGAAGTCTCTTTCTTCCCTGTCAAGAGCTTGGCTTCCCTTTTCCAAGGAAAAGAGATGGCAGCTATTTTGACAGAGTCTTTCCAAATCCCTCCTTTCACCCTCTATTCAGGCTGATCTGAACTCTGTGATCCCAGACCCGAGGGTGGCAGTCCCCTGGCACCGTGATAGGCTTTTCCTGGGTTATCCAACAGCTCCACTGCCATTGGGAAGCATTTGGAAGCATTTGGAAGCATCCTCCCCCCCAGTTCTGAGCCCCAAACCACTCACCCAGGCGCAGCCTGTCCCTGGGGAACTCCCATTTACTGCTGTCGTAGGGCAGGCGGTCACACTGCTCGTCAAGGGGCATCTCCTCTGGATCCATGATAATGGACAGGTATCCTGTTTTAATATCTGTGGCATCGGGCTAAAAACAGGGCGGGGAGAAATTATTCAGGGGGATTTACACCGCAATTCCAAAGGGAGGGAGCTGTCTGGCAGCCCGGGGAGTTCCCTGCCTTCCAGGCAAATTTATTCTGAGCCAGGAATGCATCACTGCAGCTTCCTGCCTCTCTCTATCCTACAGCTGAGACACAAATGTTTATGTGTGGCTGCCGCTCGTGGCTCTTGGGAAGAGGCGCTGATTGATGCTGGGAAACACAAAATCTATTGCTGCCTTCTACCTGGATCAGCCAGAGGAAATCACTGATTTTCCAGAGGAACTGCAGGACTTGCACTTGCTGGTGCATATTTTGGTATTTTCACTGTGGTTTGTTCTGCAGTCTTGATTCTCCACTTCATGGCTACAACTTATTGCAATTTAAAATGGGTGGGAAGCTGCTGGAAATTGCTATTTCTGATGCTGCTAAAGTGAGAAGTTGTGACTTTGTGCAGACTTGCACAAGTGTGAAATGTAAGAGGAAATTCATTGTTGTCCACAACTCTGTTAAGCTGAGGTCAAGGAGGAAAATGTGAATTTAATCTCTGTATTTGCAATAGGAGGGGAAATTTTACTCAAACATTAGAGATCAGCACTGGGATTGCAGTTTGGTGAGAGCAGAGCAGAGAGCTGTGCTTGCCTTTCTGTTTGCTGTTTGTTACAGGAAAAACAGACCTAAATTCCTTGGAACTTCACTGTGAGTTTACTTTTGGAGTCACCAAAGGGAGGTGAAAAAAGAGCAAGGAGACCAAATCAGCTGTGTGGTTTGAGCTCATTTCTCAAGCAGACAGCCTGGGATCTTTCTTTAATATCTCTTAGAGTCAGGTGCTGAAATCAAGCCCTCATTGCAGAGGATTTAGGGTATTTTTTTGTTATTCTCACAAGCCAGTTTGACTCATAAAGAGGGAGGAGCCTGATTTTATGGTTCCACAGAAGTGGATGGAAACCTCACAAGTGCAAGGGATCTCTGGAGAAGCCAACAGAAACCTTGGACTGAATTTTACAGGGACATTTTTCCTAGCTTTTCTACCATGTGTCCCAAACCCTCAGCCCTAAACTCTGCTGTGACACTGAGCTGAGGCAGATCCCAGACTCTGTGCAGGGTGGGAGCTCTCTCACCTTCCTCAGTTTGCGAATGAAGAGGGTCAGGAGGAGCCAGAAGAGAGTGGCAGCCAACCCTGTGCACACCAGAATGATCACCTCGATGTTGGATTTCTCCTCAGAACCTGCAGGTGAATGTACAACCAGGTCAGAAATGTCCAAAAATCCACGAGTGAGCCCACTGGAATATCTACATTCCCTCAGCCCGGGCCTCACCCTGGATTTTGATGAAGGCTGATGTGCTGTCCTGGCCCAAGTCGTTGGAGGCCCGGCACTCGTAGAGCCCCTCATCGTCCTTCTTCACTCTCTCAATCACCAGGGTGTTGTTTTCCATGGAAATTCCTGGTTTAAGGCATTTTGGTTAGTGTTGGCACAATAACCTGCCTGCCAAAAATGCTTTTAGGAGACAGAGAGCTGAAGGTCAGCTCCCATCCGTGCAGGTCTGGCATGTGCTGGTGTTAGGACACGTTTTAATCCCGTGCTCCTCCTGGTCTGGCAACAACCTTTCCCTGACATTTTTTTCTTCTTCAACACCTGGATAAATTATTTGGCATCATTTAACCAACAATTTAGAGTGGGCAGAGCCTGGAAGTTAGCAAAGGGATGGAGGATTGGTGTCTGACAGCACTAGGAAAAATGGGAACTCAGTGGAATTACTGGAGGCTGTGGGAAGGGGTTGGACTTCCAGCATGTGGAAAATGGAACCCAGTTAGGCACATCCCTGGAAAAATAACTGTGTGGAGCAATCCTGGATTCACAGGCAGCCAGGTGCAGTGGGAAGAGAGAGGTTGCCTAGATATGACCTGTGAGAGACTTTTCTACATTTAATTTTCCCAATTTCATTGTTCCTGATTTGTGGCACTGCACTGAGAGCTCCTCTGTTTCACTGAGGGGATGACTGGGGTAGAAATAAGGAAACAGGTCAGGCTTGGAATACAAAAGGGAAGGACATTTTGAATTTCTGAGTGTTCTGCCTACGAATCCCATTGTTGTTAACAGGAGTTCTGCACACCACTTGCCATGCACTGTGCTGAAATATTTACCCTGAGGTGTTTTTTCCAGATATTTTATTTATGTTTCCATTGGTTGGATGAGTTACATGCTTGTCCCTCTAGAATTATTTATAAAATTTCAGTAGCTATAAAGAGTTTCTCTCAGAACATTCTGATCTGAATTATGGATGATCCTAGATTTCCTACCTAGTCCAAGTTGCAAAATTAAAGTCACAGGACCAGCTCCTGACATGGGATTCTCCATGATTTATGGCAGGACTCAGGACACACTCAGCTCTGCACTGGGGAGGCCTCACCTCGAGTTCTGGGGGCAGTTTTGGGCAGCAGAGTATAAAAAAGACTTTAAGCCACTGGAGAGCATCCAAAGGAGGCCACAAGGATGGGGAAGGGTCTGGGGGGACCTGGAGGAGCAGCTGAGGGCACTTGGTTTGTTCAGCTGGAGGAGACTGAGGGGAGTCTTTGACAGTTTCCCGAGGGGCAGCTCCAATCTCTGCTCCCTGGGACAGGGACAGGGACAGGAGCCAGGGAGAGGCTGGAGCTGGGCCAGAGCAGGCTCAGGTTGGAGATCAGGAAAGGTTCTTCCCCCAGAGGGTGCTGGGCACTGCCCAGGCTCCCCAGGGAATGGGCACGGCCCCGAGGCTGCTCCCGGAGCGTTTGGGCAGCGCTGCCAGGGATGCCCAGGGGGGGATTGTTGGGATGTCAGGGCCAGGAGCTGGACTGGATGATCCCTGTGGGTCTCTTCCAACTGAGCACACCCTGTGATTCTATGGCACAGAGCAGGGAAGGAGCCCTGGGCCCAGGTGAGGCTCCCTGCCCAGTGGCTCTGTAGCTGTAGGGCTCTGTCCCCACGGAGCTGAGAGCACATTTCATATGCCACGGGATGCCCTGGGCCCCTCTGCTGGTGACTTTGCTGCAGTATATCATGACCAGGAGAGCTGAGAGCTCAGGCCTGTGTTGTCAGACCCATCTGAGCACCAGGTACAGCCTGGGCTCAGTTTTGTACCCAAACTCTGGTCTCACCCAAGCAGCCTGAGCAGCACTCCCTGATTTCCCAGTGCTACGCTCACATGTGCTGGGCTGGCTCTGCACACAGGAGCTTCCTCTGACCTCCAACTCCACACTGGAGACTTCTGCAGTGCTCTGACATCCTTGGATCTGTGTGTGTGTGCCCCAAGTCGCAGGTCCTGTGTCAGGGTGAACCATTATCCCACATCCCACACGGTTCTGGGGAGCAGGACCCACCTGAGGCTGCTGAGATGGGGTAGCCGTTCTTCCTCCAGGTCACCCGTGGCTCTGGTGTCCCACTGACCTTGCACTCCAGCAGGATCTTGCCACTGATGTTGACCTCCAGGTCGGTGAGGTTCTGGATCACGTACGGCGCCGCCTTCGCTGCAGCCACAAAGGGAAAGAGCCCCCAGTCAGCTTTGGGGAGGCATTTCCCTCACCTCCCCTCCCTGCACGGCCTCTCTGGGCTGGATGTGGCAAAGATTTGGTTGATCAGTTGATCAAAAATCCCCCAAAAGGTTCTGGGAGGAGTGGGGGAGTTTATCTGGTTTATTTTCACACTGCCTAGGCTTAGGTTTGGCTGCAGCTCCAACTCCTCATCCTCTGCAGAAAACAAAGGACAGGGAGTGGGAGGTGCACATGAAGAGTGAAGACAAAAAAACAGACAGGAGGAGGCGAAGAGGAAACAGTTCTAAAGGTTTTCTATCCTCCATCAGGAGTGCAGTTTTCTCCTTACTACAACCATGGTAACCCCCACTTTATATTCATTTATAAAAGGAGCAGGACAGCAATGAATAAAATCACAAGCACAGCATAAAAAATACCCCAAAGCTGCAGTAAGGACAGAAGCTGAGGGGTATTAGAACACAGAAAAAACCTTGTTTGAATGGGGAAGGAAGGCAGGTTTGGAGGGGCATTTCCATGTGTGTTCTCCACAAGAATTTCCTGACATGTGCCAGACAAGTAACAGACCCCAGTCATTCTCAGAAGAATGTGATCCTGATCCCAGTTCTCCAGGGATGTATTCCCAGTCTGGCTGTGTTTTTCCCATAGCCAAGCTGTGTAGGGGTGTGTGTAGGTGGAAATCTGACTGACTGAATAAAAATATCTGCCAGGGGAGAGGACTCCTGCTCCCTGACTTGCTGCTGGGTGTCTCAGTTCTACTCCAGTTCTGTGCTTTGGGCTTTCTTCACCATTGGAAGATGGTTCATAAATCTACCCATTCCTCATGCCAGCAGCCCTTTTTTCTTCTGAGGAGGCTTAGAGATGATCACCCACTTTCTTCACTCTGAAGCAGAAGGAATTTCACTAATTTTGAGTGACTTTCCTACTGGCAGAAGTGTCCTGCCCTTTGTATTCCCACAGCCAACAGAAGCAGGCTGGAGGATCTTAGTGAAATAAAAGAGTTGGGGGCTTGGATATAAGTAAGAAAATAATTATTATAACAAAGCACATCCCTCTTACCCAGAATAAATGGCACCTGTCACTTGATTTTACACTTGCCCAGTGACATGTGGGATCTGCTGGGTCCAAATCTATCCAGGCATCTCATCCTGGCAGCTGAGAGTGGGTGCCAAAGTCATACAGATCTGGGGTGAGCATCCCAAGTTACAGCTGTGCTGTCAGTAAATGGTGGGTGATGCCTTTGTTCCTCAGTCAACTCTAAACCTGCACCCAGCACAGAGCTGAGAAGAGGAAATTCTGCTGAAATCACCTTTATGTGATTTCAAATATTTTATCCAAACCCAGCAATGGCTGGGTGAGTGTTATCCATGTCAGGCTGTCAATCCCCACGGAATAAAGAACAAAATCAAACCAAGGCAGGACACAAGGTTTGTACCAGGACACATCCCAGTGCTGCTCTCCCCTGGCACATACCTCTGACCAGGAGCTGGCTGTGCTGCTCCAGCGTGTCTGTGCTGTTGTGCTGGTTCTGGGCTCGGCACCTGTAGAGGCCACTCTGCTCCCTCGTGACGTTGGGAATGAGCAGGGTCAAAGAGATGGAATATTTGTCCATTTTCCTGACCACGGAGTGGCTGGGAGCTGGCTCTGAGGAGGGGTAGTACCAGGCCAGGTGGGTGTAGATGTACTTGGAGGCCCGGCAGGTCAGCTGGACGTCATTCCCCACGATGGCTGTCACCTGGGAGGCTGTTTGCAACCCAGAGGGCACATCTAGGAGGAAGGAAAAACGTGTTTGGAATTAAATCCCAGCTGAGAAGATCTTTGGCTGCCTGGCTGCTACTGGGGGGGGTCAAATTTCCAGTGGTAATGGAACGAGCCAGGTTTAATGAGGCACATGTTTGTGTGTGGAAACAGGCACTGGAGCTGGGAATTAGGGAAGAGAGGGTTCCTCTCACTGCCCAGTGCTGATCTGGGCTAGTCCAGCCCTCAGCATTCGAAATCATCCCATCTCCAAGTAATGAATTGAAAGCTTATAAATGGAAGGAGTTAATGGACTGAGAGAGTTTAATCAGGAGCTGTTTCTATCCAGGTAGATAAATGTGTTTGGGAGCTCTTCCCTCTCTGTCTGCAATCAGGGCTGGGAAGCATTAATGGCAGAGGAATAAAGAAACCCATTCCCATCCCTCAGGAGCAACACCTTCTTCCCCACTGAGCAGCCTCCTCAACTCTCTCTTATTCCAACTGTGCCAATATTTATTTTCATCACATGTGCCTCCGTGGATATTTACTTGATCACTGATGGATTAACTGATCTAATGATGTCCAAGTCCTTGAGGCCCTTAAGTTTAGCAGAGAACTCTTGAGTCATGACTCCGACCTAGCCACGAAACAGTGAGCTGTTTCTTGCTATATTTTTAGTAACTTTTCACTCCAGAAAAAAAAAAAAATCAATTTTCCTGAAGTGGTGAACTGAATCCATTTGAAAACAAGAAAAACTGAGTGGAAGGCCAGAGCCTGCCCTGCAGACACATTCCTGCAAGAGCTACCAGAGACCTGCAAATAAATTGGAGCTGGAAGATACCCTATTCCCTTTTGATTTTGTTAATTTTGGGGACCTATCCACCTGAATGAAAGTTCATGGATAACCACAGTGACCTGGAATCATTCTGCTGTCTGTTAGGTCAGGATTTTTAAGCAGCTGAGAGTTCTGAGGAGCCTCTTATTGATGTTACCAGGGATGGGACACCTTGGGAGGGCTCACTCTGGGCCACCTGAACAGGAACAGGTTTGCCCCAAATCTGAGGGATGATTCAGAGCCAAGCTGTTGCTGAGATGCTTTCTCAGGGCAGCATGAGCTGGGTGGGACTTTGAGAGGGACAGGAGTTAAAGCAGAACAAGTGTGCACTGCACCTGCCATCTGCAAATTCCACCTGGAATTTGGCCAGGGGCTCCCACTGCAAAAGGTTCTGCAGAAGCTGCAGCTGAGCTCAAATAGTGAGGCTGCTGAAATACCCAATCTGCCTTATAAAAACCCATATATTCTATAAAATACAGAGCCCTGGAGGAGCTTTCAGATGTGATTAAAAGTCTCTCTTCTTCACGAGTCGTCTGGAGTAGAACCCATGAGCTTTTGCTTCACGGTTTTTAAAGACTGGCACCAGAAATACTTCACAAAAGATCCAAAAAGAGAAGACACCCCCTCAGGCCACGGTTGTGGAAATTGTTATTTTTCTCTTCTTTCCTTGCCCTGCAGTTGCAGTTTGCTCTCTGCAGGGTGTTGTTAGGCTCAGTTGCACTCTCTTGGTGCCAGCTGTGTGCTCAGGCTGCCTCCTGTAACACATCCACTCCTCACTCCTGCTGTCCTGTGCTTCCAGCATGTCCAACTGCTGCTTATCAACACGGGGGGGAATGTCCGAGGCCACCAAAACCTCTCGAAATGGGAAAATTGAGAGCCAGTGAAAAAAATGGGATGTGGCACGAGCAGCATTTCAGCATCTCCTGAATCTCTCCAACCAAAACATGGAGCAAGTGCTGCATCCCTTGGGACAAGGCACTGCCTTGGGCATGGCACAGCTTGGGCTGGAGGATTTGGGGGCAAATTCCCAATGAATGGGACGTGTCCATTCCCAAGCCCTAAGTTTTGAAGGATGCTCCATAGTTCTGCTTTGCTGCTGGACTTGAAAGTTGCCAGGTTTTTTTCCTACCAACTTAACATTCTGGGAGCAGAGGCCTGGCTTGTTTTTCTTATCATTCCTTCTCCTGACATTTTTTATTTAGCATTTTGAATATTTTTAGCTGGAACCTGTGCTATTCTCTCCCATCTTGTTTGCCTTTCAAGCAGCTCTTTCAGCTCCAATAGAATATTCATTGATTTTCATTGCAGTGGAAGGAAAAAGAGAGGAAAAAAAAAGTTGCTCTGCTCTCTCTTTTCGTGCTTTCCTCTCTCTTTTCTCCTCCTACCTGGATTATCAGGGGAGTGGGTGCAGCTTGGAGAGCACATTAGAAGTCAATTCATCTCTCAGACAGCTTTGCTTACATAATCCTGAACCTGAGCAGTGATTAACTTCCTCCCTCTGAACAGACACCGTGTTTTAGAAGGCTCCTAATAAGTCGGCTAAAAGAATGCACCACGGGGGCCTTTTCCCTTTTATCAGCAGTCACCAAACATTTGTCTTTGGTATTGTGTTACAGCCTAGTAGCTGCGAATTTCCCTCTCCACCGTGCAGGATTCCATGGCAAAAGAGGGAAAGAAGCCATTGGGGGGAGGTAAAAAGGCAGCAGAAATCAAAGGCAAGTCTGGCTCCATTTGTATTTACAAGGAATTAATTGTTTTTAATTTCCTGTGCTTTGCACAATAATCTGTGTAATTCAAAACTTCTGCTCTTACCCAGATTCCAGCCCTGGGTCTGGCAGGGGGGGATTGCCCTCAGGAACTGGGATGTAGGGAAGGGTGAGCCCCACTATCTGAAACACTGCTGCTTGTCAGGAATCCTGTCAACACGTCGGGAATGAGCAGTTTGGAGTGGCACAAAACCCTACAACAGCCCAACTCATCCATTGTTCTGCTATCTGGGAGCAGATTTTTATCTCCTGCTGGAAATGCAATATTTTCTTTCGGGTAGAAATCTTTAACTCTATTTTTCTCAGTTGTTTTGGCAATCAGATAAACCCTTGAAAAAAGGGCTTTGGTTATTATTTGTTATTCTTATCATAATTCATTTATATTCCCAGAACAGTCAGAGTTTTCAGATGGGTGGGATCCCACTTTGCTGAATGTAGTGCAGTCAGACAAAGGCTGGAATTTGATTTACTCTGGACCTACAGCTCTGTAGAGCTGCCCTTTCCAAGGTGCAGAACAGAGATTAGAAGGGAAATTACACTTGTCCATGGCAGAGAATCCCTGCAGGAGACACCAGGGCAGCTTTTCACTGCACTGGGGAGTTTGCAGCCTGCCTGGAATGTCCTTTGGAGCTGGAAAATGACATTTCTGAGCATCTGGTGGCTCACTCAGGGCTTCAGTGGGAGCTCTGGAGTCAGAGCAGTGGTGGGAAAGGCAGGCAGGATCACACCTGGATTGGATTGACACAAAACAAAAATCCTGGAATAAGAGTCAGGGCAGGGCACCACAGATAACAAATCCCTTCAGGAGAGACTCCAGAGGGCTGCAGAGGGACAGGGACAGTCAGGACATCTGCAGGAGGGGCTGTCACTGCACGAGGAGATTTCTCATCACGCTGGACCCCTTATAAGGTTTGGATTCTGAGTGATCTCCAAACCCTGCTGACCCCTCATGAAATGAACTCTGCTGGCAGAGAAATGATTTAAAAATAGAGCCCAGTGCTATTTCTGGTGTCCGTGGGAGTTTTTGTGGGGGCTCTGCAATGGAAGAACAAAATGGTTGCTGACAATTATTCCAGAGGGATAAATTAATTTTTTCTGAAATGAACGTGGTGGTGATGAAGACATCAGACTGAAGTGAGCACATCCCCAGAGAGCAGCCTGGACAACACCTGAGGAAGTGTCCCTGGAACACTCTGCCGTGTCCTGGGAAAACATCTCAACCCTGCCCCAGTGGAACAGGGGTTTGAGGGAGTTTAGCCTCTGTAACACCTTCAGATTTCTTACCAGGGAGAAGTGAGCTAAGCCCAGTTCAGGCAAAAGGTTTGACAGCAGCTCAGCGAGCCCCAGCTCGTTCAGGGTAGGAGATAATGGGAGAGCAGGTCTTAAAAATCAACACATTGCTGAATTAATTGTGGGGTGCCACAACTTGCAGCTGCTTTGCAGAGAGCTGGGAAGTGCCAAAAACATTTCCCAGATGTCCCAAAGTACCAAATGTTGCTCTCAAGCTCTACCCCAGCCTCCAGCTCAGCCTTTGGGTTCAACCTGCACAGAATGAACCACCCCACAATGAGAAAGAGACCAGGTTAGAGCCTTGAGCTGTGGGACTTCCTCTGCCTGGAACCTCACAGGCTGTCCCTGAGTGTCCCTCAACACTGAGACAGGAGAAGACCCCTGAGGAGGGTAACCTGGAGCCTGCTCCAGCTGTTCCAGCTGTGAGGACAACCTGCAGCACTCTCCCCACAGCCTGCACTCAGAGAGGACCCTCCCATGGAGGAAACCAGCCTCAGGTCACTGCTGCTGTTTCACTGCTGCAGCATGACCCACTTTAGCACCAGGATGGCCACATTTAGAAAGTTTTCATTCCCTTCTAATCCATAAACACCACTATTTTTAAATAGAGCACTTCCAAAAGCCAGTCATGCTCAGTCAGCATCTGCCTCCTCCCCAGAATGGCACAGACTCCCAGTTTCTCCTTCACAGGCTGGAATAAATCTGCCTTGCCAAGCCCTGTGCACCTCCTGGTCTGCTTTGGAGGAAATGTTCCCACCAGAACCACTGTCAGTAATTTCACCCAGTGATTAATTTCCTTCATAATTGAAACTGCATGATTAAAACACTTGTGTCTCAAAACATTGCTAGACGGATCTTAAAATAAAAAAATTTGAAATATTAGCTCACTGTGGGTGGGAAAAAACCCCTACATAACTTTATTTTTAAAATAACCCAGAGTTGTGCAAGGTGCATGGGATGATCCAACCCTTTGGATCTGACCTTATCCTTGTGGCTTTCTGAGTTGCTGCAGCTTTGGGTTTAGTCACCAAGTTCTGTGAAGAGCTTGGATAACCCACCCAGACCCAACAGCTGGAAGAATTCCCAGCAGGACACTCAAATAAAATTAATAGCTGGTCTTCAGCCTGCCTTGGACATGTTGGGGACTTCTGATATCTGAGCTGTATCTCCCCAAAGTGCACCTTGAAGGGCATTTTCCTAAGTAAATAAGAATTAGAGCTTTGGGAGATGTCTTTTGGAGGCTGAAAGCCTCTCCTGTCCCCATTGGGGCAGCACAAAGGAGCTCTAAAGGAGGTGAAATCTTTCCTTCTATGGCACCAGCTTCATTACTGTTGGAATTTTCCTGTTGGCACTTCTGTGTAACACGAATATGAAGTGTCTGGTGAGCCCTTTTTTGGACAGCAGGATTTGAAAGGTGCTGGATTCCTTTGGAGCAATGGAGTCAAACAATCCAGGAGGGAAGAGAGGCACAGGAGTGCAGATCCCTGCCACGAGTGAGCTCTGCCCTCCCATCTTGTGTCAGGGGCAAGGACCCAAGCAGTGAGAATCAGACATTTACTTTCCAGGACACTTCTGCACTCTTTGTTCTAAAAATCGATATTTTGATGCAAATCCTGCCAGCCAACATCCACTCATCCAGAAAGCGAGCACAGAAATGTTTC
Source organism: Falcunculus frontatus (assembly GCA_013398115.1). Classification (NCBI taxonomy): domain Eukaryota; kingdom Metazoa; phylum Chordata; class Aves; order Passeriformes; genus Falcunculus; species Falcunculus frontatus. The sequence continues at coordinate 261,362 of VZRV01003634.1, read as the reverse complement.
AGTTTTGTTCTGGGTGAGCACTTGAACAATGCTGTCCCTGGACTCTCCTCTCTTTCTGAAGTGCCATCTCTCCTGAAAGCATTATGTAGATCTTGACCTCACTCCTGAAGAATTCCAGTGTTGAAAGGTTAAGCAGATACTTGTTTGGATTTGTGTCCTTTGGAGAACCTCCTCCCTGCACAAAGGGCACAGCAAAGGCCAATGGCCCAGGCAGGGCTCCAGTGTCACCCTGCACTGGATCCTGGCCTCGCTCACCTCTGCTGTGGCTGCTGATTTCCTCAGAGACCAACCTTTCTCCTGGCTCAGGGAGAGGCTCCAGCCCTCTGGAAGACCACAAAGGCCTCAGCTTTGCCAGAGGTTTCCTGAGGACAGCGCTCAAATGTCACCAGTGTTGCTTTAAAACACAGAGAGAGGGACTTGGGGCTGCAGCTGGGAAGGGCAAAGGGCCATGGGGTCTGATGCTGGACATCTCCAACTGAGCTGGATCCTGCCTTGTGTGGGGTGAGGAGCCTGGGATTGCTGGACTGGGAGTGCTCCGAAACACAACCCACAGCGATGGCCAGGAGTCTGAACCAGCACTCACCAGCCACATCAAACTTCAGGGAAATCAGAGCAGCAGCCCCTGCCTTGGTGTGGTGTTTGTGTTGTTTACCTGACACGTAGAACTCGATGCTCCGCTCCTCCTCGCCCACCTTGTTGGAAGCCACGCAGTAATAGACTCCTGAGGCACTGCTGTTCTCCATGGTGAGGGTGCTCACGATCTGCCAAGGAAGAGAAAACAAGGAATGGCTCTGAGGGTGGGGCAGCCTTGGCAGGGTGTGTAAAAGGGCAGAGAAACTGTTAGAAAGTTGTTTCTAGTTAATGATGGGTGAAGGTCACGGACAGAAAAGTTTGAGTTTTGGTCTCTCATCATCTCACATCATCTCAGCCCAGCTAATTCTCTTCCCTCATCATTCCTAAACCTTCCCCTTCCTTTTTTGCCCTGTCTCACCCATGAAAAGCAAAGTCCTCCTTCGAGACACTGCCAAGGTCTTTGTGTGGCAACATCAGCAAAAAGCTGAAGTGAGGAGCCTGGAGGATCCATCCAAACACAGTCCCACATCCATCTATTCCCTTTCCTGCTTTTCAGCTCTGGGTTCTGTGGGGAATATCCACGTTCACATGGGGAGCAGGTGATTCCCACTGATGTGGGAATTGCAGGATTGCAAGGATTGCAGGATTTTGCTTTTCCCCTCAGAGAAGGGAGGGAAGGACGTGGCCCCTTTGGGCCTGGGAGCCCCTTGATTCCAAGGCCCTTCCTTGGAGCCACACAGGACTCGTTCAGTGAAGGAGGAGGCTCTGGAGAAGCTGCCAGTGCTGCAACACTGGGAAAATGCAGAAAGGGAGGATCACGGAGAAGGAAGGAGCCCTTGTCCTGAGCTTCACCACATTGGAAAAGGAGGTGGTTCTCTTACTCCAGGGGCTGAACTCAAACATGTCCTCAAGAACTTGTGTTCCTTAAACCTCCCAAGCCCCGCTGGTGAGGCCCAGCCTTGTGGCACTGCCCTGTCCCTGTCCTGGTGCAGCCTCACAGGCTCACACAGGAACATCCACAGACCGTGCCTTTCATTATTCCTTGTATTCCTTCGGTCTATGAGCAGGAAAACAGGGCCTGACCCACCAAGACAGAGATGTTCTTGCAGGATTCCTCTGCTTCCCCTGCAGCCATTCACCTGAGGAGCTCTGAGCCCTCACATTTGGAACAAATATCACTTTCTTTGCCATCCTCTCTAAGGCCTTTGAGAATCAAAACTTATAACACCATCTGCCCCTTTGTCCTTATCTCCAGAAAGCTCTTTGAAGTGCACAGAAGCATCTCTGGACTTTCTTTTTAATATCCTAAACTAAACTAGCACAAGACATTCCTTTGCCCCTCCTAAAGCTGCCCCATGAGTGTGTCCATAGCTGTGTGGGATGTATTTTCTGAGTTATTTCAGATTTGCTGAGATCTGGCACTTTAAATCCCGCAGGGAAATGAGTTCCAAAGGTTCTGATCCCATGTGCATTTGACATTGTAATGGTGAGCATTTGCAGCAGAGTAAGGGCTGAGTGGAAAAGTCTTTACTTTTCATGGCTACCAAACACAAGAACAGGGAACCCCCAAGTTTAGGGGTGAAAAAGGAGAGCAGCAAACCCAGCTCCCTCTGGTGTCCACCACAGAAAGAGCTGTGCAGTCCTGAGCGATTTATGATGTGAAAATAGCTCTGCCTTGGCTATAAAATCAGCCTGGCTACAAAAGCAGCCTGCTCCTCCTCCTGGTGCTGTCCTGGAGCAGTGGCCCGATGCCACGGGCTGGGAACGAGCACATGTTGAGAGCCCTGAGCAGCAGCCACTGCTTTTGGAATTCCTGCTGAATCAGGACCAACATCTTTCTTCTCATGACTGCTGGATCTGAGGATTTCACGTTCGGGAACAGCAAAAGCCAATGTAAATGTACGTGCTGAGGACAGAAGGGGATACATTTGGACAGCTTTTTAACAGCAATTAGTCTTCCTAAGTGACAGCTCTAGCTGGGAAATGGAGGATAATGCTGTAGAGCCAGTCAGAATCATAAAATATCCATTTTGGGACATGTCCAAAGTGTTAGGGGTGACACTGTGGCCCTTGTAAACACTGATGCAATGCCTCAAGCTGCTTGGTGGCCCGGAGGTAAAAGCTCATGAGCACACACACACAGACAGATGCTGACATCCCCAACTCCATAACTCAGGAAAAGTCTGGCAGGACAGTGGGAAAACAAAAAAAAAGGAGCAAATAGCTATCCTGAGACCTCATGGAAGCTAATCTCAGTCGTGTCTAGATAGGAAGGTGAAAAAGATGGCAAATGACAGTGGGAAACATCCTGGGGACAAATTCTTGGGGGAAAAAAAACTGCTGAGGAACAGAGAGAAAGTAATTTTCTTGTTTGGATGCTGCAATCATTGTTGTGCACTTGGAGACCAGCTCGTTACACACCTGAGCACCAGAGATAAGGCACTTTCCTGACCTGGCCCAGAACTGGCACTCCCAGAGCCCTCCAAAGTGTGACTTTTAAACCAGCAGCATCCAGCACAGATCTACACGTGATCCCAGAGCTGGCAATTCAGGATTTTGAGTGATTTTCTTGTAAGATGAATCCTTTGGAATGATTATGTATCAACCTTTCACTCCAGCTGTGTGCTCCTGGGTAAATCCCTGAGCCTGACAGCCCAGTTATCTTTCCAACACCTGAAATAAAGTTCTCAGTGGTCAAATGAAGCTAATCCTGGTAGGTTTGGTAGCTGAAATTTGAAATTTGTGAGTATTTGGTCACAGAGGCAGATCAGGATAAGGATTTTGTTCTTCTAAATGCCATTGCTAATGAAAAAATGGTTTGAACTTGAGCACCCAAACTTAGGGATCTTTTCCCATTGTTACCAGTGCAAACTGTTGCACTCTGCAGGGGCACAATCCCAGAATCTGGGGACCTTTAGTAGATAGTGGAAAAATTCTGAGGGGATAATCCCTGTGTGTGCTTAGTCCATGCACCTGGAGAAGTATTTTCCACTCCTGGAATCAGAGCCAGAGTAGAAAAACTTGAGACATGTTGGAATGAGTCCAGAGGGGCCACGGAGCTGCTCCCAGGTGGAGCCCCTCTGCTCTGCAGCCAGGCTGGGAGAGCTGGGGGTGCTCACCTGGAGAAGGGAAGGCTCCAGGGAGAGCTCAGAGCCCCTTCCAGGGCCTAAAGGGGCTCCAGGAGAGCTGGAGAGGGACTGGGGACAAGGGATGGAGGGACAGGACACAGGGAATGGCTTCCTAGTGGGAAAGGGCAGGGATGGATGGGATATTGGGAAGGAATTGTTCTCTGTGAGGATGGTGAGGCCCTGGCACAGGGTGCCCAGAGAAGCTGTGGCTGCCCCTGGATCCCTGGCAGTGCCCAAGCCCAGGCCGGATGGGGCTTGGAGCACCCTGGCACAGTGGAAGGGGTCCCTGCCATGGCAGGGGTGGCACTGGGTGGTCTCTAAGTCCCTCACACCCCAAACCCCTCTGGGATTCCATGATCAAGGCAGGGCTCACCCCACAGCTGCTTCTACCCAGAAAACCCAGAGCGCAGCACTCCCTGCTCAGCTGAATAACGATGCTGTAATTGCCCTAAAACTTGGTGTCTCTGCACTGAAAATGCCATCAATGAACTATTTACAGCCTGGAAATGTGCAGTTTCCAGTTCCCTGACACGTCCCCAGCTGCCAAGGTGCTACAACCACAGTGGTGTCCCACCCTCAGCTCCTGTGCAGGCAGCCCTGGGACGAGGCTAATTAATAACAAATTATTGGCATGTAGTGTCTAGACATCTTCCTAGTGGGAGCTGGATGGGATCCTGGCAGTTCACTGCATACCAAACACCACACATCCCAGTCTGCATTGCCTGCCTTGGATTTGGAATTAAGGGCTCCATTTCCTATTACTTAACCCAAAGGCCACCCAATACTGCGAGCCCAAGGAAGGGATTATTAGCTAATAAATAATTACTAGGAAAGAATAAACTAAGTTTAAAACTCAATAAGCAAAGGAATAAAATGACTGATCGCTGAAGAACAGCTCTGACAAGTAAATAGAGCTTGCTGCTGGGAAAACTCCTAATGGGATAGTTCAATGAAGTCCATATGTAATGTTCCTGAACTGATAAAAATAAGTTATTTTAGAAGCAGCCAAATAACATTCCCCAGCCGTGCACTGTGAGTGTTTTAAGACATCTCGTAGTAAGGACAGAGCAACGAGACCTTTTTTTAAGCTGGAGCCAGCATGAATTAATATCTCCTGTTATTCCTTGCCTTCTCTTTCCTTTGTCTAATCCCTCCCTCCGAGAGCTTTAGTTAACAATTCTTCCTCTTTCACTTCGTTAGCTGCCCGTGGGCGAGGATGAGGAGGGGAAAACGTGGGTGGAAAACTTCTCAGCTGTCTGACTCTGGCAGAGCTGGGCTGGAGGTGGCTACAGGGAGATGAAATTACAGGAACTTCACCAGGGACTCTGCCCAGAAAACATTCAACTCACTCCTAATCCATCCACTTGAGTGGCACACAATAACACTTGTTTGCACAGCCTGACAATCCTGATCCAGGATCGGAGTTCATTCACTCAAAACATGCTAAAGGATGGACTGAGCATGAGTGATAAGAGAAGTCTGGGAGCTGGCTGAGAACTTCCAGCTTTGCTCCCATCTCTGGGATGGGGGTGTTTCTCTCCCTGGGAAAGGGGAGCAGCCCGTGCCTTGCTCAGAGCGGGCAGAGCTGGTGGCAGCACTGTGTGGTCAGGAAAGGTACTGGGCTGGGAACTGGGCAAACTGGAGGTTGGAGGTGCCTCTGGAGGAACTGTGGTGTGGATGGACTGCTCACGCTCCAGCCCTGGAGCAGGTGGGTAAATCCTGGTTAGTCCTGAGCAATTCCCACCTCTGCTCCTTCCTCAGTGACCGCAGCTACGGAATTCAGGAGTCAGGGAAGACACAGGGCCAGTTCTGATGTCCCTGCTGCTGCCCAGGCTCTCACCACACCCACCAAGGACAGTGCCATGAGCTCCTGTGCCTGGGCAGTGCCTGAACCACCTGGGCTGGTGTCCCAGGGAGTGCTGCTGTGTCCTAACCCGTCCCTGTGGCTGTGCCCCTTCCCTGGCACAGCCTGGAGTGCCAGGGCTGCAGGAGCTCCCTGGAGTGACAGATCCGAACAGCCCGGCTGAGCTGCTCACACACTTTTCACCACACACATCCCACTGCTCTAATGGAGTCTTTTTGTTCCTTCAGGAGGTCTAAACTTGGCATTTTTGGGTCAGTTTTCTTGAGTGGTTGTGAATTTCACCAGCAGAAACGCCCACGTGGCCCGGCCACTCTCATATAGACATGAAAGGGAGAAAAGAGATGAAAAGAACCCCCCAGTGAGGACTGAATTATGCATGAGTCTTGTTATTCTCTTCTGCTGGTCCCAAGCTCAGGCCAGTTTGTTATTTTGCTAACACGAAAGAAAATAAAATAGCAACCTAGCTCCTTGTGACTTGAAAAGTCAGGCAATTCCTGCAGTCACGGGTGTTACACCTGGAAAAGCAGATTCAGAGGAGCCATGCAGTGCTTTACATCCCAAAGTGAGAAGTTCAACGTGAACTCAAAACCCCAGAGAAAATGAAACTATCACAGTGCAAATGCCTCAACCCCTCTTTGAGCAAAACTTCACTGAAGTCCATCATTAGCTCAATCATAACCTCGTGCTTTTCCTTAGGAATGAGACTCAGGCTTAGGAAGGCAGGAGGAGGTGAAATTCACTTCTCTATCTGTGGAATACTCATGGAATAATCATTATGAGGATGATGACGAGAGAGCTTGATTTCACATGGCATTTCTGGCAGGAGATGTCTGAAGAGCTTCATGTGATCAAAGAGCTCCCGTGGTTTGCTGGAGGAACCCGGTGCTTGCTGCCCTGCCAGGTGGCTTTGGGCAACTTTCTGAATCTGGTGATTCCAGGGGAGTTATTCCCATATTTTTAGCAGCTCTAAACAGTTAATGCAAGTTTTCACATGTGGCTGGACCAGCTTTTATTGCTGCAGCTCCCAAGGATGAACTCTTGGTGCTGACAAATCCTAGAGCCCAGATAAATTCCACCTTCTGCCCAAGACTCCAGTGCTCCTGGGACTGGCTCAAATCCCACAGGAAAATCCCAAACCTCAGCTAATCCCAGGTTCCTAACACAGTTCCTGAAAGCTCAGACTCCAACATCTTTATTTTTTCATCTGCTTGGTCAGTGCAGATGAATTATTTGCTGGTGGGAATGGATTGGGCTGTTCCCTGTCTGTTCCATTCCTGGTGGGAACAACCACTGATAAAACTCAAGGAAAAGTCTGAAGACTTTTTCCTCAGTGTCGTTTTTAAAAATTATATTTTTTAATATAAAGACTCCAATTAATACAGAACCTTGGGCTTCAGAAAGGGGGAAGGACAGGAATTGTCTGCAATGTAAGCAGGGAGACCAAGTGCTGAGTCCTGAGATTCCTATAATTTAGTTATATGCATTTGAGTAAATCTTAATCAGGACATAAAAATTAATAGGAAACGCCTCAGACCGTGTTTTCAGCCAGGGAGAAAAATAATGAATATCCTATAAATCGTAAAATTATGTAGCTAGTAACTTTAATCATGAAATATGTAAAAGCTGAAGTTAAAGGATTGTTAAAGGCTGAGCTACAACCCTCTAGAACATGTCTAAAAATGAACTCCTGGGGATGCCAGGGGAGTGCAGAAAGAGCAGAGGTGGCTGTGCAGGGCAGAGCGAGGAGCTCTTGGGGAACAAGGAGATTTTTGAGGGCTCCACGGGGTCATGGTGCGGAGGTTCCCTCGTGGTCCTCACTCCCACACCTCAGCAACCAACAGGTATTTTTTGTGCCACAGCAATTGTGAAACCCTTCACTTTTATATGGGGACTAAGAAAACTTGAAGACTGATCATAAGACACAGACTAAGCTCTGGGACACCAGATCATACATTTAGACAGACTGTATATGTATATATATCTATATATCTATATATCTCTATATATATCTATATATCTACATATCTATATATCTGTATGTCTATATATCTATATGTCTATATCTATATATATCTATATATATATGGAGACAAAGAGTAGCCCTGGGAGTCTCAAGGCTTTTGTCAGCCCATACAGCTACCAGAAAGTCTTAAAAAAGGATGAAACTTTGTAGATAAATGTTGCTGAGCTCCATTTTTATAAATAATTAGCAATTTTTAGGCAGTTGCTTTTACCTAAGATCTAAAATTCTTAAAGAACACACTAAAGCCAGAGCTTAAGGGGGCACTATGCCATCTAAATAAATCCAATTTATAAATAACTCCCAGCAATGGAAAAACTCAGGAATGAGAGGCGAATGCTGATTTTCTCCTTCCCAGCCCAAGCTCCATGTTTTCAGAGCTCTGGTTTGGATTATGTTTAGAACTGGAAGGTCTCCCTGAGAAAGAGCAGATGGCTGAGGCACTGATCCTGCCAGATGCTGATTTAGTCTGGACCCAGTCCAGAAGAGCACTTTAGCTTTGTGCTTAACTTTAAGCACAGGAGTAACTCCAGAATTATCCCTTGCTCAAAGGTGCACCAGGACTTGAACAGCAGCGTCCAGCACCTTGCAGGATCAGACACTGAACCACTGGGAACATCCACCTCCAAACCCAGGGCTGCAAACCCACTCCTGGAGCCAGCAACCCCTGCAAGTCCAACAGACAGAGCCCAGCAGAGCCAGGACATCCTGAATCCACAGCAGGTTCCCAGCATGGACGTGTGGACATCAGCCAGCACCACCACAGGCACCTGGGGAACACTGAGCAGGTAATTCCTGCTGGAATCTCTGCAGTTCACACAGGCAGGGTGATGGCAGTGCTGCTGGAAAGGGAGCAGGCAGGGAAGTGCAGGAGGAAGCTTTTCCCTCCTTCATTGTCCCACTGAAGTGGTTTCAGCCCAGGACCTGCCCACTCTGGAAATCAGAGCAGGTGCCTGTGGCCCTGCAGGGCTGCACAGCACACACCTGGTCAGCTCCTGCTGCTGGAGTAGGGAAAACAGGGCAGGACAAAGGGGGATAGGACAAAAAATGGGGCAGGACAAAGGGGGACAGGACAAAGGGGGGCAGGACAAAGGGGGACAGGACAAAGGGGGACAGGACAAAGGGGGACAGGACAAGAAGGGGGGCAGGACAAAGGGGGACAGGACAAAGGGGGACAGGACAAAACGTGGGGCAGGACAAAGGGGGGCAGGACAAAGGGGGACAGGACAAAAGGGGGCAGCACAAAATGAGGCAGCATAAGGAGCTCTCCAAGTGTTTAATGAACTCAGAGTCCTTATCAGTGTTCATGTCACAGCACCCCTCACACTGAACCACTCTCACACTTTCTCAAGACTGAGGGAGACACGGAGGGTTTTGACCCAAAAGTCTTGGGAGAGTTTTAAACGAGNCAGGACAAAGGGGGACAGGACAAAGGGGGACAGGACAAAAAGTGGGGCAGGACAAAGGGGGACAGGACAAAGGGGGACAGGACAAAAGGGGGCAGCACAAAATGAGGCAGCATAAGGAGCTCTCCAAGTGTTTAATGAACTCAGAGTCCTTATCAGTGTTCATGTCACAGCACCCCTCACACTGAACCACTCTCACACTTTCTCAAGACTGAGGGAGACACGGAGGGTTTTGACCCAAAAGTCTTGGGAGAGTTTTAAACGAGGCGTGTGACATCATTCCCAAAGCTCAGCACTTGTAAACAGCAGAGATCTGAGATGATCCCAGCGCTGGGGAATTCCAAGCATGCAAAGAACCCTCAGCAGCTTGGGAACCACGAGCTGGGGGTGAGCATCCCCTGACATCATCCCCATCATCCCACACATACCTTTAGTTTATCCCCCTGCCTCATGGGGGTGTTCTCAATGCTCCTGATCTTGTTTCCTATGACCGTGTTCTCCTGAACCACGACTTTTGGCCCCTCAGGATTGCACCTGGAGGTAGAAAAGCAGAGATGGTGTTCAAGGTAAGCAGGGAGATGTGTTGGAGTGAGAAAATGTCAGCCTTAGATGATAGTCTTAGGTCTGAAAAACTCCCCAAAGCTGTTGCTGCTGGAATCTGTTACTTCTTTGTGAAATTCCTCCATTCCTTCTTTGCAACATTTCAAAATTATTTACAAAGCACCTTGACAGAGGCAAACAAAATCAGTACCTGACCAGCAATGAACCCCCCAAACTTTCCAAAGACTGAAAATGGAAAATACTGGATAGCTAATTCAATCATGTGAGTTTAATCTGGGTATTATAAGTTATATTTCCAAATTCTTAATGCCAGTCACTCCAAACTGCGGGGAGGTGGACGTTGCTGAGTGTCTGTCTGTGCTCAGCTTCCAACAGGAAGCGTGGGCTGAGGGAGTAGAATGGATAAATGCTGGGATGGAACAGCAGAAGGCCCCTTTAATGCTGCACATTCCACAGAAGACACTTATCAATCTTCATTTTGGAATATGGGCAAGGAGCAGGGTGTGTAACACATCGTGTGGGAAGGTCCAACTGCACCAAAAGCTCTCCTGTCTTCCTGAATTTGGAAAAACTAAGCAGAAAGAGCTCTTCTCATTCCTAGAAAGGCAAAGGCTCTGAGCCCACCACGGAATTTCAGGAGGTAAAATGAATATGGACTTTTACAGGTGCTGACCAAGGGCTGATGCTGCGGAAAATTCATCCATAAATGAGCCGTGCCTTTGCCAAAGGCACACAAAGCACAGGGGCAAGCCCTGGGTCAGGGGAGGGTTTTACAGTCTCAAAGGGGCCTAATTAGAAGATGTCTTGAGGGACTTCCTGCAAGGCACAATCCTGTCCTGAGGATGAAGGGGAAAAGCTCAGAGGAAGCAAATCACATCCCAGCTCTAAGGAACAATGCTGGTGCTCAGGGATTCAAAGGGCACTGCTGAGGCAGAGTGGGGGGAGAGAAAGAGAGAGAGAGAGGAAGTCAGACAACAGAAGGAAATGGGGGCTGTGTCATTTCCCACAGGAATCCTCCTCCAGCTTCTGCTGCAGAAAGATAAGGCTGCCCCTGGGGCCAGCAGAGGTAGAGCCACTCTGCAATTGTATTTAAATTGATAAGATCAGAGAGCCAAAGAGCTGCAACCAGGGTTATGTGAGGTCCTTTGCCACCAGGTCACTGGTTTGGATCTGGTTTAATTTGGCACTCGTGGCCAATTCTCTCTCCCTAGACACAAAGGTCTGGAAAAGATTTCGGGTCACCTCTGTGGCTTTCCTAAAGGATGCAGAACCTGTTTCCATGTGGTGTTTCCACCCTGCTCTTGTTGAGCCCCTCCCAAGCAGAGCCCCAGTGCCTCCTGCTGCCCTGCAATCCAACAAAGCCAACAAATCCCTGAATTCATTCCCACAGGCCACAGTAACTGCAGGATACCTCCCTGGGCAGGCACACAAAGTCACTCCCAAGCTGGGACTGGATCACCAAACATCCCTGTGCTGCACCAGAGAACCTGGGAAAGGACTTCTCCCTGATTTTATTCACAGCAATAAATGAGTGAGAAAATAAGGAACTCTCCAGCAATTTTCCCTCTTGCTTTCTAGACCTGTCTTCATTTCTTTTCTGGATGGAAAACCTGGTTTCATCCCTCTCACTGCAGGGAGGAGCTGAAGTGGTCAGAATTGTGCAGGACCTGGCTCCTGCATGTGCCCAGGGGCTACCAGGGAAGTGACTGGGCATCAGCCAAGGCCTCTCTCTGCAGACCCCTGTGCTCAGGGAACTGCAGGAGCAAAGGGAATGTCTCCTTTAGGCAAATCTCCAAAGGTATCCTGGCTGTTCCCTGGCCTCCTGCCTCTCTGGCAGCTCCCACCCAGTGACTTCACTGTGTGTTCACACCTCAGCCTCCAGCACAGGAGGGTCCCCAGGAAGACACAATTCCCTCTTCCAGCTTCTGGGACCCAGAGGCTGCCACAGGAGCCTGAGCCCAGCGTGCAGGAGTGAAGACAGCCCTTGGGAAGTGCCATGAATCCCACATGGATTTAAGGAAGCCAAGCCTGCAGCAGGTTTGTCTGGCAAAGCTAAAAAGTAAAAAGTTTGTTAGCTCTGCCCACAAATCCTGCTCGTTTTCCTTTGTCAAACATTCAGAGAATTCAACAGGGCTGAGGAAAGGTCTGGGAAAGTCACAGGGGCATTGCTGGTCAAGGTAAAGGAAAATTCAGTGATCTTTAGTCACTCTAAACTTATTTAACACAATTCAGGTCATACACAAGGTGCACAAACACAGACACCAGCTGGGCTCAGAAGCCTGGAGATCTTCACTCTGTTTGTGCTTTCAGCTCAGATAAATAGGATGGAGTGGAAAGAAAACCTGACTGGAAACTACCCAACAATTCAGGAAGGTGTTCACCCTCAGGGATGGCACTTACAGGGTGTCTGTGAGGTTGCAGGGCTGCCACTTCCACTCGATCCTCGGCTCGGGATTCCCACTTGCTGTGCACTGGATTTTGTGTTTGCTTCTCAATTCCACCCGCACAATCTTATCAAAATCTGTTTCCTTTTCATAGATCTTGGGTCTCTCTAAAGAAAAAAAAAACCCACAAAAATGCAAATGAGCAAATTTACATCCGTGGTCATGTTTCTATAAAAGGTTTTGAAACATTTTGCTGGGAGAAGAGATGATCCAGTGAGGCTCCTGGTGTCGTGGGGAAATTCCCAGCAGTTCTGAAAATATTCCTTCACAGAAACAAGGGTGTTGGTCATGGCATTTCACAAAATACATTGCAATGCTACCACAATCATCCTAATCCCTTTCAAGTGTTGGTGTGGACCTGCTGGACTTGTGGAAAATTCATGCCATGGAACATCTCTTGGTCAAGGGCTGCAGGATCAGGATCAGTCCATGGACTGTGAGCAAAATGGGATTGGAGTGCTGATGTCACCTCCTGAGAGGAACCTCATTGAGCTCTGCAATGCAGCCCCCAGGTCCTCAGGGCTTTGGGAAAAAACCATCTTTTTCATCTGAAATCTTTCCTTTTCTGTGTGTGTGTAACATGCACTGGATGGAGGGGAGAAGAAAGCGAGGAAAGGAGTGGTGTGGGGAAAAACCCTTGGAGAGAAACGCCAAGAAATTCTCACCAACCACAGCCCCATTAAAAATGTCACGGCATTACTCACATCTGGAGGGGCTGCAAGATCACACCCTCACACTGGAAATGTCTCAAGAGCAAACTTTTTGTGACACTTTCAGGGCTGCTCGTTGCCAGCAGGAAAGAAACGCTTTGTCCTGTCTCCTTCCAGCTCCCACGGGAAGGCACGGAAAGGAGAAATAACGGGAAAAAAGCCCCAAAGTGAACTGAACTTTTGCTAACCTCAGACAGGGTGGGTTTGGGTTTGGGGTGAAAGCACAGGCTCTTCCCTTGTGCAGACAGCTCTGCCCATCCCTGGCCCTATCTCTTTGTCTGCTTCTCATAACAGGAAATCAAACAGATTTATTGGTGGGGTCCCTCCGTGGGACACCCCAGTGCAGCCAAGAGAGGCTGCTCTGCACCGAGGCCTTCTGACAAGCTGGGAAGTGAATGTAGATTAGATTTCTATTTTTTGGGTTAACTTATTTTTTCTGCTGTCAGGGAGGCCCCAGATATGTAAATATGAGCTACTGCCCACCTCATCAATCTCGAGCCCTTTCTCTCTTTTTTTTTTTTTAAATAGTCTTTTTTTGCCTTCCAGCCCTCTTAGGAGAGGACTGACCAGGCTGATCCCGTGTCTTGGTGGGACTCTCACTTGGCATTTCTCATGGTCAGACTCTGAAAGATCTTCTGACCTCACCAGTGCCTGAAAACACATCAGTATTTCCTTCTCCACCCCGTGGAAGCATTGACTGGAGTAGGTTCAACCCTGTCCCGTCCTGTCATGAAACACTGGCTGTTTAAAGGACCATCAGTAGGTCCTGATTAACATTTCCCCTGAGGAATTCAAACACTGGCCCCTGTTTGGTGGGGCTCTCGTGGAGCTGAGCCCTAGGATTCCAAGTGAGCAATTCACAGGACAAACTATTGGGATTAACAGTGAATTTCCTTAGCTGGCATCGCATTTCCCATCAATAAATTATTTCTGATCATAAAAGTAATTCTGTAAATGCTCCCCAGAGGGAGAAGCACATTTTTTATTATCTCGGACGTTTGTTTTTGTGTCAAACACACAAATCCTGTGTTTGACATGTCTGGACTGACCTCAAAAGTGTGATTTTCACTTGGAGAAAGACTCGAAGTTCAGTGTGAAAGGTTACACAAGTGTTATGTGAAAGGTTACTCAAGTGATGTTTTTGGGGCTGTAAAAACAAAGCTTGACACACTTGGGCAGGGGCACTGATGTTTGTGTGTGTGAAAGAGCATGGGGAGACAAGGGTTGATCACAATCTTTTAATATCAGGACATTTTTCTATATTCTTGGTTGACTGTCATTTAAATTGTCCTTCTAAAAAAGAAATAATAATTTCACTTGATCCAATTCTAACAAGAACATACACGAGTGAGGAACAACTTCTCCACGCCACAATTATGGCACTATTAAATATGACTCGAGAGCTAAAATGAGTCAAAATGATTCATCAATTGAAATCATCATTATTTATGATCAAGCAATTATTTTTTTTTTAAGTGGGAGGGGCTGGCCAGAAACGCCTCCCCATCTGTTCTTTCACAATGCACAGAGTGGGGTGGTGGCTGATTGTGGGCACAAATTCGGAGATTGAAGCAGCTTTTCCAGGTGTCTGTGCCTTTCCCCTGCAGAGGTGGTGGTGGAGGTGGTGTCACCCTGCAGGTGACCCTCAGGGGACCCTGCTCAGCTCTACAGGATGGGGACAGGGCTCTCCCACACCCCACTGTGCTCCCTGTCCCTGCAGGATGCTGGCCCTGGAGCACTGTGGGTTTATGGAGTGAAAGTGGGGTCCTCCTATGGGGGATATTTCTTGGGATGAAACCTTTCCAACCCTCTGCCCACTGCCACGGCCATTTCACCCCTGACTCTGCCCCTGAAGGCAGCTGCAGCTTTGCTCTTCCCCTTGCTGGGCCAAATCCTATTTGCAGCACCTCTGTGGGTGATGGAAAGCCAAGAACTGGTTTCTGTGGTGGGACTGGGCCTTTGGATCAGCTCAGACTGGCTGGTTCCTCTGGGCTGGCATCTGCACAGTGTCCCCATGGACAGGCTCTCACAGCAGCCTGCAGAGGGGTTTTGAGCCCAGAGCCTGGCATCACTGAGGGTGCACTCAGCAGAGGTTTCAGGTAACTCTCTCCATCCCCCGAGGGTGCACTCAGCAGAGGTTTCAGGTAACTCTCTCCATCCCCCTGCAGCCAGAGCTTTGCTCTCCCTTTCCTGTTTGCTCACTGAGCAGTGCAGGGGCTGTGCACAAACCCCTCTCCCTGCTCATGGCCAGTTTGGGGAAGGCTGGGGCACAAATCCCTCTGCCAGCACTGCCAGAGCAGCTCCTTCCACACCCTCCCTTCCTCCTCTATCCCACCCCTCTCCCTGGGACCCCCTGCTCCCTCCAGCCTCTGCTCCCAGCCCTTGGCCATGGCCCTCCCCAGGCTGAGCTCTCTCAAGCAGAAGCCAAACAAACCTTAAAAGCTTTCTGGTCCCTGGCAGCGTGGGGAAGGCTGGCCATGCAGATGGCTTTAAATGCATCCAAATAAATGGCTTTTCGTCCTCTCTGGCTGGAAGTGTGATTGTATCCCCAGCTCGCCTTGCAGGGGTGCAACTGCTGCTGTGAGAGCTGACCTGAATAACTAAAGACTTGGCTGCTGCTGCCCTGGGAAATGCAATCAAAAAGCACTTCTGCTTACTGTGGGTTTCAAATTGATCAGCATTATGCAAATCTCACCTTCCTCGCTGCTGTTATCTCCAGTTTGTGGCATTAGGAGCAGATAATCTGTCCAAGGATTAGGACTTTCACCCCTCTGCAAGACTCTTGTCTCTCTAAATTCCTTGCAGGTGCCATGAGGGGTTGTACCCTTGTCACCCAAAGGAGCATTCAAATAGAGAGGGCAGCTCAGAGAAAGTTTCTCTGCCTTTTCTAGAGAAAATTTGCTTTCCTTTCAGTGACCTCTGACTGAACTGCTTTTTATGCACCTTTTCCACTACTACTTAAACTGGCTTCAGAAAATCTTTTCACATTAAGCACATCATTAAATAACACAGAGAGGCCAGTGAAGCATTAGTCTCAGCTTTAGGTACTTTGCTGGACATGGGGCTTCATTAAAACCCTTGATGGAGTTGCAACTTGTTTTCTGTTTATCTTTTCTGCTTCCCCAAAACCAAAAAATATTTGCACTTGGGAGCCTTCCATCTAATGTTTGTATAGTACTTAATGGAAATACAAGTGAATATTCTGCAAGGTAGAGAGGGAACTTCCTAGTGCAGGCTTGGACTGGGAAAGGGTGAAATTTCCCTCAAAGTAAAACCCAAAATGATAAAGTTGTTTGAGTTCACTTCACAATTAATTTTTTTCCCTTTTATTAAAAGGAAATAAAGAAAAAACTGAGTGAAATGACCTGAAAACACAGCTTTTGTTCCAGTCTGACCACCACATCGTGTTTGACCCTGGCTGATTTTGGCTGGGAGCTTTCCTGGGGCTGGTTGTTGCTGTTTTGCTGTTTTCCCCATACCCTGCACCCAGAGCTGCTCTCAGGTGGGTGCACAGCCCTGTCCCCACGGTACCTGCAAGGAAACAGCTGCAAGGAGTGGCCAAAACCTCTCTGGGAGTCAATACCACGGCCAGGAATAGGATTAGGGATGGGATTATGCTCCTGCCTAAACTCCAGCTGCTCCATTGTGACCCTCTGGAATGGGCTGGGAATGCCAGGGCTGGAGAGAAGCAGACACTTGGATCCTGGAGGAACAGATATTAGGAAAAATCACAGAGCACCTGACCTGCCCCATGGGGAATTTTGGTGTTAAAATGGCAGTGCAGTTTGGCTTGGGTTTTCCTGACCTGTGTCGCTTCTGGATGTCTCTTTTTTCCCCAGAACAGGAAGAAATCTTTTTTCCAGTGCTCTCCCAGAGTTGTCATTCCCCCCCCAGTGCAGCTTTGGGGCAAAAAAGGGGTTTCTCTCATCTGTGTCTCCCCATCTTATTGTTTTACAGAGTTCAGAAGCAAATGGGTGATGAAGAGCTGCTCATTTTAAGCAGAGCAGGACGTTTTCTAGGATTTTTCTCTCCGTCCCCTTCCCCTGCTTTCCAAAAATCAGTTTATGTACCTGCAGGTTGGCTGGGGGACAGCGTGGGAAGCACGTGCTGCCACTTCCCCCCTCGCTCTGGGTTTTAGGGGCTGTCAGACAGAGATCACAAAGATGTGAGCTGAATGCTTCGGATCCTTCTGGCAAACTCCAGCAGGCCCCCACCTTCCCCTTCCTAAAATTGCTTTGGCTACTTCCAGCCAAATGAAAATAGCTCATCTGACTTTTTCATCAGGGGCTCTCCTGGGAGCTGCAAGTGTGCAGGGCTTGGATGATGTCAGGGAGAAAACTCTTCAGGATTTGTTCATAATCAGTGTGCGGGAAAGGGCCGCTGCAGCCTCCTTGTGCTGCTGCATTTTTCTTTTCTTTCATAAATCCCCCAGAAGAAGTTGTTTCTCTCCTGCCTGTGCCTGACAGCTGAGGCTGGAAGCGTGGATTGGAGCATCCATGGGCTACAGACACTGCTCCTAGAACCCAGGAGGGAAGCAGAGCCTTGGGCTTGGGACCACATTGGAGCAGTGGCTTGAAGGGTTTTATTCTGGGATTTCTGGTTTGCTCGGCTGGCCCAGGAGGTGGAAAATTCGATTTTCTGTTTTGACTTTTCCTGAGTGGCTCATCCTCCAAGGAGCTGGGCAGGAGCTGGATGTGCTCCACAAAGGAAACCCAGCCCTGGCAGGACACGGGGAGTGCAGGTGAGGGAAGGGACATCATTTGTGTGCCTCAATCCCTCAGCCTGAACATCAGCTGGATTTCACCAAGAATCCAAAGAAATTCTTCTTTCTCACAGTGTTCAGCTCAGGGATTTCAGTGACCCTTCCACACACGAGGGACTGTGGGATGTCCCCTCTGTCCTGCACTGGCTGGAGCTGAGATCCCCCACCCTCAGAGCTCTTTTCCTCTGCCCTGGCAGAGCCCAAGTGCATTAACCTCGTCCTCAAGGCTCCTTCCCCTCTCCCTGCTCTGGCTCTGGGGAGGTGATGGGGTTTTGTTCTCATGGATCACCACATATTTCTTGGCTTTTCTGGAGATCACTGGGGACTCCTTTGATGTCCACTCATCCCTTGCAAGCCAAGGAAGGTCAGGCACAGAATTGCCTTTGCCTTTGATTTTTAAACCAAAATATGAAGAGCTGGCCTGACTGCAGAGTAGGGCAGTGTGCAGCATTCAGAGCTGCTCCTGCCTGGTAACAAATCGAGGTGTAACCAGTACCATGCACCCCTTTTACTCCAGTCCTTCCCAGGAGAGGGGGAATTCACAGGAACCTGAGTTGTGCTGCCCATGGTGGAGGTTATTTCCAGCACTTAATCCTGCTTTTCTTACAGCTACAACACAAGCTTGGAGGATCAAGGACTCTAGGAAGGAATATGACTTCAGTTGGCTGGAGCAGCTGGAACCCAAAGCAATATTTGCTGGAAGAGCCTTGAGGGAGCACAGGAGAGAAACTTTGGGACAAAGAAGAAAGGCAAAGTGGTGAAGGAGGTTATTCATCCCACTTCTGAATTAACTCGTGCCTCAGTACACTCCTCACTCCCTAGGTGGTGGCCAGAGCACGCTGGCTGCTCCAAAAGGGCTCAGCAGGAACCCTGATGGACGCAGATGACTTGGACAAGGGTGAGGATGAAACACAGTCTGCTTGCCCAGAAATAGATTTGAGGGGGTTGTTTATGTTTTGTTCTGAAAGCACTTTGCACTCCAGCCCGGAATAACTCCTTTCTCCCACATTTCTCCTTCTTGGCTGGCTCCGATTTTCAGCCACCAGCTGTTTGCTAGGATTGTTCCTTCTCCTTGCTCCCTCCCTTCCAAATTCTTCAGGACATTATTTTCTCGAAGCTTTTCTCAATAAGAATTTAATCAAACAAAACAAAACCACAGCAACCCGCCGCTTCTTGGACAGTGTTTGATGTGTAAATATGTAAAGAAGGAGTGTTTTGAAAATGCAATCAGCTACCTCCTGGGGACTTGAGTCCTGCAATGAGCCAAGGTGACTCCACACCGAGATATGTGCTCCTGCAAGATTAAATTCCAGCTGCAGTGGGAGCAGGGCTGACCAGAGGCACAGCTAAGCCACTTCTTACAGAGGCATTTTTGGAATAGCAGCACAATTCTCCTCCAGGCCAGGCAGCTCCTTGCTGGACCTTGTTCTCCCAGTTCCCACCCTGCAGCTCTGGAGTTATTTGCCCATTTTGCTCCCTCTCCACTTGATCCCTCTGCAGGTACTCTTCAGTTTTGTGGCCAAATCAAACTTTGGGGGAAATGACTCCTAATGTTTTACTCATTCCCGTGGTGTGAAACACCCTGTGCATGCAGTGGGGCAGAACTCTGGGATTGCTCCCAAATAAACACCAGGGAGGTGACTCCAAGGAAACCTGGAGCAATGCAGGTCAGGAGAGACACTGCCCACAGGGCTCAGGCAGGGGACTTCTCATCTTGTTCTCATCCTGCTTAAAGGGTTCTCCTCTGCTGCCGTTATCAGTGCATAAAACACTGCCAAAATTAATGCAGTGCAACTTGAGGGTCGAGCCCTGCTGCTGTTTATATTTTGTTTGTGAAAAACAGTTCACAACAATATTAACTTCAAACTTCCTCTCCACCCAGCCCAAATCTGCAGCTGATGGCTCTGTCACAGCACGCTGAGTGCCAGCTGAGTACCTGTGGCACATTAATGATGGATTGTTGTGAAGAGACTCTCAGAAGGGGGGGCTGTGTGATTACTGATCCTTTCTGCACTGCAGTGTCCCCTTGCAGCAACAGAAAACATTCAAATGACATTTATCTCCTCTCTCCAAAGGCTGGTTATGTAATTTTCCCCTCTTCTCTTTAACAGTGTGGATCAGAACTCACTCCTTTTTCACAGATTCACCTCTGGAATGAAAGGCTGGCCCTGGATTTGGGGAGCAATGCTGTTATTCACACAAAAATTACTCCTCACTCTCAGGATACGTGGTTATTACTCAGCAGGAGGTTTATCAGGTGCTGAACTGCTGCAGGCTCTACCTTTTAGCCACGATGTAAAACTGATACTCCAACTACTGCATCCACTTGAAGCCCAAGAGGATTTTTCCATCAACTCCACTAATCCCTGTGTTCAGATCCCAGCTCCAGTAATTGCAGGCTGCCTATGGTTCTGAGAAGAGGCATTAATCACACCTCCAGCTCAGAGGTGGTTTCTTTCAGGTAATCCCTGCAGAAAGGGGCTACAAAGTGTGTTTTGGTCTCCTTCTCTTGTCTCAGAGTCTGCTGAAACTCCAAGCAATTTAATCCATTCAGGTGTGATACCCAGATATCAGTCATGATGGCTGGAGATAAGTGCCAGGTTATTTGTGGAGAGTTAAGGGAAAAATTCCAATCTGCTTTTCAGTTTGGAGCTTCAGAGTGTGCTTGAAAGGAAAGCAAAGGATGCCCAGATCTGAAAAAGCAGCTCCTGAAAAAGCTGTCCCTGCCCTCTGATGGGAAGCACAAGAGAAAGGGCAATTTGGAGAAGCTTCAAGAGCCCAATTTGCCCTTTTTGGGCTCTACCCACATGAATCTCAGTGAAACGAGTCTCTCCTGGGCTGAGTGCTTCACACACAGCCCAGAGGGGTGCTGCTGCAGGGAAGAGCCTGGCAGGGATGGCAGAATTCCCTGGGTGTTGGGTGCCAGTCCTGCTGCAGCCCAGCAAACCCTCACCATTGCAGCCTCCAGCTTCCACCCCTGGGCAGGGTTTCCCTGGCCTGCTCTCATTCCCCAGCTCACCAGAACAGGGACACTTGCTGTGTGCTTTTCCTGTGCTTCACCCTGGGACAGTTGGGAACACTTCTGCAGCTGCAGGACTTGCAGAAACAGGGGGGTTGTGATTCAATAATTAAGACTTGCTGATGAAGCCTTTGCTGGGCTGAGCCCTGGAAAGGCTGAGGATGAGACACGGGATGCCCCAAGCTTGGCCACACCACCATGGACATGAAAAGCTTGTGCTGGGCTGGTTTAATCCTGAAATAGCATCTTGCTGATAGAAAAAGGCTCTGTTTGTTTTTGATTGCCTATTTGGGGAACGGCGGCTCCTCAAGGAAACGCTCTCTTCTGCACGCAAACACCAATATTTACCTTGACAAGATAGTTTATTATCATTCTTAATTCTCTCTTCCTTTGAACGTTTCCGTTCTCTGAAGAGGCAAAACCATTGTGTGGAAAAACAATCTCAAGTGGACAAATGATGCAGCTTAACACGTTCCTTGTGCTCAGCTGAGCTGCAGGACCTGACCATGAGCATGTTCTTGGCTCCTTCCACTCCTAAATCACACATTAATTTATGTCTTGTTTCAGGTTTTTCAAGCTACCATATCTTATTTACCATTTTTAATGGGCCAGCTATGCCTAAGTGACAAGTTCTCCATTTTTTAGGCATTATTCCTTTCTGAAGGGTGAAATGAGAAAAACACAAGGGCTGGAAGTGACATGGGGCAACAATACAAAAATACATAAAAATTGGACAATTGAGAATATTTTTAGGTGTAAGGAGGGTAAGGAGAGAAGAATTCACCACAGAAAGGAAAGCAAACCTCTCTCATAACTCCTCACTGCCCAAGTGGAAAATACAAAGGGAAAGCAGAGCTAACTTTTGCTGGACTCCTACTTGGCCTCATAATTCAATCTCAGTTGCCAGATTCAGTGGATTAAAAGAGGCAGTGGATGTGCAAAGAGACAATGTGGCTGTGTCCTGCATTATCCCAGCCAGGGAGGTTGATAAATGGCATTCCCATATCTATTTTCCCTCTATGGCAAGTGGATCCACTTCAGTGCACACCACGGTTTTCTCCAAATTCCCCTGAAAATGAACCTGTCCCTCAAGTGCTGCCAGCAGAGAAGTGACAGAACAGAAACTACAGACTTAGAAAGTGGATCTGGAGCAGGATGATGGACAGACATAAAAGCCAGAGCAGCTTCTCCAGTTCCTTCCCTCAGCCCCACTGGGACCCTTCCTGTCCCAGCAGATGTTCTCCAATGCTTTGCCCAAGCTGCTTTTAAATCTCAAGGGATAAAACTTCCAGCCCTTCTCTTGGGAAACTCTACCCCTGGTTCTAAGACCTCTCTACTCAATATCCTCCCAAACTCCTATAAAAAGGTGAAGTTTGTGCCCTTTCCAGGCAGTTCCACCTCTCTGTGTGGAGCTGGCTCTTGGTGCTGTGGCTGTGGGAGGTTCCATGTCCCAGGGGAAGGGACTGGAATGACCCAGGGTCACACCAACTCCTCAGAGCAGCTCCCCACTCTGCTGCTTCCATTTAACATGTGGGGAAATGAGGGGTTCAGTGGTTCCTGAGGGAGGTGGTGATCTCTGTGCAGTGCTGCCTCAGCTCTTATCAGCTCAACACCAGGAAATGTCACCCATTCCTGGTGGCTGGCACAATGGCATCACTCAGAATAGGATAAATAACCCAGTCCTTACCTGTCACCACCAGCTGCATGGTGAGGTTCTTGTAGAGGCCGTATTTGGGGTTGCTCAGGACAATGGTGTAGTTCCCAGCATGTTTTGGCCTCACATCTCGTATTCCCAGTCTGTATTTCAGTGGATCTGGCTCGTAGCAGGTGTGGTTGTCCTTGATCAGTTTGCCATCCTTGTACCTGTTTGGGAAGTTCCATCAAGGCTCATCATGTCCCTGTCATCCCTCAGAAACCCTGTCACCCACTGTAGGGGGGATAAAGGGTCATCCCAGCAAGGGAAATGCAGGTCTGTAATCACTGCTTGGATTGGATATTTATTCCTATTATCCTTCCACACCAGAACAGATTCACATCTGCAGTGCTGTGGGATGGAGTCATTCAGGAAAAAGGTGTTTTATTGGGTCTGAGTGAACAGAGCCTCTCACATGCTCAACTATGATCTAAATGCCCCCAAATGGATGGGCAACAGCAAGTGTGGAAATCATGGATTAGCAAAATGCATGTCCTCAGTTTTAAAGGAAGAGATTAATTCAGCAGAATTGTCTCTCAGGATGTCTCTGTGAGCCTTTACTGTTTCTGAAAAAGTTAAACTGTGACCTGGAGAAGGTTGGTCCATAGGGAGGTCAGTGAGGAATTCCCAGCCTGGAATATTCCCTCAAAGCAGGAGAGCAGCATCTGCAGGAGAGGCTCCTCTCCACTGCTAACCCCACACACAGGTTTATGGTTAGGAAATAGGCCAGGCTTTGCCACACACGGAGCTTTAGGCTTGGTGGAAGGATGCTGGGGCATCTCCCACTGCCTGAGGATGCTGGAAACTTCCTTTGCAGTCGTAAAAACAACCATCCTGAGAGACCTCCAACATCAGCAGCTGAGGCTCTGAGGGAAGGCAGCTCTGGTGGTCCCAGGCAGCCACCAAAGAGCTCCATGGTGGGCCTGGAAACAAAGGCTTGGCAGGGAGAAGGAGTCGGTTCCCACTTCAGCTCCCAAAACATCCCCATCCCTAAATAACAGCAGCAATTAAAAACACCTCCTGGCACTGATTCCATTAAAATTAGAGGATTTCAAGTGATTTCACTGCTAATAAAATGCAGCAAGGCCAGCCCTGAGCAACCCTTTGCTGCCTGCCAGGCTCTCAGCTGGCCAAGGACAGGTGCTCCAGGGAAATGCCACCTTCTCTGCCAGGACAGGCACCCCCCTGCCTTTAAATCCCGTGGGATTTAATGCAGGTAAAGATGTAAAAGGCACTGCATGGGGTTGTTAAAGATGGAGCAGGAGAGAGGACAAGTGATGAAAGGGTAAAGAGAGACTTGAATGGAGTTGCTGTTGTGTTGCCCCTCCTGTTTAGCAGATCCACTGCAATCCTGGTGGAGCCTTTAGCTGGCTCAGGAGAGTTCACTGTACTGTCTGCAAGGATCTGCTGGGATTGGAGGACATCATTGAAAAGTTCTGGAGAGAAACAATTTCTTATGTTGAAAATCTGTCCTTTTTCTCTTGTCCCCTGCCCCCTTGCAGACTGAGCAGCACTGCTGGGGGTGAGCAGGCACCCGTTCCCTGAGAGCTTTCTCCTTGCATCTCCCAAATCATTCTGTGTCCAGGGAAAAGGAAACACACATTTTTCCTGGAGGGACTTCTCTTGCATGGCTAGAAGAGGAAAATAGCCTGGGAATGAGGGCTGGCTTGTCCAGCCTCCCAGAGATCAGACAGCCCAGAGCTTGGAGCATTCCCAGCTCCCATCCCTGATCTGTGTGGTCAGGAATGGGGATGATCTATTCTAAGCAGGATCCCTAAAGGAGGCCAGGCATTCCTGCTGCTGCTGGGGTACTCACCAGGTGACAGTGGGCCGAGGAAAGGCGTCCACCTTGGCAGCCAGCTTCAGGGATTTGTGTCCTGAGGTGATCTCGTAGTAAGGCCCTTTCTTGTGTGACACCGTGATGTAGGGTTTTTCTGGGAAGAGAAATGAGCAGGGGGACATGGAATGGCAGCTCTGCCACAGGACAGAGCTCACACCTGTGAATTGATCTGTTCCCACAGGATTTTTTCCAACATAGACCTGCAGAGATCCAAATGGATCAGGCTGTTCCTTCAGCTCCCCTGTGCAGCCCAGCCTCATCCAGGAAGAGCTGTTCCCACATGAAGGAATTCATGTGGAAAGCAGAGGAAATGCACCAGCCTTGCCCCTGGATCAGTGTGGGAAATGCTTGGGACATCTCTTGGCCGTGTGGAGCCAGCAGGATGGATTTTCCAGGGCCTCAGTAACCATATTTAGTGGCAGCTTTTTCAAACAGTTCAGCTCCCTCAGACATCCCAGAATGGGTTGAGTTGGGAGTGACCTTAAATCCCATCCATTCCCACCCCCTGCCATGGGCAGGGACAGGGACAGGGACATCTTCCACTGTCCCAGGGTGCTCCAAGCCCCATCCAGCCTGGCCTTGGACACTGCCAGGGATCCAGGGGCAGCCACAGCTGCTCTGGGCACCCTGTGCCAGGGCCTCCCCTCCCTCCCAGGGAACAATTCCTTCCCAATATCCCATCAAAATGTACCTCTTGAACTTCTTGGAAGACGTGGGAGCTGACTCTCATTGACTAATTCAAAGTTATAGATAATTAATGGATGTTTTAACTGGTTGAATTTCTCCCTAATGCCATTTCAATCAGCAGATTTAACAGCCTGAAATTATCCTTCAAGCTTATCTAATCCCTGGTCCATCCTGGTCTGGCTGCAGCACTCACCATACACAGTGACAGTGACATTGGCCTCCAGCCTGGTGGCATTGAAGGTCCTGCAGATGTACAGGCCCCCATCTTCCATGGTGACATTCTCAATTGTCAGGCTGCTGCCAACTTTGTACACGACATCACTCTGGTCCATCGCTCTTCTGGGGTGAGGGTGCTGGGAGTCACAAAAAACAGGGTCAAAAAGCAGCAGAAACTGGATTGTTGTGTTCACCTTTTCAAAGGCTGCCAGGAAAGAGAAGCAGTGGTTCATATCGAAATGATCACAGCTCCCCATCACTGAAACAAATAGTATAAAAGGCAAATCAGCAGGAAGGGCTCTTGTGTGAAGTTTCATTATCAAGTCTAATAAGAGAGAGAAACAGAGTGGAAATGTGGCACTTTGTACTGAAATCTGGGCGGGCAGGTAAATAAGGGGATGCATCCCAGCCCTTCTCCAGGAGCAAATCCCAAGGATCTCAGGGCAAAACTGCAGCAGGGTCAGAGCTGTGCTCGGAGGTTTTGGTTTTGAGGGGTTTTTAATTGATTTTGGTCACAGTCAGTATTTTTTCTGCATTAAAAACCTCCTGCTTTGTAAAAGAAATATATTATGACAGAAATATAATATATTATGACAGCCCAGTGCCAATGCAAATTCCTGGAGAATTTTAGACAGTGTGATCACTTTTGATAGGATTTTTGATCCCAGAGATTTGGCCGATGAATTTTACATTTATAATGTTAGAAATATAAGGAGAGTTCATAGGAAAACAACTCTTTTCCACCATATGGGCTTCAAGAAACCAAATTCAGTAATACTGTAGTGCTTGCACCTCTATAAATTCTGTGTTGTATTTTCTGTAGTTTCCTCACCGAAACAAACTCAGACATTCTTTATTTTAAGGAAACAAATCAAAATTAGACAGTTTTTAGGAATCACATTTTACACCTTCCCAAGAGGCTTAGATGCTTCTTTGCAATGTATATTTTGCTAAACTAAGAAGAAAAAACCCCAATATCTTAATTCTCAGACCAATGAGTAGAATCTCAGATAACTGAACTGATTTGGGAAATGATCCCCCTCTGTTTTGTTTTTTTTAGGAGAAATGAGAGGGTTTGGTACCTCAAATGCTCAGTCTCTTACTTATTTCTACTTCAAATTTTGCACTTTTGTGTTGTATCCACAGAAAGCTCAAGACCTTACATCCAGAATTCAGATTTCATTCTTTAGGGATGATTTCCACAGGTTGAGTTGTGTTTTCCTTTGCTTTTTCCTACTTCATAAATACCAAAATAGATGGGGAGATTGACAGCTTGAGACTTGTCACTGTGAGACAGCCAGGACAGAAGGAATGAGAGAGTTTTTCTTCCCAACAAGAAGGAAACACTCCTGGCTTTTCTTGCCAGAATTTATTTAGCCTGAGGTTTGCAGTTTAATCTACAGGTTCAAGAAGGGCAGAGAAGTTTTAGATTCATCCAAACGCAAAGTTCCATCAGTGATAGGCTTATAAATGGTTGGATAATTTCAGAATAAATAATGATTAGGTTTTTTCAGCCCTGTGGATTTTGGGAAGGGGGGATTACAGGAATCCCATCCACTCACTCTGCCACGGGGACACGTCCAGATGAACTCGATGCGCCCGTTGATGAAGGTCTCTGCTTTGCATTCCAGATGCAGAGTTTCTCCAACCAGCAGCTTTTTGGGAGTTGCCTTCAGGGCCAGGTTCTGTATTCTGCCCTCTGCAATGAAAGAGGCAAAGCTGTGACCAGCAGCACTCCCTGCATCACCCGTGCAGGGTGGGATCCACCAGTTGATCCCTGATCCCTGGAATGGCTGCTCTTCCATGTGCCATGGCTCCAACCTTCTCATCTGCTCCACAGAAAAGAGTTTCCAAAGGTCACTCATCCTTTTGAGGGCCTCGAAACGAGAGGATCCCCTTTTGTTGGACATGAGACGCGTTTCTCCCGCCCTCTCCTTCCCAGCTCCTTTTCCTTCCTGAATGGGATCCCCAAATCCCTGAATGGGATCCCCAGATCTTGCTCTTACACATTTATTGATGCCTTAAATACATCAGCTCTGAAGTTTCATCAGTTTTTTGTGCCCAGTACCAAAACCACCCCTGACCACTGAGAGTAACCCAAGAGAGAAAGGGATTTCCTGGGTCCTTCTGAGCTGCAGAGGGACGGCCTAAGAGGTTTTGTAGGTTTGCATTCATGATTTTAGGAAAAAATTACTCCAGAAAGGAAGAAAAAGGAGAAAGAGAGAGATTTACAGGACTTTTATGTGGCTGCCACACAAATTTACAAGGCTGTTGTTCAAAGCTGAGTGCCGATTGTAGAGAAGGATGCCACGAGCTAATGGGAATGAAGTCCCAGTAAATAGAAGATATATGAGGAGATAAAGAACATACATGGAAAACAAAAGAAAAATAAATTCTAATTGGTTTCATATAAATGCCCAGCACTCAAAAATTTAATGTTTAGTTGCTTCAAATTCAGATTTTAATTATGAGCTGAAGCTCAGCTGTAAATCCAAGGGAAATGGTGGAGTAAATCACCAAGGAAAATCTGTGAAAAGCAAAGATGCGAATTAGCAGTGTAGTGAGGTTTTTATACGATGATCACACGTGGTTAATGACCAGAAGCAAAAAGAAAGCTGCTGTTTGGTTTATCCTGAAGCAGCAGTTGTTTTAATGTAAATACAGCTCAATCCAAGCAAACAAAGCCTTGGTGGGGTTTGAATAAAACCCTCCTGTTTTGTACCACCTCAGCACTTGGTCATTTTTCAAAACCAGGAGTGGCTCCAATCCAAGTTCTATTGAATAGGGGAAAAAAAGGAAGAATGAGTTTACTTTTAGCATTCCAGCTTGGACTTGCTGCAGATGCAGACCAGTGAGATCTATCAAACAGAATTGAGGCTAAGCAAGGAATAACAGCCAGGGGCTGCCTGTGGAACAGAGGCTCTGTGGTGGTCCCTGGGCACTCACCCAGTCTCTGGGCCAGGTAATAGGAGTTGAAGACGCTGCCGTTGACGTGGGCCGAGCACGTGAGGATCCCAGAGTACACAAAGGAGTGGGAGGGGATGACAAAGCCTCTCTTGGGGTCCCACAGCATCCTCCTGAAGTTGATCTCTACAGAAGAAGGGTACTGCAAGGGAACAGAAAAAGAGTGAGGATTCCAGTTCCCCTCGGAGCCAGGATTTCTTGTAAATGCTTTTGAAATAATCAAGCTGCGGCATCTCTGTTTAGAACCGTGAGGAAAAATAAGACAAATTACAAAAAGAGGTCTGAGACCTGAGGCTTCATCATGCTTTAGCACTCATGAAGGTCAAAGCTGGAAGTGGCAAATGCACACTGAACCAGATTGGTGACTAAACAGATCTGACAAGACTGAAAAAGCTTTTTTTGCCCTGAATTAAAATCATGTTAAGCAAAATTAAAAGTCTGGGTTGTGTGTCTTAGCATGAATTTCTTAATATCAAAGATGATAAATTGAGATGGCTGGGATCTGCTTGGTATTAGCAAGAGGCACCTTTCTCTGTGCATGTTTAAAGAGAGTGCAGTGATTTTAAAGTATAATGGTAACATAAGGAACTTAATTTACAGTGGCAAAGAGTCCATTTTCCACAAGAATAATAAAACGTGATAAAGCTGAACTTCAGGGTTTGGCAGCTCTGCTCCCCGATGGCTGGGGGAAGGGGAAAGAAAAAATAACCCTGCTCAGGAGGCCCTTTTGAACACCACACACAGATTAAACGTCTTCATAAAATATTCACAAATACCTATTTAAACAATCAAACAGAAAAGCGTCAATGCTGCTCGAAGGAAATCGCAGCGGCTTTCCTCCCTTTGAAGCGCGTTGTCTCCTGGAGATTAAATTTGGAAGGAGAGGATGTTCTAAATTTGTCCGACGGCCTCGCTCACCTCTCCTCCCCTGTGCTCACCTCCTCCCCTCTCCCATCACGCTTCCTCCCAGCACAGGAAGCCGCCACCTTGGCGCTGTGGAATTCCCACCCAGTGCCAAGGCAGCGGTGCCATCCACGGCTGGATCCCGGAGCTTCCCGAGGCGCCGTGTCCCAGCGGCTCCCAGTGCTGAGCGCTCCTCTGGGAGCTGTGCCCAGCATCTCCCTCCCTGCCCTGTGCTCCAGCTGCTCCCCCTTGGACAGGGAAATCTTCTGGGGACAACTTTTTGTGGGAGAGAATTAGTTGGAGATCTCATCCCAGCAGCCAGGCTGCAGTTTGTGTTTGGAGAAATGACTGGGAATTTAACTGGGAAGCAGGAAGAGCAGGGCTGCCCATCAATGAGGGAATAAATGTGGAGATGGGGGTTCCAAGGCCAGCCTAAGGCTCACGTGATGGTGCCAGGGTCACTGCTCCAGCCATGAATTTGGTGGAAGCAGGCTCAAATCAGAGGCGATGTTTCATTTTTATAACCAAGGAGGGAAGGTGATAACACTTACCCAGTGTTATCCAGCCTAAAGTGATAACTGGAGAGGAGCCTTGTTCCCCCCTTTAATCCCTGCTGACAAGATCTAAAAATAGAGCTCTCCAAAGCCATAAAGTCCCTGCTGTCCCCCTGCACCTCTACTGGGAACGTGCCATGGGTCCCAGCAGGAGCTGGAGCACTGTCCCAGGCCCTGGGATTCCCTGTGCTGCCTCCCAGGAGAAGGGGACATCTGAGGTATGGAAGTGCCACAAGGAGCACAGGTGCTCAGACCCCTCTCTGCCGTGTCCAGAACGGCCTCATCCCTCACAGCCCCTCCAGAACAGGCTGGAAAAGGGGCACAGGATGAGCTCCCATCCCCATTAGGATTTCCTGAGCCATCAACCTGGCAGGGGGATGGAAAGGCACAGAATTCCTGATGTAAAATGCAGGATTGGAGCCAGGAGACCTCTGTCCTGTTCCTCACTCCATGACAGGCTACTCTGGAAAGCAGTTTTGAAGCCCTTTAAATGAGTGACTCCATCGACTGATCAGGGCCCAGACTTTAAATTTCCATTTTTATTATCCCAAACAGCCTTGGCCTGCACAGACCATGCTGTAACCTTGACATTCAGGTGGGACTGCTGCCAAAGGGATGGATGCTGGAGCCATCTATTCCCAAAGCTGAAACTTGGTTTGAATTGATGAAATGAAGCAAAAATGGGCAACTGTTCTGAGGAGGTTCAGGGTATAAAAGAGAGAAGCTTTCAGAGAGAGCCAGGTGTTATACAAAGAATTTTGAAGGAAAATAGTGCTTTGTCATCTATCTCTGACAATTTATGGAGGAACGTCAAGCCACAACATAAAAATAATGTGATAAACTCAGCCCGATCCTCAAAAAATCAACGGTAACGCAGTGCAAGAACAAGTCCATGTTTCTGGATTTTTGGTGTCTTTGCTATTTTTTATTGAATTTACCCAGCTTCACCCATCTTAATTCGTGTTTTCCCCCACTGTGTTGACAGCCCAGACCTTGAACTGAGTTTCTCTGAAGCCATCTCTTACCTGGGTGAGCTTGGGTCTGATGTCTGGCGAGGTGACCCGGCAGGGGACAACCACTGTTTTCTTATCATCTACAATGTAGATGATTTCAGGGTGTTCCGAGTGCATCTCCACAAACGGATTCCTGTAGTCTGCAAAGAAAACAACACGGATTTGGAAAGCTGCTCAGTCACTGGGAGGGCCCTGCAGCGTGAGCACTGAGCTCCCTTGGAGCCAGGACATCCAGTGACCTCCTGTTTGTGTGCAAGTGCCACTGTCACACAGGGATTTGGGCCAATGACCAATTCCATGGATTTAGCCCCATGTTCATCCAAAAATCTCCCAGGATGGCCCATTTCTGTGCACACACATGAAAAACTTCATGGATTATCAGCTCAAGATGCCAAGATACGTCTGGGCCTTGGGAGCCCTCCTTGGGAGCCCTCCTGTCCTTCATCTGGGGATATCAACGTGTATTTCTTGACTGATGGCAACAGCCTTTGCTCAGGGAATGCCATGGAAATACCCAAGTGCTGTCACCTGGAATTAACCCTCAGAGAATCAGCTCAGAGCAGAGCTGGAGCTCCTCTTCTCCACAGCCCACCCCAGTTTCACTCCCCACCACACCAAGGCACAGATGAACACAGCAGAGTGACCCTGCTGCTTTTTGTGGGGTTTGCAGCTTCATTTTAGCTCTGAGAGCTGGGAATTTTGCCCTTAGCAGAAAAAATGTACCCTGGGCTTCATCAGGAGGAAAGCAAGTGTTGGTTGGAGCTGTGTGTGTGTGAAAGGCCACGTGTGAGGTGGTGATGGTGTTTTACAAAGGCACTTGGGGCACTGTGCAAGGACCAGAGATGTGGGGTTCGTGTGGGGAGCTGGGACAAGAGGCTGAGCAGGAGCACTGAACCTGAGGCAGATAAAAACCCAGTATCTGGATGATTCCTCTAATTTCTAGCACTGCCTTTCCATGCCAGCTTTTCTTCCACACCAGTGGTTTATTCTGGCTGTGCTTTGGAGCAAGGGCATTGCAGGAAACGTTATGTGAGAGAGATTAATTAGAATTAAAACATTAGACCTGTAATCTCCCCACATTTAGGAAGTTTCAGATACACATCTGAACTTTCTGGTCAGGCAGGCCCTGGTTCTAATCAAGCCTTGAGCTGAGAAACCTGATCTTTGAACCACAACTCTGTAGCTTGGTCCAAGCCCCAAAACAAATAGGAAATATTTATACTCAGTCCAGCACTTTCCCAAAAATGCTAAATTCTCCTGTTGAGTCACATTGTGAAAATGTGTTTAGTGTTTGTCCCTGAGCTGCTTAATCCCTCTGCAGTCTTGTTCTCCAGTTGAACCACGCTGGGAGGTATCAAATGTGACGATATTTTTATTTTTATTGTACTTTAAGAAAAGACACTGGATAATTAAAAGAAGATCCTTGGGTTATTTGTGATAGGAAAAAGCAGAGAAAGTAGATTTTTGTGTATTCGCAACGAAGGGCAAAAACGTGTCAGGGGAAATGTAATCACAATTATTTCTTGTCCTGTGGAGAAAAGGAGAGAACAAGGAATGTGCCACGTGAAGGGGGATGGACAAAGGTACAGGATGGATGGAAAAGGGTATAGGCCAAGAGGAAACTTGCTGGGAAAAACGTTTCCTGATACCAAACTGTTCACAATTCAGGACCAAATCTTGACTGAAAAGATGGAATTTAATTTAAAAATATTTCTGCCAGTATTTTTAGAAAGAATTTCAGAATAGCACTGTTTGGTTAAGGAGTAACGTAAATCAAAAGAAGGCAGCTAAGCAAATATTAAGTAATCCTAAAATGCAGGAAATTATTGAACTGTGCAATGATTGATGCATCTTAGTCAAAACAGAATAAAATGTCCCAAAAATATTTCCTGTTCAGGGAAAAAATTTTATTATTTAACCCCCTTCTCTCTCGAACTCCAAGACTCATCTCTACCAAATTTTCAGATTCACAAGAGACCTAAAATTAATCTACCTTTTTCCAGCTGCAAATAGGACAGCTCTGGTGCTGCTGATTCACCTAAGGGGAAGCAGGGATTTACAGGGTATGTGACAGAAGCTATATTTCAGTCCTAATTGATTTTTAATAGCAGCCTGCTCCTCCATTGCCATATGTCCAAGCAGGGGCTGCAGATAAACTATCCCAGATAAGCTACAATCTGAACTGGAAGCCAAAATAGATAAATCTGGCCTTCTACCATCACTCTTTGAAATCTTGATGGTATCTTAAAATCACTGAGCACTTAACAGCAGCAAGAGGCAGTTTCTGGGTGATAAAGGTTGGGAAAAGGAAAGGATGGCTTCAGCTGCACTGACTGTTAATCACTCATGGGTGTCAGGTCTCCTGGCCATCATTCTCACTGTGTTTTGGAAAAAAAAAGAGAAAAAGATTTTCTATTTTATGAGTTCTCCTCTCTTCTAAGCCAGTGGGGTGTCCTAGAGCAGATGGCTGTGATTTGTGTTATCTCAGTGGCTTGTGTTATCTCAGTGATCTGTGTTATCTCACTGCTCTGTCCAGTTTATACCCTGCCTATAAAAGGGCTTTTCTCTTCCTGTTTCCATCTGCAATATCAGAGGCTTGTGTTATGTGGGGATACCTGTGGGGGGATACCTATGGGGGGATACCCGTGGGAGCCACTGGGACTGGCCCAGTCGGTCAGAGCAGGGTGCTAATGAAGCCAAAGTTGTGGTTTTGATCCCTGTTTGGCCCATTCCCATAAGAGCTGGACTCAGTGATCCTTGGGGGTCCCTTCCAACCAGGAATATTCTGTGATTTCAGCTCCTGGGGTGAGGGTGCTGCTGTGGCAGCAGCTTGTGGGGCTGCCCTGCCACGGGTTTGATGTGAGAGCTCAACCAGGAGGTGAGGGCTGCACTTTGGCCATCAGGGGACAGTGACCCTGGAGTGACAGGGCCAGGCAGCTGCAGGGGAAGGTCAAGCACCTGGGTATGTCCCTGAGGCCAGAGAGGCTTTGTTTTCCTCCCTAACCGTAGAACTCTGTGCAAAAGGAAAAAACAATGCCATAGAATCCCAGAATGGTTTGGGTTGGAACCTTAAAGCCCATCCAGTTCCTCCCTCCCACGAGCAGAACACCTTCCACTATCCCAGGTTGCTCCAAGCTCCATCAGCCTGGCCTTGGACACTTCCAGAGATGGGACAGCCTCAAGGATCTCAGTCATCAAGCACTAGAGAGCTCCAGGACAGAGAGAAGAGCTCAAACCTGGTGTGTCCTGCTCCTGCTCCAGCTGCTCCAAACCCCCTGCTAGGCTGGAGCAAGGCAGTGCCATTGGGAAGGAGAGGCTTTCCAGCACTTTCCAGGCAGCTGGACTGCTCACTTAGATAAGCAAATATAAAGTGGCTCAGCTTTGGGGCTTAACAGAATGACAAAGAATAAATTCTGAGCTAATCAAGTGCCAGCTGATACCTTTGTTATGGTTTGTGCAGACAAAAAAAACCAGATCCTTCATGAAACTCCTCAGTAGTTCAGACTGACGGTGGCGTGGAAAAATGATCTGCTGGAACATCAGGAGTGTCACTGCCAGCTTTACAAACACGCTCACCACCTCCAGTCCACCAGCAATCAGTGAACTCCTTGTAAAAAAGTCTCTCAGAGACAGAACTTCTTGAAACAAAAGGGACAGGGTCACTTTTCTTTCAAAATGATAACCTCAGCCTTGAGGAAGATCTCCAGTTCCAGGTGGTGTAAATCAGTTGCACTCAAGTGTTGCAATCTGGAGAGCTGTGGCATGGGAAATGCAGGTGTTGTCCTCTCCACAGTCACCAGCACTGAACTCTTGAGAGAAAATTTCTCAGCAAAGAAACCCTTTATGAAAACAGATTATTTCCCTGTGGCTTGGCACATCTGTTCCTCCCGAGCCGGGAAGGTGAAATGCCCTATGAATGGCTCCCAGAAAGAAACACCCAGCAACACCCAGAGGATAATTAAAAAGAATGATTTACTGCAGGCTGCAAAGCTCGTTACATGTGAAGAAAGACAAGAGCTGAAGCACGCTGGGGACTTATCAGCTGCAGCCCCTTCCCCTGGTCTCAGACTGCATGTCTGGCTCCCAGGTCAGTGGAAGTTTGCAGGAAGCTCAGGGTGTTGCTGTTTACCCAGCAGGGCTCAGGAGGGAACACAAACAGCTCAGCCAAGGAAGCCGTGGCAGTGGGATGGGGAGGGAAGGGACTGTCCAGCCCTGGGGACAGCCAGGCCAGCAATCAACACACAACGGCAGCTCAAAGGTCAAGTGCCTGCAGGAACATTGCTTTCCTTCAGGCGGTGAAACCCTTCATGTTTGGATGTTTGTTGTGTCCAGGAGGAGATTAATTGCTGCTTGAGATGAGCTTTGGGTCCTTCCAGCTCAGCTGGGCAATCTCAGCTGTCCCCTCACACCTCTGCAGTGGCAGCGGGACACGGGCCCAGGACACAGATCCAGGACACGGATCCAGGACACGGGCCCAGGACACGGATCCAGGACATGAATCCAGGACACGGATTTAGGACACGGGTCCAGGACACGGGCCCAGGACACGGATCCAGGACATGAATCCAGGACACGGATTTAGGACACGGGTCCAGGACACGGGCCCAGGACACGGATCCAGGACATGAATCCAGGACACGGATTTAGGACACGGGTCCAGGACACGGGCCCAGGACACGGATCCAGGACATGAATCCAGGACACGGATTTAGGACACGGGTCCAGGACACGGGCCCAGGACACGGATCCAGGACATGAATCCAGGACACGGATTTGGGACACGGATCCAGGACATGGATCCAGGACACGGATCCAGGACACGGATCCAGGACACGGATCCAGGACACGGATCCAGGACACGGATCCAGGACACGGATCCAGGACACGGATCCAGGACACGGATCCAGGACACGGATCCAGGACACGGATCCAGGACACGGATCCAGGACACGGATCCAGGACACGGATCCAGGACACGGATCCAGGACACGGATCCAGGACACGGATCCAGGACACGGATCCAGGACACGGATCCAGGACACGGATCCAGGACACGGATCCAGGACACGGATCCAGGACACGGATCCAGGACACGGATCCAGGACACGGATCCAGGACACGGATCCAGGACACAGATCCAGGACACAGATCCAGAACATGGATCCAGGACACAGGCCCAGGACACAAGTCCAGGACACNTCCAGGACATGGATCCAGGACACAAGTCCAGGACACAGGGATCCAGGACGGGCCCAGGACACGGATCCAGGACACAGATCCAGGACACACATCCAGGACTCCCTGGGACACCTGCTCTTTTTTCAGTGTCACCTGCTCTTTGTTCAGTGTCACCTGCTCTTTGTTCAGTGTCACCTGCAGAACAAGAGCCTCTCCAGGGGCTCTCCACTTGTATCCCCCTCTCAGAGGCATCACAGCCCCGTCCTGCCTGAAGCTGAGGGACTCAAACCCCTCAGCGTGTTGCAGATTCAATCTCTCCTACATCTCTACTTCCCAGCACTGTATCCCCTGCCTGTGCCTCTGAAACCTCCTCCTGACACACACACACACAGGACTTTATACAGGATTTTGGGTGCTTTTCATTCCTGTCCGTGTCTCCTGCACCGTGACAGCAATTTGTCTCGTGGTATTTGTCTCACACCCCGAGCCTTGGAGTTGACATTGCCTCTCCCTCCAGGTGCTGTCAGCCCAGGAGGATGATGAGCACTAAATGGCCTTTGAGGACAGTCATTCACGGCTGTTCATGTCCGTGAAATTTCTGAACATTCTCATTTTGCCTCTCACTTTGTTCCAGCTAAAGATAATTCTCTCGCCCTCGCCATTTATTTTCTTCACTCAGCCATACCTAAGCTGAGGAGCATGGGCAGAGTTTCACAGGTTCTTTAAGTTCATGTTTTGACATAATCCCCATGAAGTTTGTCTTCATCAAGGTCAAAAAGAGCGAGAGGAGGTTTATAACCTGTTCTGTACAGTAATAGCAGCATTAGCAGTGCAGTGACACTTTGGGCAGAGCATTTTGGAAAGATTCACAAGGAACAGCCGGGTCTGCTGAATTCCCCCTGGTGACCCATCAAAGCTGCCTCTAGGTACAGGAGTAACTCCTATAAAGGCACTTGTTTTGAAACTGGATCTTTGAAAATAAAAGACCTTTCAGTTTGGCAGGCCAATGAAAAGAGTTGGTGGTGGAATGTTTAGATTAAACAGAAAGCAGAATATTTTCTCTTCAGGCAAAACAAAAGTGACTGCAAAACCCCCAGAAGCTAATCTGAGTCAACATGAAGCATTCTGTTTTGGTCAAATGAAATGCATTCTTCCCCTGGAGATTACTGTTAGAAACACAGGAATATTTGTAGAGAAAAAAATATTACTCCGAAAAGTGTTACTTCAAAAATTGTAGAAGCAAAATGCGTCTCACTGCCAAGCAAACAAAGGCAAAATAGATTTATTTTGAAAAATCCCAACAAAACACCACAGAAAAAGAAGCCTCCATGCTTTATCTGGAATTATGTTTCAAGCAGCAGAAGAATTTATAAATTCTGACTCCCCCACCAGATTTTAGGCAGGCTTTGACTTTGTAGAAAATATTCTCCAGCTTTACCTGAAGTCTCATTAAGAGAGACTCCCAGCTTGGGGAAGGCTCAGCAATTAGCAGCTACTGAGTGGATAAAAACCAGGAAGGAAGCAGTGGGGGAAGTGTGTGTGATTTTGGCCTTTGGGCTTTCATTTAGAAATTCCTGATCCATGAGGAGGGCTCGGCTCCTCTTCCTGCTGGGCTGTCAGGAGCTGTCACTGACAGTACCAGGAACTTCTACTTCTTGCTCATCGCATCCTCCAAGGCTCCTCTGCTTTAAAGTGAGACCCTTTAGGATATGATTTGAAGATAATGCCTTGAATCAGAGCTAAAAGCATCTCGATTTCCCTTGGATCCAGCCCTTAATCCTCGAGGGACAGCAGCGAGGGTCCTGCACAGGGCACAGCCCATGTTCTGTGTGCTCTGACACTGAGCTGGGATGTGCAGCCAAGGCCTCCCAGCACTGCTGGGGGACAGGGGCAGCCACTTTATCTGCTGGGCAGACAGCTCAGCAGCTGCCTATCTCAGCTGGCCCAGGCTCTGGCAGCAAGTGCAGCTGTCTGCAGCCTGAAAGGAAGGAGAAATGCAGCTCCAACTCTGTTCCCACCAGTAATATCTTGAGAAAAGCGAGCCAAAGCCCAGAGCTGTCACCCTGACCCTGCAGTTCTGCTTCTCACTTTTAGATTATCTCTGTGAACTGTCAGGAGGATTAAGGAGGCAGAAATCAGCTTCAAAGAACATCAGAACCGAAGTATGATCTCATCTGAGGGGTGCTTCCATGCACTTCCAGCCTCTTTAGATTTCTCATGGTGGGAAAGGGCTGAGGCCGATGGGGCTGCACATCCCTGGGCTGTGCTGTGTGTGAGGAAGAGGCTGTGGCTGATGTGAACTCCACCAGCAGCACTTGGACCACCTCTCCTCACTCTCTGTAGTAGCAAGGCAGAGCTCTTGCCCTTCCCTGGAGCTGACCAGCAGGGAGATGCTCCATCAGGACAAGTTGCTTGGATGCATCCCCCTTTTCCCTCTGGAATGGCCTCAGCAGGACTTGTGCTCCCATATAAATGTCTGTCTTGCTTCAAATTTGATTTCCAGTCCTCATGCTCTGGACTCCTGGCAGGACTGCACTGTGGCTAGTGCCTCCATGGTGCCCACATGGGCTTTAGAAGGAGCCAGAACTCAAATTTTCTATGGGGGCGTCTTCTGGATGTTCCTGTGAACACCAGGTGCTGAGAGCCAAATGGGTGGAAGCAAATGACTCCCTCAGTCCTGTGTGCTCCTGACTCACCCTGACACTGAGGTGCTGAAACACCAGCAGCTGATGGCTCTGGGTGGGCAGACACTGTTAAATTCACTGTTAAAATGTTTGTGTGCTCAGAGCGAGCCCCACTGGGACAAGCAGGAATTGGGGAATCCACCCCGCTGTGCTCAGACCCTCGTGGAGTCCCACACAAGATTTTGTGCCAGTTGCAGTCAGAGGAGGTGGAACTCGTGTTTCTGCAGCAGTTATCTGAGAACCAGCTCTATCACGGCCATAATTACCTCAAGAAATAGAAGAGCAGCCCTTCTTTGCATAGAAGATGCTGAAGGATGTGTGTGGCTGGCCCCATACACTGAGGAGGTGCCTCTTTTAGCCCTACAGTTCTGGCACAGCAAATGCCATTGGAAGGTGGGCAGGAATCCCAGCTTGGGAACCTGGATGAACTTTTCCAGGCACTCTTTGACGAGATGTGCCCAGCTCCAGTTACCTCAGCACTGAAGTCACACAAGGTGGAGGCAGCAGGACTGAGTGGGCTCGTTCCTTGCTCTGATCATTCCCTGAGGGGTGCAGAATGTGCAGCAAACCCTCGACTGTGACACAGGGGCTGCTGGGGGAACTTGGAGCTGGGGCATGATTTGAGCCAGGAGCTCTTCCAGCTGGCACCCCCAGGGCTCTGACTTTGCTGACACTGACAGTATTTCAAACAGCTGAGAGCTGCAAGTCCTGACTCCTGTCTAGACTGGAGCCTGGGGTAGCCCTTTGGGAAGGTGGAATGAATCTTTGCTTGATTTGTCTTTTTTTTCCCTCCTTCTCTAAGCCGTGTGAAATTTTATACATGCCCCAGTGTCCTGGGAATGAAATCTGTGAGATTTATATATACATTAAAAGATAGGAAAGGCAATGGGGTATTGGAAAATGTGGGACCTGGCATGATATAACAGATATGGAATAAGGATGCTGACCTGATTTTGTCTGAGATAGTTTTTTCTAGCTGGAACAGTGCTGTGTTTGGGATTTAATGTAAGAATAAAGTGGGTAACACACCGAGGGGACCACTGTCAAGAGGACTGTCTGCATTTTCCCACAGCCTGCCTTTTCCCTTGGCACAGGGATCCCAAAGGCTGGAATAAATGAGTGTATTCCTCACAGGGAGGTATCCCTTGATCAGGAGGGGTAACTGCACAGGGCAGATGGAAGCAGAACTTTCCATGGAGCTGCTCTGCCCATCCGGCCCTGCAGCGTGGGACCAGACACTGCCTTTCCCTGCAGAGATTATCCCTCAGAGCTGAGATGGAATTAACACAGTTAAAAACTCCCAACTATTTCTGTTCCAGCCCTGGGCTACTCTATATTTCCAACAAGGAGATGGGCAGCAGGAGAAGGGGTTGTCTTCCTCTTTAATGATGATCCTTGGGACTCACCGCTGCAGCAGGAGGCAGAAAAGGCCTCGGGAACAATTAATTCAGGATGAAGCTCCTGAGCTGTGCCTCCCTCAGTGCCAGAACACAGCTGAGGGGTGGCAGCTGCCCCTGCCAGCCTCTGGTCCCTCTGACCCCAGGGGTGTGCAGGGTCATGGCTCCACCACCCCACGGGAGGAGCTGTGAGTGCCAGGTCCTGCCAGAGCCCACAGACCCCACCAGGGAGGCTGGAAAAACAGGAGCCAGCACAGGAAATAATGGCCAATAAGCAGGGCTTCCGACACAATCATGTTCTCATTTCAGTGTCAAGCAGCCGGCCAGGAATGAAGGGAAAAATACCATTCCCCTTCCTTTTTTGGCAATAATGGCTTGTAACCTTGAAGGAATCTCCAGCCTTCAGGGACTGGCTCCACATTTTCTCCCTCCACCTGGCTCAGCCTCACAAACACCCCACTGAGCACTTGCTCTCTCCACAAAACATCCCCAGAGATGAGCTTTGGGCCTCATCCCTGTCTGGCACTCCCAGGGATCTGTGAGTTCCCTCACCTGGAGACAACTGATGGGTTTCTCAGGGCTGCCCAGATGATGCCTTAGGTTTTAACTTTTCTATTTTCAAATCCTGTACTGCTCAGAGTGTAACTCTGAAGTTCCTTGTAGCCTGTAATTCCTGCTCTCTCATACTGGGTAGACATAACAAAGCCTCTCCAGGCTTTGCCTTCAAGGACAGCCAGGCTGTTTTTAGGCCCAAAATGTGTAAACTAAAGATTCTAAGGGGGGAAAGCTGAGGGGAGTTACATCGCTAAAACTGGGGCTTTAATTGGAGAATTAACCCTGATATGCAAATGGTCCAAACCTATAAAAGTGTGAAGAACTCGTGACCTGGGGTCCATCTTGGGGTCCAATTTTTGGAAGCAGCCTCTGGCTCCCCCAGGGTGTACCTTGAAGGTCCTTCAAATAAATACCTGTCTTTATTCCCTTCCTCTTGTCTAGTCTCTGTTTCTAGGTGGCTGGAGGAGGCATCACAGACACAGTCACAGCAATTTCCTTCAAAAGGCATGTTTAATTATTGAAGAAAGCCATAGGTGTGCTCTGAAGTCCTTGTTTAAGTCCAGAGCAGTTTCCTCATCCCCAGGACAGCCTGCTGGCTTCCAACAAATATCCACAGGAATTGAATGGGAGGAAGAGCGTGCCCTGAGGACAGCTCCATGCTGAGGTATAAATAGCTCCATTTCACGGGGCCAAGCAGCTTCCTCAGCCTGGCAGGCCAGATCCCAGCAGGGACCTGCAGCTTCTGGACTGAGCTGCTGGGGCAGAGCCCTGCTTTGGGGTGAACACGACAAGCTGGACCATTTTCCACCTGTTTTCCTTCCATGACTTTGCAAGCACAGGGGTCTGAGCAAGAGCTTTGAGAGCAGGGAGGATGTGGGACACGATTAAAGGGCACCTGAGAGGGTGATTTTGTGCTGTTTGTCAGGAGAGCCTTGGCACAGCACTCTGAGCGTGCAGGAGGACATCCTGCTGTTTTTTTAGATCAGCTCTGTTCCAAGAGCATCCCCAGTGAGGCATTTCATAACTTGGGATATTTTCTTCAGGAAAGTGCTCAGGCAGTCCCAAAAGATCCACAAGGTTTCCTGCACGTGCTCCTGCCACAGAGTAATGAAGGGCTGGGTAGGGAGCCAGGACACTGAATCAGGAGAGAGAATTGAGTTTCCTGGAGCGTGGGATGGGCTGGGTTAACAATGTTGGACCTGGGGCATCTGAGCTGGGTGTAATGGGAAAAGGAAACAGCTCAGCACAAGAAGCAGGGTGGATAAAGCAAGCAGAGCACCAAGAAAAAAAGCCAGAGAAAGGAAATAGAAAGGGAGGAAAAAAATGGCTTCAGGAACTAAGAAGTAATGCCAAAAAGCCACTTTCCAATTAGAGGAAAACTTGCTGGGGAAGCAGGATAAGGGTAGAAAGGGACTATTTTCAACAGGCAGGAAAGTGTCACCCACATGAATTGAGCAGGTGTGTTCACCTGGAGGTGCCAAAAGCTGAATTTAGCTGTGTAGGCACATCAGAGTCCCCTGGGGATGGGAGTCACTCCTCGTGTGGGCTCACCATCATTAGCAACACCCCAAGCCCCTGAGTCAGAGCTGCCCAGCAATGATTTGTGTTTTCTGGAAGTGTAAGTTTACAGAACTCTTCAAATACCATCAGACAAACTCACTGCCTCTCCAGCATTTGAGTAAGAGGATTCAAAGGAGCACATTTTAGCATTTACTCAGAAAATGAAATTAATTATTCCCCATGAGTATTTGTGAGGAAGCGAAGGCTGAGCCTATCCAGCACCAGAGGAGTTCAGGTCATCCCCTATTCAAGGCACTAAAAGTCAGCTCCTTCATCTGAGGAGTCACAATCTCAGCTTGGAAGATCCAAGATGATTCAGTGTTTAGTAATGCATTTGTCAAGTAGATTTGAAAAACCCAGCATTTGGGGGGAATATTCTAACAAAAATTCCCATTATTGGAATGGTTGTTCAATAGGTTGCATTCACTTAACCACAGAGGACCACGCTCCTCTCAAATTCGTGCTTCCATTTATTCTTGGATCTGAGCTCAGTGATTCTGACACGTGGGGGAGAGGCAGCTCAAAGGGAACAAAAATGAGCAATGGGACATTTTTTACGATAAAATATGTCCAGTGTGGTTACCCAGCTCTGCTAGGAACATCTCACAGATGTAAGGACAAAGCAGTACACAAATGTGTAGGAGGGAAGGAATTACAAAGAATCCTGTTGGAAAGGTTCATGCCTGGGGAGGAAGGGAAAGAGAGAGGGCTTGGGCATTCAGGATGAATCCTTGGAAAAGCACTGTGACAGCAAAACCCTTTAGGATTGATGAATTTAGTCGTAAAAGGAAAGGATGTTTAAGGAAGTCGGTGGATCTGGTACTTGGGACACTAAACTGATGGGACAATCCAGCTTTCAAATCCTGGAGCTGAACAGGGTGGGTGATCTCTGGTTCTCACATCCCTGAGAACTCAGCTGCCATGAAAACCCAGCTCTGTTTGGTCTGCTCAGAGTGTCAGAGCTGCTGCTTCCTCCTGGACCAGTGGGGAGTCGGGATCTGGGAGAGCCCCTGGGTTGCTGCTTGTGCCTCACGCAGCTCCCACAGCCAAACACAATTGAAAAAAAAGCGGAATTCTTACCTTGGACAAAGACATAGATCCTGGCCACGAGCCCCTGGTGCTCGGGGGTGCTGTTGAGGGCACAGCTGAGGTAGCCAGTGTCGTTGGCCGTGGCTCTCCTGAGGATGAGCTGGCTGCAGCTCAGCCCGGTGACATCGCGGCAGCCGCTCACGTGCACACGGGGGTTGTCCTCCCTCAGCTGCCAGCTCACAGATGGGGCTCCCCTGCCAACAACACACCCAAATTACACAGGATCCAGGCAAAATTGGGGCTTCCTTCTGGCCAGTTGCTCCCAGTGCTCCTACCCTTGCCGTTCCCAAATAAATGACAAAAGTCGCTGGGTGTTTGCACTTCCACCCATCAGAAATCGAGCTGGATCACCCCACGCTGTTCCCCAGAGCAGGGGATGTTCCTGAAATACTCCCTGGGAACTGCAGCAAGCTCCTGGAGAAAAGTTTAATTTCTCTTCTAACACACTGCCTGAACACAAGTTTGTTTTTATAGCACTGTATTTTAGGCCACTTCAAACATTAGAAAGCATCAGATAAAATTATGTGTTTGTTCCAGGCAGAGGATTTTGCATATTTTAACAGCTAAATTAATGTATATTTTCTTGCGCTGAGGCTGCATGGAGAGAGGAAGACAATTATGTAATTTCACATCACCTTTCTTGCTTAATCAGCAGTGACTCAGTCCTGATTTTTGTGAAGGGCCTGGAACTAATCAGGTTACAAATCTGGGAATATCTGCTCAGGACACTTTTTTTCCAATTCCCCTTGTGACAGCAGCCAGAACATCGAGCCAGGAGGGCAGAGGATGCACATTCCACCCATCTGACCCATCTGCTGTCAGATCTCTGAACACAGCTTGTGGCAAATGCAATTCCATGGAGTTCAGGACAAAAATCAGGGCCTGGGTGTCACCTGCTGCAGGACCCAGAGCTCTCAGCTGGTTTGAGTCACAGCTGGATGTGCTGGTCCTGCTGTGCTGGAAGCATCAGGCCACAGCAGCAGGAGCTCCTGGAGCTTCCTCTCAGGGCTCTGGGGATGGAGCAGAGATATCACACAGGCCTTTGAGATGAGGATGATCAGAGATATCACACAGGCCTTTGAGATGAGGATGATCAGAGATATCACACAGGCCTATGAGATGAGGATGATGGTGGTTTTTGTAGCAAACTGGTTTTCAGTGTGGAAACTGGTGGGATAATCACCCATGGATTTTTCTGGGGAAGAAGCTGGTGTTAGAGAGAGGGAGTTCTGTGTGTGTTTGCAGAGGAGCCACTCTTCCCAACAACAGCAGGGCTGGCTCAACCTTCTCACTCCATGAATTCCCACTGGCATTTGCTGAGCTGAGGAAGGAGTGAGAACCCCTGGATTTCCCCAGCTCAGTTGCC
This sequence comes from Falcunculus frontatus, assembly GCA_013398115.1. Lineage (NCBI taxonomy): Eukaryota > Metazoa > Chordata > Aves > Passeriformes > Falcunculus > Falcunculus frontatus. The sequence continues at coordinate 217,176 of VZRV01003634.1, read as the reverse complement.
AGCGAGAAATCCGGTCTAGACACCCTGACCCAGGACTGAGGTGGTAATGCCCAAAGTGGCATCTGGGTGAAATTCCCAGCTAGCCAATAACTCCAGAGCTCCAGTGGCCTGCAGTGGTGCAATAGGTGCAGTCAGAGCTCGTCTGCCAGGACATCCAGTGACATTTCCACAAACATCCTCTTGGCCCCCGTTCCTGCCCGTCCCTCTGTCGCCTTCCTGGAGAGGAGGCGGACACGGAGCTGAGCTCTTGAGGTTATTCCCAGCACAAGGCTGAAGGAGAGCACTGGGAAAAGTGGGAATATCCTCTCTGCTGAGCAGCCTCGCCCTCCTTCTTGGATGCTCTGGTGGCTTGGACAGCCCCACCCCACATCAGAGCAGCTTCCTGTCCTTCCGAGCACCCAGAGCTGTCCCCACCTTACCCACGTCATTAATGACTCCAGGACTGGGATTCCTGGCCCAGAATAGGGAACAGAGCCAGTTCACATGGAGACACAGCTCCCAGCACGTCACCGTGTCCCTGCCCCTCCTCACCCACACCCACTCTGGTGTCCGTCAGCACCAGAATTCTGCTCTGGTGGCTCTGCAGGGCAGCACTGGGCTTGCACACCTGTGCTTCCTTAAATCCACCCACTCTTCCCCCCTACACACTTTATCCCAGTGGAAGACGAAGTCTTTGGCTGTTGCTTTGGGATTTTCACACAAATGGCAGAGTGGCAGCAGCAGCTTTGGCCCCACTACCACAAACCAGGAAATCTTGGCCAAGAACCTCAAAAGCCTGGAGCTGAGGGGAGGAGGGCCGTTCCCACAAACCTGCTGGGGCTGCTGCCTCGAGCCGTGCCCCACACAGCCTCTGGAAGCACAAAGAATTCCAGAGCTCCCCTGGGCCAGGAGCTAACCTGTGAGTGTGGCAGAGCAGGCAGGAGGGCAGACATCCCCAGCAGGGCTGATCCAGGGAATCTCTGCATTCAGAAACCACCCTGCACTTCTATTCCCAGCTCCTGCCTGACCTGAGCCAAGGAGCTGAAGTGCTCCGGGCCCTGGTCCCTTGTTACATCCCATGCTCACATCCTTTTGTGTTTCTCAGACCTGTTATGGGCATTTCTTGCTTTGCCTCCATAAAGGACGTGGGACTGAAGTGCTCACAGCTCCTTCAACTATTTATTCATCTGGTGGTATGAGAAAAGTAGGGTGCTCCTCCAGATTAAAAAGGAGAACTGCTGGGAAGTGTTGATTTAATTGGCCTGGGGTGCTCCAGGGACCTCGAGTCCACACAGGTTTTATGGAGAGCACCACTGAGATGTTAAAGGACTGCTTAGACTTTACTGCCATCATGTTTGCTGTTTGCCAAGCTAAAAATACCCCTGGAAGGTTGCTCTGACCTCGTAAGCCACACGGCAAGCTGGAGGTATTTGGGAAAAAGCTGCCTTACACTCCAGAAGACATCCCAAATTTACACAGTCCGAGTCCATTCACCTTTCACTATAACAAAGAATTAAATAGTCTGGGACAAAAATCAGAGGAGACGTGTCAGCATAACCTAAAGCTTAGATTCACCTTCCCACTGCTTTTTTTACTGTTTTCAGTAACTTCTGTTGCAGGAAACCATCCAGGCAGTGGCTCCAGCCAAGGAAACCTTGCAAGAAGGTGTAAAATCAATGTGTGTGTGTGTGAGAGAGAGAGAAATTGTGAGAGTTTGTGTTACCTTCAGCCTTCTCTCCTACAACACTCTCAGAAAAAAACCCGAGGAACAACCTCTGGCAGTAGCAAAGTGTAAAAATCCCACTCAGAACAAGTAACACCTCCATCCATCTCAGTCTGAGCCTTTTGTGGGACCCAGCAGCTGCTGTGTGTTCTGGCACAGCACAGTGCTCTGGGTGTGCTTCTTCCTCGTGTGTCATCCCCAGAGCATCCTCTCCCTGTCATCACCAAAATCCCGCTGGTCCTTGCATGGCTGGTGGCACACATTGTGCCAGGACTGAAGAGCTGCCCTGATTTACAGCATCAGCACTTGGGTTTTTCACAAGCCCTGGTTAAATTTGATTTAAAGAACATGTTATGTTTAAACAGGCTGGGTCTTTGAATGTACACACAGGGACTGCTGCTTATTTAAGTGTCTATGATGGGCCGGGAGATCTTGGTGATCTTGTCTGGCATTTCCTCATGGACAGGGAGCAAAGGAGTGATTTTAGCTGCAGAGGAGCTGAGTCTGCCCCTATTTCAGAGAGGATTTCCAGCCTTGTCCTCAAGCACGGCACATCCCGCTCCCATGGGCTCTGCCCTGTGCTGACTCAGGGCTTTGCTTGGGCCCCTTTACAACACAAAGAATTTGGCCAAGCTGACCGCAGACTCTGTCACAGCCCATCCACCTCCCTCCACACAGCCCCAGCTCCCAGCTGGCCGAGCATCAGCTCAGCTCTGTCCTGGAGCTGTGCTGGACCAAGCCAATCAACACAAGAAATGCAGCATTCTGCAGCAATCCTTACCAGCATTTTATTTTTAGGGTGTCTCCTGGTGAGATGACGATGTGGTCCTTTGAAATGCTCAGCTTTGGTTTCTGAAAAAGCTCTTCCTCAGCGAGACCTGACCCAAAAAAAAGAAGAAACCATCATTAGTTTAGACGGGCTATTCACTGGCACAATGCACTCGGGGCAAGCTCTTTGTTTTGTAAATAGTTCCTAATTTGGGGTTGCACAAAGTGCTGCATTTATCCCGGTGCAGTTCAGCCGAGCGGGCTTGGTCAGGAGATGCCCTCAGCTTGTTTTTGTTTCCTTTGTTCCTCTTTTTCTTTTCTGACGCTGAGCACCTGCGTTTGTGCCAAGAGTATTCCGAGCCAGCTTTATTACTAAATTATCACAGAGTTAGGAGAACGGAGTTGTGTCAAAAGGATTTTGCACACATCTAACAGTGGAAGGAATCAGGTGCTTGGGAAATAATTTGATGGGTGAGCTCATACATTACATTTTAATCAATGGGAGGAAACTGTAATTCTGGGGAATTATTATAATAATCCTGGGATCAGCATTCCCAAATCAGCATTCCCAAATCCTACATCTGAGCTGAACCCCAGGCTCGGTGGGCCCTGTGGTTGGGGTAATGCTCCCAGGGGACTCTGTGACTCTGTCAGGTCTCTGGTGACAAGTGGCTTTAATGACAGCAGTGACAAAGGTCTCTCTCATCATCTCCTGGCCCAGGAAATGTCTCCTGCCTGTGGAACTGTCCCCAGGAGAATCTGAGGGTACATCTACAATGAGACAACGTTCAGAAAGTGAAACTGAGAAGAACCAGAAGCAGAGGTTGGCCGGGCTGGTTGCTTTGTCCAAATTCAAAGCAACATAATCAAGGAGAGGAGAAACCAGGCTCAGATAAGGATCTCCACTTCCAAAGCTCTGACATTAAAGTCGTGTTTTCTTTCCCCTCCTGCTCTTGAAATCTCTCTCCTCTCCTTTGCCTCGAACTCGATAAGCCAGAAATCCTCTCTGGGCTCCCAGCACAGGCATTATTTGCAGCAGAGAGGGAGATAACGTATCTGGCAGAAAGAGAAACACCAGGCTTTAACTTTTCAGCTGCATGAAGCAGTGATTCTCCTGCCCCCTCCCCTCTACACTCATCTCTTTGCTGCTTGATTTCAGTAAATGCTCTTTGCCTGCCATCAGTGTGGGGAGTGACTCGCTCCCACTTTGGAGTCTCTGGCTTCTTCCAGGAGCCTTTGGAGTTCCCATCAGGATCTCAGTGCAGACCAGATAATCTCATGGCACCACAGAGTCCTTCCAGAGTGGATCCTGCCCAGACACCACGGTGCTGGACTCCCCTTGGAGCCACTGAGCCTTCCTACAGACTCTGGCTGAGACTTTGAACCAGTCCTGGCCACCAGAGACAGATCCAGCCACTCCCGCTGCCTTGGCACTGCTGCTCCATCTCCAAAGTCCTTTGCAGAACAAGAAGTTGGAGTCTGGCCAACACAAACTCCCTCCAGAGGCTCTGTGTGACATTATTTAGCACCTCCAAACTGCCATTCCATGGAATGCTGGGGAGGCAGAGCAGCCAGGGGGCTTGAGCCCTGCAGTTCCCATTTCTTTTGGGAAGCACTGCTATTCCTAAAGCCCCTCAGGATGGCACATGCAGGGAGCAGCATCACACTGAGCTGAGAACCAGCAGAAAAAGCCTCAGACTCTGCAGGAGGGGGCACTGCCAGGGAAGCCCATCCTTGCCCTTGGCTCCAAGTCCCCTCTGTTTTCCAGACAGAGCCAGTTCCCACTGGGAATGGGCTGAGCTTTGGCACAGGTTCTTCCATGGTGCTGAGGTATTTCACAGCCCCTTCAGACTGACTGTGCTGAGCTTTGCAAAAATGCTCCAGGATATGGCCAACAGCTTCAAATTTGTCTGTCAAGTGCCATTAATTTGCCAGCTGAGGGGGGTTTGGGTCCCTGTAGCTCTCCCAGCACACTGCTCTTCCCAGGATCTGCTCTGGGCTGTTGATGCTGTGACTTCAGCCAGGACTTAGAAAATCCTGGGGTTTGAAACAAAATTATTTCTCTCCTCTTCAGTTGTTCGTAGGGCTTAGGGGGGGGCTCATCTGGTGCCTTGAGCTGGGCTTTTGACCAGCCTGGATTGTAGCTCTCATGAGCAAATGTGGCACTGTCAGAGGGTCTGGGGTCAGAGCCTGAGACCTGAGCTCTGTTCTGACTGCAGAGTCCTTGGGCTTGCACAACATTTGACACCATTTTTGCTAAAAGAAAGAAAAGTATTTTTCAATTATTCTGTTTTTGCTTCTGAGTTACTTCTTGCCCGAAGTTTATTTTGGCTTGGGGAGCTGAAGAACAGAATAAGCAAAGTGGAATTTCGGTGCTTTTCTACCCCATAGAGGACAGGAAGAGAAATTCCTGTGCCACACACACATCTGGTCTCTGCTGGCAGGTGACAGAGGGTTTATATAAACACAGCCTGTGTCCCTTCTGCCACACCAGAGCTGAGTGGGCTGGGAAAAGAACATTTTGAGGGCAAAACAGAGAGAGTAGTGAGGGCAAGGTCAGGCTGTGCTAGGGCAGGACACCTAATGCCAAACTGGCAGAGTGAGACCTCACAATATTCCCAACCTCTCCTGGTGCTAGACTTGAGTTTTTGGAGGCAAAGCTGGGGACAGCCCCAGGGTGTGTTGGGTGAGGAGAAAGGGATCTGCTCCACTTTCCTATTTGTTGTGTGCGTTTGAGGAGATCCATGATTTTACCAAGGATGCTGCAGGGGAGAAGCAGGAATGGTCCTGGCAGTGCATCCCCTTTCCCACAGCCCTGCTCCCCAACCTTTGTCCCTAAATCCAGGTCCTACCCTGCCCAGGGTGGGGTGGGTGACCTTCTGGGCCAAGCCCTGCTGAGACTGAAGTGCTCTGATTGCTCAAATTGCAATGCCCAGGCCTAAAAGAACATTGTCCTCTCCTCCCTGGTAAATAATTCTGGTACTGCTCTAGAGCTACAAGGGATGTAAAATTAAAAGTGAAATTTACTGTGTCAGGAGCATGGCAAAGCTCCTGTGAGAGCCCCAGGAGAAGCCCTGGGTACCACAGCTGTCCCTGCCTCTCCCTGTGGAGCTGACCCTGCTCCTGGTGTGCTCCTGGTGCAGCCTCCTGCCCCAGACCCCTGGCATGGTTTGGGATGAGAGGCTGGAGTGATAATCCTGCAGGTCTGGCAGAGAGCTCCTTGCCTCCTGCAGAGCTCCAGACAGGTCTCAGCACCACATCCCCTCTGTGAGCCAGGGGGAAGGACAGGCTCCTCCTGGGAAGGGAACATCTGCTCAGGGTCCTCACATCCCTGCCCTGCCTTGGAGCCAACACAAATTGGCTCCAGCAAGGCAAGAGCAGCATCTCCAGCCTAAAGATGGCCCTGGAAAGAGCCCCAAGTGAGGACAGAGCCTCCTGCACCATTTCTGACTCCAGGAGTTTATTCCTACCTCCAGCTCAGACTTTAACATTCTGCTCTCGGCGGTGAAAACCGCAAACACAGCACAAGCACAAATCCTCGGGAGTGAAATGTGAAAGGTTGACTGATACATTATCCAGGGGAGAAAAAGATATTGAAAACTGCTTTTCCTGGGATAATCTGATTTTGCAGCACGGCCAACATTAAACACGGGAGGCTCCCCAGGCAGAGGGTAATGGGTGACCTCCCTCACCTCTCTGTCAGATGGTTTCCAACTCCATCTCACTTGGCACGGGGAGATCCCTCCCACGCACAGCCTGATGCTCCATCCTGGGCCCAGCAGTGAGCACGGATAAAATGTATTTTTAATCTCTGTTCCTTATTGTAACAGCCCTCCTCCAGGCATCCTCTGGGCACTGCAGCTCTCCCTGGCAGAGCCCTCACGGGTGGCTGTGAGCCTGGCCCTGCCTCGGTGTCTCTCAGTGACAGCTCGGGCAAAGTGATACCTGATTAAGGGATGCAGGGATCCCCTCTGGCCACGGGGAGAGCTGGGGAACAGAGCCCACACAGCCTCTGCTGCAGATGACAAGGAAATAATCTCTGGGCAGAGCAGAGAGTGCTGTGCTGGCAGAGAAATGAGGCAGGTTAGACCAAGGATTCCCTGAGGGCTTGGGCACACAAACAGCTTTTTGCACATGGGTGAACTCCTGGGACTGTTCATGTGTGTAAAGTCACTCTTGAGCAGAGAGCTGGGCACCTCAGGGCCCCTTGGGATGGACTGGAAGCCAGAGTTTGGAGCTGATTTGAGTCAGGGAAGGAGGGTGATGGATACACAGCATTTAAAAAGCTGTTTTGGCATTGCTGAGGATACTCCTGTGAGCTGTGAATGCCTGGCAGAGCCTGGACCAGGAGCTCCAAGAGCCCTGTGGAATCACCAGGGGCTGGATGGACACCACACCTTGCCCTGGTCACCAGTGAGAGGTGACCACCAGTGACTGGGATGGTGCAGAGGCAGAGCTGTCCCCTCCCCTCCTGCCATGGAAATCCTGGGCGAGTCAGAGCCTCCAAACAGCATCAGGAATGACCCCAAATAAATGCCACTGTCCTCCCCTCCGAGCTGCCAGGGCACCTCCTCACCTCAGAATGAGCAGGTGCCCGTTTCAAAGGGTATTTTCATGCTTCTATCGCCAAGAAAAATCTATTTTTGCTGGAATTGGAGAGCTCAGGGATTCACTGCAAAGCTGTGAGTGTTTAAACCAATGGTCTGCAATCATTGTAGGATTTATTTCAAGGTTACCCCCATGAAAAGAGGAGATACCACAGCACTGCCAGCATTATTGGATCACAAGCCTTGCAATATTTTGGGTGTTTATTAAGTTTTCAGCTCCTGGAATCAGCTTTCCCTTGTTACCCTCAAGTGATTTTCTGTTATTTTTAAAGGTTTAAAAAGACAGCAGCAAATAACTAGAGAGACCCATCTCCACCCCTCTTTTTGTTGTGAATTTGGACACAGGATTTTTGATTCTCCTAGACATTAATGAAATGTTTTGTGCTGTCTATTCACAATGCAAGATCTCCTCAATGAAATGTTATTGCTACCATTGGCTTTCCCAGCACAGGAGAAGGGAGGCTCTTGTGGGAAGGTCTTGGCTGTAAATCAGAGTTAAAACTCTCAATTTTTGTCTTTTCTGCTGGCTGGTGAGTTCTGTATGGAGCCACTGATGGGAACTGAGTCAGTGCAGAGGCTGCAGGTGGGGAATGTGCAGGTCAGAATCCTTTGAGGAAAACCCCTTTAGACCCAATGAGGTTTGAGTGCCTCTCTGCCATTTGCTGTGCTCAGGGAGCTGCTTTGGGTCAGGTTATTTCTCAATTCTCCATGTGTCTATCGAGGATAATAATTTGTGTGTGAAGTTTGAAACCCTTCATCTTTTCCTGTGCATTTCCACTGTGCTAAATCACCTTTCCTAGAGGAGGAGGTGAGCAGGGGTTCAGTCTCTCCCAGCCTCTTGCCAGGACTCTCTCCCTTGCCTGCTATTGAAGCTGAATTGTTTTTAAGGAAAATGGTTCATCAGCTTTTAAAGATTTTCTATTTCCTTTGTTTGTTTAGGGGGGAATGGTTACTAGAAGCCTCTCTTCCTGTGGTTTTCCACCTCAAAATAACCAGGAATCCCCCAGGGTGGCCCTGCTGTGGGTGGGCACAGAGCTGACAACCTCCAGGTCAGAGCCAGAGCTTCCCTTCCTACAGAAGCCGAAGAAATTCGTCCAAAATTAAATTAGCAATCACAAACTCATCAGGAGAGATGGCAAAGATTCCTTCAGGATATTCAAATGCAAGTGTTAACCCAAGAGTATCTCTGGCAAAGCAACAGGATTCTTGTTCCCGTTGATTTTCCCAGCCAGGGAAGGCAGGATTTGCTCAGCTGAGTCACGAGAGAGGGGAGCAGTTCCCACCCCGTTCCTCGCTGCCTGCTGCAGATGGAAGCTGTGTGAAGCTCAGCCAGAGGCAGCAGTTGGGGTGTAAATGATCCAAAGTGACAACAACGAAAAATTAAATCATTAGTCTGGAGCGGGGAGACGTCAACAACAGCGCAGTAAAAACAGCTGCTAAGTGGAGAAAGTGTTTGGAGATAAGATAAGGCTTTGGCCCAGCTTTTGGGATTTGTTCCTACAAGGCTTTTCCTCACCCGCAGATGCATCAGCGCTTCCTGCCAGGGTGGCACGGGGTCACCCTGGTTTCCTCCTGTAATCAGCAAAACCCTTCAGCAAGGCCACTGATTGCTCTGGGTGCTGACACACGAACCCTGTGAGCTTTCCTTGGGTTTTCTGCAACCAAAACATCACCTTTGGGCTTCACCTGCCCCTGTGCCAAGGCAGCTCCTGGAACAGCAATGCCATGGCCTTTTCTGGCTGGCCACGCTCTGGATCTTTGTATCAGCCACGGATTTATGGGAAGAGGTCACGGAGAGCAACTCCAGGTCAAAATTGTTTGGTCTTGGGTGGCAGCAGCTCATTAATCAGGGCCATTGTTTTCCCCCTGCCGCCACAGAGAGTCCCCAGGAGTGGCAGGGATCTCAGCCCCCCGTGCTGCTGGTGAGCTGGGCAGGGAGGGGACACATCCAGGGCACTGGCTGCTAAGCCAGGAACTCAGATCTCCACGAAAAATAAACATGGAATCTGGGAAAGGAGGTGGCAACATCTGCGATCATCTGCCAGGCACTCAAGCACAATTTGAAGTATTTAGGAAATGTGGTAATCTCATGTCGATGGAAAAGAGGCTGGGAATGTTGTTATTTCGTGATCCAAATGAAGGCAATTCCTCTGGGAAAGAGAAGACCTGGCACTTCTCCATGATTAAGAAATATGCAGACCCAGTGGGAACGAGATGCACAAAAAAGGAGCCCTAAAGACTCTAGGGGGAAAAAAAAAATCCAAAAATGTGAGGTATGAAGCTGTCTTTGCCTCTCCCCCCAACGTGGTCTCCTGAGAAAAGCTGGAGGGCTGCAGATGCGAGCGTTTCCAATGATTCCCAGACAGGATTACTTCATCAGCACTCCAGACATAGCTTTCCTTCCTCCTCACTGGCCATCCCCAGGACAGGGCACATTCCTCAGGCAGGGCTGGGAGTGAGGAGGAACAAGGGCACCCAGGGGGCTCCAGGATGACCCATCCCAGGGTGCAGCCTCGGACACAGCTCCCTGTGGTGGCTTTGGATCACTCTGTGCCCCCACTGCCCAGCCCAGCCCTTCACCTCCTCCCAGGGAGCACTTCCTGCACTCCAGAGCTAATCCAGCATTTCTCTGGAGGTAAACCCAGCCAGGATTTCTCCCCTTTCTTCAGAGCACTGGGTAGGAAAATGGGAAGGGGGAAGATTTTTTCATGAGGGGAGGTGGAGAGGCAGCACCAATCTCTGCTCTCTGTGCCAGGGACAGGACCCAGGGAATGGCTGGAGCTGAGTCAGGGAGGGTTAGGTTGGATCTCAGGTTCTTCCCCCCAAAGAAGGGGGAAGATGCCCAGGCTCCCCAGGGAGTGGGCACGGTCCTGAGGCTGCCAGAGCTCCAGGAGTGTTTGGACACCACTGCCAGGGATGCCCAGGGTGGGATTTTTGGGGTCTGTGCAGGGCCAGGAGCTGGGCTGGATGATCCCTGTGACTCCCTTCCAGCTCAGGATATTCTATGATCTATCTCTGCCTCCTCTGGGTCCTTCCCAGGCTTCCCTGTGTCCCTGTGTCAGCTCAGGATTGTCCCCACAGGTGAGCTCCTGCTGGTTTATGTGAGTATGGACGGATAAAACTGGAGATTTTTATGGCTTGTCAGCCCAACAGCTCCTCACAGCTACAGACACCAAACCTGGACCAAATTATGGTTCCAGCTTGTCCAAACCCTGCACTGAGCTGCCTTTAATCCAACCAGAATCCCTCTCTGCAGGTGATTTGTATGTGGTGAGTAGTTACTTCCAAAGCTGTGGATGCTAAGGAAGGAACGCTTTAAAACGCTTTTACTTTAATTACTTTATTATTTTGAGGCGTATCATCAGATCTGCTCATTTATCAAAGGTGACAGGTGAGGCTGAGGAGTCAACAGCAGCAATTCATGGGCTTCATGTGAGCAGCACTAAACCCTGTGCTCACTCACACGTCAATGGGATTGGATTTGGCACCTCTCGAAATTTCTCTCAAACTTATTTGTTTTGTACAGCTGCAAATAATGAAAGCAATTGTTGGGCTGACTCAGTTCCAAGAACTATTCCCCAGCCTACTCATGTGCACAGCGAGGATCAGTCACTCTTGAAATCTGTGCTGAGATGAGCCAGGTCCTCCCATGAAAAAGCAAGCAGTAAATCTCTGTTTATTCACCAGGGACTTCCCTCTTGCTCCTACCCAGTTTTACTCTTTACCCTGGACTTTTTAACCTGGAATAAAGGGCTTGCCCACACCCTGGTAAGAGTCAAGCTCTCCAGGGTGGGTGTTTTGTTGAGGAGAATGGACTTTTTTAAAAATTAGAGCAGTAGTAGAAAAGCTTTCAATAGGTTTTCTATACACTTTTATACCTTTTTCATAATTTCCTTTTGACGTGTCAAGAAATCAGATTTTAAAAAACCCAATAATTTCCTTTCCTGAGTGGCTATGATAAGTTGATGCTAATTTTTTCCTCATTAATCACATCACTGCACAGGTTTTGGCAGACTGGAAGTGTCTGGGATGGTTCTTCACTCTGGTGGCACTTCCCACAGAGGGGATGAGGTGCAGCAGGAGGGATGAAGCTGCAGGTGGATCAGGCAGGATACAGAGAGCTTTGAGGCAGGGTTTATCTCTCTGCAGGCAAGAAAATGCCTTTATTCAGTGTTTAGGAGGCAATGCAAAAACCCAGGCAGGCATCAGCTCCTAACTGAGCCCAGCTGCCAGCAGAGGTCAGGATTTAAACTGGCACCAGAAAGTGTCAAGGAGGGATTTCCCTGAGCTTTCCTTGCACGTTGCTGTCAGTGGGGAACTGAAATTTTTGCCCCAGTTCAATCCATCCATTGGTTCCACACGTGTGGGAAATCTGTCCTGGGGTCTGGTTGTGGAGACCCTGATATCTTTAATCAGGAAACAATTTCCAGCAGTAATTTAGGGCAGCCAGACTCAGTTTAGGGGGGCTTGAAAAGTAACATTCCTATAAATTCATAGTGAACAGATGAAATGAAAGTATCTCAGATTAAAGAGGTTGGTAAATGAAGTTTCACTGGGCCACAGCACACAAATTAAAGCACTGCCCAGCATTAACTCCAGATAAAGTCCCACTTGAGGGGTGCTAACTTTGAACTTCGCCTGACCTGGCTATTTCAGTTCTTAGAAAATTCATTTCCAGAGCAATTTTCCATGTAACATGAGGCAATAGCAGAAAGTGAAACAGTATTTCCAAATACCCAGTCAATTAAATGGCTTCTCCTTTGATAATAAAATGTGATGGTAATTCATCCTAAGCACAAGGCTTTGGAAAACTGTGAGATGGATCCCCTGGAGAGATATTAAAATGGCCAGAGAAGAAGAGAGAGGGAAGTTACAAAATCCCTGACACTGTGGTTTAGCAAAATGTGGGTTTCTTTGAAAGCATTTTTTGGTGTTTTTTGCCAGCACTCAGCCTCTGCCTGAATGTGTCAGATCAGGAGGATGCTCACTCACATCCCTCCTCCACCACCTGCAGACTAAATCCATGATTCCCAAATCTTTCTTCTTGTCCCATCCTCCACTGGCACATGAGAGTATTGGGAACCCCTGTAATTACCTGTACCTTATCCTTAAGCCCAGCACAGAATGAGCTTTATAAGATCTGAAAAAGGGAATTAAGCCCAGCTGATGGCAATTATCAGGGGTGGATCTTTAGGTGCCTTTAGGTGCTACAATAATAAAAGGATTGGAAACAGGAGTGGTTAACAGGAGAGGTTGGAATCATGGCAGGTCTGATACCAAGGGCAGCCACTGATCTGCTCTTTCTGTTGGCAAGAGTCTGGGGAGAGGAAAGAAAACCTTCCCAAGGCTGAGTTACATCAGCCTAACTCACCTCCCAAAGGGAGCAGTGATGCCAGCCCTATCTTTAGGGATATTTAAAATTAGAGAGAGAAAGTGCTGGGAGATGTCCTTCAGAAAACATTTGCTGGTGCCCCACCAGGAGCAATCCCTGGGAGCTGCAGCTGCCACCTTTGGGCAGTGTCTGATGTTCTGCTGAGCAGCCAAGGAGAGCCTGGGGTACAGGACTCTGCCCTTTCCAAACCTCTTTGGTGCTCCCTCAAAGGCAGCGTGGATGTTCTGAGCTTTGGACTCCAGAGTGTCCCCAAACCAGACCTCAGAGAGGGCTGGGGATGTTTTCCAAGAAATGCAAGAGCTGACAGAGGAATTTGGGTGAATTTTGCTGAATGACAAGAGGGTGGATTGAAAACAATCCCTGACCATACTCCAGAGCTAAATCCTACTTGCCATCAAGGAAGATGACTGCCCAGGGAACACCAAATCATGATGGAAAAGCTGCTCAGAGAGACCACAGCTTTCCTCAGGCCACATTCCCCAAGGTTTCCTGCCTGGAGCCTTCCTGGTGTGAGCCCAGCAGTGCTCTCTGCTCCCTGGGCAGAGTCCTGTGGGCAGCACCACACAAACTCTGGTGGAAACTGGGCAATCCCCATTCTCAGGTCTTTATTCCTCCTCTCCATCTCTTTCCTTATCCCCAGCCCTCTTTTCTAAGAAAAATAGGAGGCTACATGGAAAGGCTCCTTTGTAAAGAACATCTGTGTCCTCCTGTGTGATGAATCACTGACCTGCAGAAGGAGCAGGCCAAGGGAAGGCCACGAGAGGGATGGAGCTGAAATCAGAGCAGGGAAGGTGGATGGGCAGGGTGAAGCAGAACAAAAGCCCACCCCTGTTAGCATTGTTTGACCATTTTTCCTTGAGCTATAAATCCAGAAGCAAATGAGCCGGAGCCTCCTGAGGTCGAGTCAATTGATGTGCCCCACTAAAGAGAGATGGGTTTGAACAAATACAGGGCTTGGTGTCAGCAACATGTGAATGCTCAGTGTCAGTAAAATCTGCTCAGTGGGTAATTACTTTGTTTTTTTAGTTTCTGAGCTCTACCCATTAAGAAACGACGGGCTGAAGCTGACTTTGGACTTGACGCTGGAATCTGTTTTCGATCAGCTCCGTGCTCCACTTCTGTCAGCTTTGTGTGCCTGTCTCAGGAGGTTTTCCCTTTTTTTTTCTGCTTTGTTTTGAAGGATAGCAGGTTGCTATTTTGGGAGACAAGATAAAAGCTGTTTGCTGAGGTGGGGAGAGGGAACCTAACCATCTCCTTAAACCCAAGCCCAGTTTCAGTCACATTTCCCCAGCCCCAGGCCATGTTTTGTTACCCTACGCCTGCAGCCTCCCAGGGCAGCTTGGCCTAAGTAAGTCTGGTTTCCTCACTGGTCTGCATTAAGCTGGAAAGTACCAATCAGACCCAGGGAATTGGCTGCAAATCATTTGTGAAATCCTTCTTAATGACAAACTCCATCAGGCCGTGGAGCAGGGCTTCAATCACTTCCTCAGCCTCCACCACACTCCTACCCTGACGTGACCCCAACTTCTCCCCTGTTTGTGAGGCTTCTCCACAGCTGTGACATAATGTTTTTGATGGCAGGCTTTGGAGGAATTCTGCTCGTGGCAAAGCAGGAATCTGCTTCGAATTAGCACTGCACATATTTATCAAGTCTACATAGCATGGCTGCCTGTTGACAAAAATCCCTTCTGCTGTCCCCCGCAGGTTCCCAGAGGAGCTCCACAAAGGTTTGGAGCTAAAGCAGTTTCTGGTGGCTGGGAGCAGCCCAGAGAAGGGACATCAGGTGGGTGATAGTCCAGGTGTGATGCCCAGAGCTAAGCTGTGTTTTCAGTGCCAGATCCTGCCTTTTGGGTAGATTTGGGAGTGCTCAGACACTTCCAGGACCCCTCTGCCGTGCCTGGAGCCATTCCCTCTCTAACAGGTTGGTTGAGTTGTATCACATCAGCTCCTCCTCTGGAAAAACCATGGCCCAGGGAAGGGGGTTGCACAGTGACCTGGAAACAGCAGATTTGCTTTGTGGGATCCTGATTTTAAAGGTGCTTTACTGCAGCTGCTCCCAAGAAAAGCAAACATTGCCAGGTACCGGGAGCAGCCCCGGCTCACATTAAAGCCACCTACGCCAGAGCTGGGCAGGAAATTCTTCTCCCTTCATGTCTAAATATTTAAGACCTATTTATTTATTTTAATTCCTCTTGTGCATAGGGATAAAAACACAAATCCTTCAAAGGTTTTTCTTATTATGGAAAGCAGCAACAGAAAAAGACTCGTCTAAAAATAGCCGGATATTTAGGGCAGCCCCCGGTAGTGGGAGACTGATCCAGAGCCTTGATTCCACCAAGGAACGTGGTGTCTCCAGCATCCTACGCCTCCATCCCAACAACAAGGTCATGGCATGGTTGGGATGTGACCGGAAACACCGTCCTGGCTGGAGAACCTTCCCTGGAAAACTGCTTCTAACCCAGCCACTTTCCACACAGGATTTTGCCACAGCGTAATTTTCTAATGAAAAGCTGGTTTTTTTCTTATAAAACCCCAAGTTGGTTCTGTTTTTAATATTGATTTCGGAGCAGAAACAACCACGCTACTGTTTGCTTTTCCTAAAAATCTCACCTCTTCGTCCCAAAAGTTTATTGCAGTTCCTATAAGCAGACAAAATGTGCAGTTGCCCTTTGAACAGTAAAATTAATTTGGGTGCTGGATAGTTAACAAAATCAACAAATATGACTCTGAAAGTAATTAAATGAGGAGGGTTTGGAGCTCTCTCCTGACTATTTCTTGCAGAGGAGCCAAAGCCCTGGTAAGAAATACAGAACTATATGAAAATGATTAAGAAAAAAGAGAATGATGAAAGTTCAGTGAGCACCGAATGAAAGCAAAATGAAAACTGGATGTCACCAAGAAAGAAAAATGTCATCAAGATACAGAAAAATGTCACCATTTGAATTCAGGAGGAGAAAAGCACCAAGGTGGGAGATGAAAGAATAATGCAAATCCGTGCAGGCAATTAAAAAGGTTCCCTCCATCCCGATTCCACACCTACAGCCTTGATTTGCTGCACTACGAATTCAGAGAACTAATCCCAGTAATGAAATCCAGATCTGAGACCCTGCAGAATAAACAAGCAGCTTATCAGGATGGAGCCAGCATTTGCTGGGGTTCTTCTTTCAGAGTCCTGCTCCCTCTTGTCTCCATTAATCACTAAAACTTTTGGTGCTGCGTGTGAATTTTGGCCTGCCAGAGGTGACCTGTGGCTCTCAGGGATTTCTGCACGTGCTGAAGGAAACCAGCAGGTTCCTGGTGCCCTTTGCAGAGCATGGAGGTGTTTGTGAGGTGTGGCAGGGCAGGAGGGGGATGAAAACCTGCTGCAGGCAGCCAGAGCTGCTGGAAAAGCAAATAAAAGTGAGTTTGGACTTTCCCTGGATGTGCCAGGAGGTTACAGAGATGCCTGGATCTGCGTGGCCAAGCCAAGCCGAGAGCAGCCACTGGTGCAGCCAACAAGGAGCAACACTTGGAGTTGAAGGAAGGCTCCTGGGTTCCAGCTGGAAAGGGAGCCCCAGCATTTTGTTGCACTCTTAAGCTATCAAAATGTTTATATCAATTGAAAACAGGCTCTTGGGGGAGAGTAAAGAAAACAGGGATGAATTTTCAGGCCGAGACCTCAGATGCCAAATTGTAAAACCCTTGGCTGGAAGGCCTGAGGGTAGAAACAACTGTGCAGCATTAACTGCATAGCAGTGGTTCAAACGGGAGCCATCGGAATAAAGAGAGCGTTTAGGAAAATTGTGAGGCATTTCTTTGGGCTCTAGAGCAAGGTCAGAGCATGGGAGCAGCTCTGGGAGGAGAAAAACGCTGCTGGAGAGTAAAAAGAGCTGTAGATCAAGCCCCAATCCTACAAAGCTTGTTCACAGGAGCTGCTGTGGTGATAGGAACATCTGTGCAGAGGGAAGAGAAAGAGATCCTGAGGCAGCAGAAAGAGATCCTGGAGTGGGGCAGTGGCACTGAAATTAAGGGACAGTTTCCCCCACAATGGCACTGAAATTAAGGGAGAATTTCCCCCGTGATGAAACTCCTGTGCTCACATCACCATGGCAGGAAGGACAGCAGATCCCTTTTGGTATTCTTAAATTCATCTGAGCTATTTTAAAACTACAAGTCCCTAACCTAAGTATTAGACCTGCTTAGCTTTTTGTAAATCTTTCTAAAAAAGGGTTCTATTTGTTCATTTTTCAGTATTGTTCACTTGGCTTTTGGCCGTGAAAATCCAGTTTATCTGATGAGATTTACTGGATTGTACCAGGATATCAGAAGAGCAGGAATTAGTAGCAATCCTGATGTGTGAATGGCAGAAGTGCCAATGTTTGGGTGCAATTCCAGCCCGATTCCCATCATTTTCCTCCTGAGCACTGACAGATTTTCCCCTGCTCTGCCCGAACACCCACGGCAGCGATGGGGACTGTGCAGCCTGGCACAAGTCTGAGTTAACAATGCTGAGCATGACCTGTTTACTGTTTGGAAATGAGTAATTCTCTGCATGATTCATCTCGTTGTCTTTGTTGTTCCCCAGAGCAGCCGTAGAGGAATTTTAGCCGTGGTATTTTATTGCTGCAGACAACAGGGGAACTTTCTCTTTTCCCCGGTTTCCAGAAAAGTGTGGGAGGTTGGGAAGGAGGCACAGAGAAAGAAGGAAAATTTGTCATTTCTCCTTGGAATTCGCCAGTTCTGAACTTGATTAGAGTCCTCCATTTGTCCTGTGGGGGCTTCAACCCCCTTGGCACAATCTCTTAAGTGAGTGAGGTGCAGTGGGGGCTGAACACAGCCACGATTTCAACCTCTCCAGCCCTTCCCTGGTGTTTTATTCACCAGTGGAACAAAATCCTTCCCAGCACATCCAAACTGCATCTTGAGCATCCAAACTGGAAGCAGCGGTTCAACCTCTTCAACGTTCCCACTTTGCATGAAGTTTACAAGTGAAATTTGACAATTTCACCACGTTCCTCCCTGCACTGACACACGGTCCCGTTGTAGCTGAAAGGGAAAATAATTCAGATATCTACACTCAAGCAGAAGGCAATGAAAGGCTGAGGTAGGAACCTTCCATTTGCAAACTCCTGCAAAATGCTAATTTATCTGTTCCACTGATGATTCCCTAAATGAACATTTATTGTTGAAGACCTGAATCCTGAGGATTTGAAGAGCTCTAACACGCAAATCTCCCTTTCTCATTAAGCCTGGCTGTAGCTGAGAGGTTTGGGATCAGTAGGCTCTGCTGACCCTCCAGGACAGCCACAGGAAGAGGGAGGAAAGGAAATCCAAATATAAAATCAGCTTGATTTTCTTGTCTCCCTCATCAAGGGAGTCGTGTTCCTCCCCCTGCTGTCTTCACCCAACTCAGGGCACTTTGGTGATCCCTCCATGCCAAGGATTAATCCAAAGTTGAAAGTTTTCTGATTTAAAATGAGAACAGGATAAAATCTGCAGCCTCAGCTCTTCTGTTTTCCTACAGAACTGCTCACCCTAATCCTGGGCATGATTCAGCACAAGACAGAAAGGTGCTTTCAGTTGTAGAACACCCTGACTGCCTCATTCTTGTTCCAAATCCCGGTGAGGCTCCTCCAGGAGCTCACAGCTGTGGGATCCCACCCTCAGTGCCCTCTCTGATCCCATTCCAAGCCAGGATGAGCAGCCAGTGTCCCACAGCCTGCAGTGGGAGCTCTCTGGCTTTCAGAGAAGGCAGGAAGGACCCAGAGCCATCCCAAGACAAACCCATTTCCCCCCAAATTCCATCTCCTGCAGATCCAGGGGGAACACGAAAGGTGCTGAGATTTGGGGCCACTCTCTGGAGTTCAATCTATTTTTCTGTGCCATGAGCTGCTCTTCCCAAAGCAGAACCCAACTGGCAGCACCTCGAAGCTCTGGGAAGTTTCTGGGGGCAAAGCTTGGAGCAGGTGGATTTCCCCCCCCAGCCATTCCCAGGGATTCACTGGGCACAAGCACCCAGCCCCTCTTTCTTCTCCTGAGGTGCTTTCATCTCTCCTGGTTTTAAAGAAACCAGGGGTGGCCCCACCCTGCTGTACCACTGCAGGGCTATTTACCACTCAGAGAGGAAATCCCATGTCACAACCCCTTGGAGTGCAAGGAATAATGTCCGGAATTCCTTTATCTGTGACCAGGCCTGGCTCACAGGCTCTTTCCTGTCACTTAAGTGTACACAAATATATTCTTTTCTTTTGTCAAGGCAGTGGGCCCAGATTTTAATGATGGTTTATTAAAAAAGAAAAGGCTTTGGCAAGGCTCGAGAACAAACGTTCTCTGACTTTGGGACCTTTTGTTCTTCAAGGTGAAAAGTGACTATAAAGAATAAGGAAAATTGAGTCACTGGTCCTTGCCCTCCATAGTAAATTTGACCTCCGCTGTTTTTACAGTGCCTAAAATTGGTGTCCTGGGTTAATCAGGGAAGTTAAAGTGATAAGCCTCTCTCCAGGGCTGCTGTGCAAGATGATTTTTTTTGGAAGTGATCAAAATGCCCCTTTGGGCACTGCAGTTTTTGTAACCTCAGCTCCAAGGTTTCTGTCCGTGCCTTCATGGCAGATTTTGCCCAGCTAAAGGTTGTTCTTATCTTATCCATCAGCAGGAGATGGAGTGAGAGGTGCTGCTGGACACAATCCTGAGGGCAGGGCTCCCTTGGGTGAGAGGATGGGAAGGGGTGGGATGCAGCATGTGCTGAAATGTCTCCCTGCACTGTGGAAAAAAGGATCAGGGACTCCCAGGAACACCTGAGCCACTCTCCCAGGGCACCTGTTTGCTGGCAGGATGAGCTGCAATGCCTCAGGGATACCTGCCAGCATCCCAGGGGCCATTCCCTCCTTCCAGGCCACAGAACAATGCAGGGACCACCAGCTCCAGGCCAGAGAGGAGGGAAATCTCCAGCAGGAAACCCCTGGGAGCAAGGAAATTGCAACAGAAATATTGGCACCAGCGTTCTGAGGGAGGCGGGGGAAGCAGGCAGGAGGAGGAATCTTTCCAGGAAAAGAACATTTGCATCAGATACTTCCAGAAATAAAATATCACCGTGTCAGAGAAATGTTCTGGATACTGGCAGCTCTGCCCTGCTTTGCCCCACCACTCTTTCAAATCCTTCTCAAAAAAGTGATTCTCCTTCATTCTGGAGCCCCCTCATGTAAAAAGGAGTGCAAGTGCCAATGGGGACCACAGAGCAGCTCCAGGGGATCCCTGGCACCCTCTTGGCACTGCTGGTGATGTGGGGATGCTGCAGCCTTGTTGCAGGACTCAGCAGCTGGAGTTTACCAGCTCTTTATTTCTATTCCTGCAGCACACAGGCAGTGCCAGATGTGCTGTCCCTGATTCGTGTGCATCGTGTTTGATGTCTCCCATCAGAACCAACCTTGGGCTGCATCCAGCCACTGAACTGTTTTTAGCAGAGAGAAATATATTGGGCAAGTCTGTGATTGGCAAGAACCTGTCCCTCCCTTTGCATCCTTCACAGCTGAGCTGGAGGCAGCAGCTCAGAGCTCGGTGCAGATGTTTTCTGCACAGGAGGAACAGCACTGCAGCAAACCTCCCAAGGAGGGGGACTTTGGCAAGAGAGGACCTCAGAAGCTGAGCACTCACCCAGAGCTGTGCCCGAGGGCTGGATCACAGCAGAGAATGAGCAGCTGCTCTTATCTGGGTGCTGTCAGGCTGTGCCCATGCCCGGGGCACGAGGGGCAGGCAATGGCAAACACTGCCACAGACCCTGACTGCAGGGGGATAAATCACACTGCTCTCCCAGCCTTGTGGCAGGTGTGGAATATGCTGGATTTGGAGGATTGGGAGTGGTAAACTTTGATTTTCCTTTGCCCTCTGCGCTGTGGTGCACAAAGCGTGCACGGAGCAGAAAGGATCTGTGGTCGTTCAGGGCGTGGAGAGGTCAGATCCATGGATTTTCCTTGCTTCCTTCACTTATTTCTCCACTTCCTGAGTGACCCACACTCCATGAATAAACCCAGCAGGCCCCTGGGCTGTGCTGCAAGGTCTCCTCTCCCCTGTGCTGGGATCTCCCCAATTCCCACAGCCCTGGCCAGCCTGTCCTGCCCACACAAGGAGCTTTGCCAGGGCAGGGAGGATGGGCTGGCTCAGAAATCCTAAGGAAAACCCACCTGGGACAACCCAATTCATGCAAATCAAGGTGAATTAGGCCCTTCCATTTCCCTGCTCTGTCACTTTGCAGTTGGTGGCGGTGATTTAAGGCCACTTCGCTCTGAGCTTTTTTTTCACAGCTTTATTTGCCTGACCTCGGTTTCCCAATCTGCTGCAACGAGGAGATGAAGCCACATGAAACCATCCAGGCCCATGTTTGCTGGGATGGATCATGGATTTTCCTGCCCTGTGTCAAAGGGACTCCAGCAGGGACACGGCCAGTGCTGTCCCAGAAGGGGACACCACCTCCTTGTAGGGACATGTCTCTCCAAATTGCTGCTGTAAATTGCTATAAACTCACTGTGTTTCAAAGAGCTGGGGCTGCTGTGCCACACAGGGAGTTCTCAGTGTCACCAACCCCGTGGCTCTGGCAGCACAATCCTGATTTTGGGTGCAGCTCCCACGGGGAGTTCACAACCTGACAGCGCTGAGATCACCAATAAAGGCAGTCAGGCACCTCGAACTCAGCCCCCAAATGTGAGGTAGGGGGTCAGAAACCCCTCCCTGGTTTGTATCCTGCCCGATATCTGCTTTTGAACGAGCCCACAAGAGATTGTTATCCCCAGCAGAGCGTTGCCGCGTTGAAATGCGGAATTTTTCAGGAATTTTTCATTAACGTTGGCTCTGGCAGATAAAATATTGGCTGTGCCAAAGACAACATGCTTGGGAATAGGCTGCTCTTGAGCAGGGAGATGGAATCCCTCAGCTCACACAGCACACGGATTGCCCCAGTGACAGAGGGAATAACAGCCATGAAAGCTGATAATGCCCAGGAATTTTGCTTTTCCTATGTATTTTCACTTTTATTAAAAGGCCAGGATCCATATTCCAGTGAACACTCATTTGTGTTGCTCCCTTTTCAGTGAGGGAAATCTCTTGGTAGGAGATGAAGCAGTTGCAATTCTACCAATGGATGCACAGATCAACTTTCGGACTCTTCAATAATTTGATATTTTGATATCAATAATTGATATTTTTCACATGAAAAAAGAAAAGAGACAGAATATTGGTCCTGTATAACCAAAGCAGTAGCTGAAGGAGTGCTGAGGGTTCAGGAGCCTGGCTGGGCTGGTTTCAGGATGATTGAGGAATTCCTGACAACCATCAGGGATCAACCCATCCATGGCCTGGCACTGCCCCTAATCCCAGTCCTAACCCTCCACAGAGCCCAGGTGCAGCATGACCCTCCTGGGCTCCTTTTTTCCTGTCATCTCAAGATGTCTTTGTACCCACTGGACACAGAAATGTGTTCTTAAAGTAAATACCAGAAGTTCTGCTGCTTGGGAAAACCAAAACACTTCCCAAGGAGGAACAATGTCTCTTTTTTTCTCTTTCTTCCCACCCTTCCTCACCACAAAGTATTAACAAATATTAATATAAGCGTGAAAGCTTTGATACTGAGCTTTGAGAGGATCTGTAAATGGGTGTCTCGTTTGTGTGTGTGTGTTCTTCATCTTGTGCTTTCTGAGGGTGCAAATCCAAGGGGCAGTGCCCAAAAATGAGAAGATTTCTTGTGGATGTTGATACTTAAGCCTTGGCTGTAGGTTTGGGTAGGAGCAGATGTTGTAGGGAAGCATCTATGGCTGAGAAAGGACAGTGCCAAAATGGCAATGATGATAATAATAATAATAATAATAATAATAATAATAATAATAATAATAATAATAATAATAGTAACAACAGTCTGCAAGGGGCAAGGAGGAACTCAGGCTGGATTTTGAGACCTGGCTGGATGCTGCTCAGCTGCAGCTCTCTGCTCCTCCCCAAAACTGTGCAGATTCCAGAACAAATGGGCTCCTAGAAAAGGGAGATTTCTCCTTTGGATTCTCAGCTTCGGTAAATCCAATATTCCCTTGATGCCTGTAATCACCTTATTTCTCCTGCTGAAAGCAGCAAGGGGCTGGAGGTGTGTGAGGGCTGCCTTCCTCCAAGGAGGAGAGGAAACTCCTCCTGAGCTCCTGGCAAGCCCTGGTTGCACTCCAGGCTCATTGAGCAGCTCTCCAAGAGGCACCTCTGACATGGATGTGCACGGGGGAGATGAGAACAAACCCTCAGCCTGGACCCCTCTCACTCTAACAGCCTCTCAGCAGGGGAATCCATCAGATCAGGGCTGGAAATCAGCTTTGCAAATTCCTCCGTGCCAGAGGATGCCGTTGGAATGAAAATGAAGAGGATTCTTGGGATGTGGCTGCAGCTGGGGTGACTCTGCACCAGTGCAGGTGTGAGTGTGTGCCGTGGGTATTTCACTGTTCAGGAGATGAGGGAGGTACCACAGGAGAAGAAATTCAAGCAAAAAACCTCAGCTTTGCAAGCCCTGAGCATCCCTGCAGGGATTTCTGCCAGTTTAGGCCAAGCCTAGCACAGCACCTGGTCCTAATCCTTCCAACCTGAAATGCCTCCGTGTCCTCGCAGCTCCAGATGGGTTTTTCTCTGGTGATGGCAGTGAAAGATGAAGCAAATCCACTGCAGCTCCTGAGCTGCTTTTTCTCCTCCCAACATCGATTGCTCCATCCCTCCAGGGAGGAAGGGAAGGACCAATCTCTCTGATTTACAGAGGAGCAGGGGCACAAAGGCAGGAAAAACCTGTGCTGCAGGGAGGAATGCAAGGCCAGACTGCACTGGAGGAGTGAGGGGGCACCTGCAAACCTCAGTGCAGGGCCTGACAAAGCACCCACCCTGCCCAGTGCAGGGAGCAGGGCTGGGATCACATCAGCCTCTCCCTTCCAGACATTCTGGCTGTTCCTCCATCCCACCCTGCTGCAGCCCCTGTGCTGGAGTCAGTGCTGCCCCAAGGGAGCTCCCCTGGCTGTTTGTCACAGGGCAGGGACAAAGCTGAGTCCCTTAAAGCTCACCTGAGCTCCCTGTTGGTTTGGAGCACAGCCCCTGTAGAGCCAAACCCCCCAGACCTGGCCTGGCCCCCTCTGTTCCCAGTGCTCCCATTCCAGAGCATCCCTCAGTGCTCCATCACATCTGCCCAAAGCATTTCCACATCAGGCCTCTGCCTCTCTCTTCAGGAAGTGTTT
Organism: Falcunculus frontatus; assembly: GCA_013398115.1. Lineage (NCBI taxonomy): Eukaryota > Metazoa > Chordata > Aves > Passeriformes > Falcunculus > Falcunculus frontatus. The sequence continues at coordinate 193,488 of VZRV01003634.1, read as the reverse complement.
GGACAGAGCTGCCAGGCACAGGGTGGGGTTATTGGGGTGTAGAGCAGGGACAGAGTGGGGCTGGATGATCCCTGGGGGTGCCTTCCAACTCAGGATGTTCTGTGGTTCTGTGATTCTGTGATTTTCTGGTTCTGTGGTTCTGGGATTCTGTGATTTTGTGATTTTGTTTTTCTGCGGTTCTGTGGTTCTGTGATTTTGTTTTTCTGGGATTCTGTGGTTCTGGGATTCTGGGATTCTATGATTTTGTGATTTTGGTTTTCTATGCTTCTGTGGTTCTGTGATTTTGTGATTTTGGTTTTCTGTGATTTTGTGATTTTGTGAGTTTGTTTTTCTGTGGTTCTGTGATTCTGTGATTTTGTTCTTCTGTGGTTCTGTGGTTTTGTGATTCTGTGATTCTGTTTTTCTGTGATTCTGTGGTTCTGAGGTTCTGTGATTCTGTGGTCCTGTGGTTCAGAGAAGCTGCCTGTCACCCAGAATGTCTAACAAGGCAGCAGCTCAGGGCAGAGGAAGACATCAAACCAAACGATGGCTGAATTCCTGCTCCTCAGAAAGCGAAGGAAACGCAGCCCAAATGAGCTGTACGAGCACAGAAAGTTAATGTATGCTCATTTGTGTATCTGACCATTGTCCAGGGGAACTCTCCGTTTCCTCTGGGGATCCATAATGAATAGAGCTATAAGGGAATGTTGTGGTGGCAGCAATTTCTCTTTTCCTACCATTTAACTCAGAACAATATGGAACCAAAACAACAAGGCAGCCGTTCAAAGGCTGGCAGTACAATGCACCCTATAGGACATCAACCACCAAACTGAAGAGCACCAGGGAGACCTTTGCCCTGTGGATGCTGAGAATTCCTCTCAGTTCCTTTATCCTGAGCATTCCTTTATCATACCCAGTGCAGAAGATCAGAGCTGAGATCCTCTCCTCACATCCCACCACACCCAAGGGTTGCTACCCCACTTTCACTACCAGCAGATGGCAAGGCCACAACTGAGATAAGCAAAAGAATTTAAAACAGGAAAGATGACTAAAGGAATCGGGCTGCTCTGGGCTCTCCTTTCTCTCTTTAAGTCTGGTTAGCTTAGCTCGAAATTGAAGGAGACTTCTGGTGACACCAGATATATGGGTCAGCCTGGGAATGAAAGAATCAGCAGCCCAAAAAAAAGGCTCTGCAAGGCTTTAGCTTTGTGATTGATCCAGGTGAAGTGTTAATGCTGAACCACAGCAGTGATGGCATCGATGATTTATCAATATTATCTATCATTGCTACTCCAGGGATGCAGAATGAATGTTTGGAAAGAGTTTATGCTCCATCACAAGTGTCCAGGACCTGTAAGAGCAATCCCAGAGTCATCAGACAAAGGTTTTGGTGTTCCCCTCATGCAGAGTGTGCAGTGATGGACCCTGGGTTAAAGATTCCACCTGGCACAGGTAGGCAGAGAGGGAGAAGCTCAAAGCTGCACTGCTCAGTGCCAGACCACAAATCCAGGTGGTGTTTCAAAGTCTGCATTAATTTGGAAGTACAAAGATGCTGTACAGTGAAAGGACAAATGGCCTTGAACAGTGGCTGTGCCAACAACCCTCCAGGGAAATCAAAACCTGCTCAGCTTCAGCTTTTCCACTAATCTCACTCTGAGCACTGAATTTTCATCTCTTCTGCCCTGATTTTCTCCTGAGTGCAGGACAGATTTGGCAAATGAAAACTGAGATTTATAACCAGACAAAACTCCTTTCCTCTTCTTTTGTCCTTCTGCCAGAAATCCACCAGAAAGCCAAAGATTCTGTCCTGGAGAAGGTTAAAGCAAGTTGGGCACATATTCTTGGGGTGGGAGAAGGAAAATTTTTCTCTAGGGAGCATCAGCCTGTGCCTGTAGACCTGTGGGATGTCGTGGTGCCTGTGGGGAGCCTGCCCTGCTGATATCGTGCACCAGCTCTGATAACCCACACAGAACAGTAGGAAACCTACTTAATTTAATTTTAAGAGCAGTATAACCATCTTAGTGATGCACAAAGTTCAAGAGAGAGCAACCTCAGTCACCAGAAGAGGGTCCACGACTTCATGATTTATCAAATTAAATCAATAATGGCATTTCACCAAGTGGGCCTGGGTATTACTTTTCAAATGTGAAGTAGACAACAATAAAAAGGGCAAAGTGGCTGATTTATCCGAGAGATCAGAAGAGATAAAACAGATCAGAACAATCTCATGGGAGAAATAAGGAGAAATCAGCCTTGTAGACAATGAGAGCATTCCTGATGGGAGCTGTTTGGAGCTGGGTGGAAGAACCCCTGACAAACCCTGCTCAGCAGCCTCCTGTTTCCCTGAATTCCCTTTCCCAGGCAGTTCCTCCATCCCAGGAGCTGTGCCATGCTGGGTCTGTCCTTCCACCTGCACTTCTCTCATCAGAACACAGCTGATATTGCCCAAACTGACCCAGAAAACTGAGCTCATGTCTATCTGACTGCTTGGGAGAGCCAGGAGGAAACATTCCGAGTGTGGAAACACCGCAGCAATTCCAAACCTGTAAATCCATCACACTGCAGGCTTGGTTTATCTCCTTGCTGATGGATCAGGGGATTAAGTGATAACACCGTTCACAGGATCATCAGTGGGAACACCTGGCCTTGCTTTCCCAGAGACCCACGGTGCCATTATCCTTGGAGAAGTCCCCGGTGGCTGGGATGATGGGCTGGGAGAGCTGGAGGGAGATGGGCCAAGAGCAGGGAGCTCCCAGGCAGAGCAGCTCCTCCCTGCCACACTCCTCTCCCTTCACGCTGACACAGGATTTTAGGGATTATTCACTCTCTCTGGGAATTCCTATTGGGCCAAACCCTTTTACTCTCTCCTTACTCAACAGAAAATCTGCCCAGACTAAAGGGAAGTTGTTTAAAGCACGGGAGTCTCCAGGAGCCTGAGCAGGACAGGATCTGTGCAGCCAAAATAAATGTGAGGTGAGGGCCTGGGAGCAGCAGGAGGGGTTCTTGTGCTGCCTCACTCAACTGGGGGTTGCTGCAGGCTCAGCCACACTCTGGCTTCCCTTCACCACTGGAAAAGAAGCAGGTTATTTTGCTTTCTCACAGTGAAGCAAATCAGGATTTTCCAGCAAGATCAGTGAGGTCTCTACCTTCATAAAGCGTGCAGAGAGGGAGCAGCTTTCAGTCAGCCCTTTTCCCCCTCGGATTCCACCACAAATTGTGTAAACAGCCACAATAAAATAAATGTTCTCAGCCATACAATGGACAATTCAAAGAAAGGCTATTGTCTTCAGCCAAGCCCAGCCTTAAACCTGTGTGAGTGAGAGGCAAAGCTTGTCCCGAGTGTGTGAACATGAAAATAATCCAGACATCGTCCATTTGCAGAGAAAAAAAAATGTGGCAGGCCAAAAGGTTACCTGATTCTCTCTGTTTCACACCGTGTAATAGCTTAAATTGTGTTTTAAAGGTCCTCAGGCTGACATCATTGTTTACATTGCCTTGAATCATCCTTTAATTGCAGCAAACCCCTCGAAGCAGCCGAGCTCACTGAGGCTCAGTCCTGCTGTGTCATGCAGGGAGAGCTGACACCACTTCCTTGCCTCATCCTCATTCAGAAAGAGAGCTGGGAAAAGAGATCTTGCCTCAGAAACAGAGCTGGGAAAAGCATTTCTGCCCACACCTGTGCTCTACATTATTATTTCTTCTGATATTCCTCATGGCTTAGGAAGGAAAGCAGTGGAAGCTCCTGAAATCCTTCAAAGCAGCGTTAATTGAGGAGTGAAGCAGCAGTGGGGACCCTTCCCTAAGAGGAGAGGGGTGTCCCAGTGACCCAATGGGGCACTTGTAGGATTTATTTTTCTTTATTTTTTATTTATTTTATTTTCTTTATTTTTTTTTATTTTATTTTCTGCAAGGAAAGGCAGAGAGACCTTGAGTTTGCAGCAGAAAATCCTCAGAGCTTTAGTTCCCTCCTTGCATCCCCAGCCCCGTGCATCTCCCTGCTCCAAAGGGCTCTGGGCAAATTCTTCCAACAGCCTTTCCCTGCTCCTGGAATCAGGATTGCCCCCACCACGGGCTTCCAAGTGCTACTGTGTGCATGTGTGTGATGGCTCCTGTGGGAGCTGCTGCTGGCAGCTGGAAGAGTGAGTGGAGAAGCAGAGAGGGAAATCACATTTTACAGCTCTTGGGGGACACTCTGTAGGAGGTGTCTGCACATTAAAGGTCTGAAACGCTGACCCCTGCACTACCCAGCCCAAAAATTGGGGAAATCCAGGCTCAGGATGAGCTTTCAGGATGATCCCTATTGCTACAAAGGGCCAAAGTGAGCCCTTTTCAGCAGCTGTTGGGGGAATTGAGGAGGCGATTTTGGGCAGCCCCACGCTCATATCCCCACTGCAGCTTCTGGAGCCTGGGAGGAAATTGCTTTAACTCCTAAATGAGTGTATTCAGCCCTGATTTCAGCTAATGAGCTCTAGATTAAGAGCAAACAGGATGAATGGCTCACAGCTCAGCTGTTTCTGTGTGTGTGTGGAGTATCCCTGTGAGCAATCCCATTTTCCTCAGGGCTGCAGAGGAATGGGCAAAGTAGCCCCGTGGTGGTTGGTGCTTTTCCTGCGAGCTGAGCCCGGTGTATCCATGAGGAAGAATTCCAGGTGAGCAATTTCTGAGCTGTGGGCTCTAAGGAAGCAAACATTTTGGCTGAGGTGGTTTAGATTCGTGGCGGGTTTGTAAAAATGGAACAGGTAATGACTAGGTCAGGCTTCCTTGACCCTCAAATCAAGAACAATCCCAGCAGGGCTGAAAACTCCCCTCTCCACTTCCTTGGCAATCACGTTCCCACAGTTCAGAAAAACACAGGAAGATCTAAGGAAACCTATGTGGAAATGCAGAAGACAAAGGCAAGTGATCTGAAAATAGAAGGCTGGTCCGTATATTTCCTTTACATTCTGGGCCTCCGTTTGGCTTTTGGCTGAATTTTGAAACCTTGGGGGGCCATGTGCTTTTGCCATTCCCTGCAGGGCACAAAGGAAAAGTGGCTTTTTCAGACTTCCATCATTTGCAGGGTTAAATGAGGTTCTTTCCTTGTTGCTCAGCCAAAGACTCAGGGCTAAAACTTTCCTGCTTAGAGCCAAGACAAAATCCCTGGGCAGGGGTCACACACATCCCATGTATGAGGTGTGACCCCTCCTGCATCTCCAGATATTGGGGGCACTTGCAAAAATGATTTCTTGTGAAAATTCAGTGCAGCAGGAATGTGAAGAGCTGGCAGAAAATCAGACATTCAACCACAGGTCTCGAGCAGCCCCACTTTGGTTTTTTTTCAGAAATCTCTGCACCAGAAAAAAATTCTAAAGGCAAAATTCATTTTGGGACAGAGAAGAGAGACTGTGCAGACCCCTGGTGTGGAAGGGCTGGGAAATTCCTCTTGGCTTCTCCTAATGTAAAAATTTGAGGAATCCTGAGCCCTGAGGGGAGTTTAGGAGACATCCAGGAAAGGGGGGGAGAGCAGGAGAGGGATGTAGGATGTAGTGGGGACAAGAAGTATGTGCTGCAAAGACAGACTAATCCTAGGACTTGGGGATGAGGGTTTTGGAGTGACTCATGAAGATGTCCACGGGCTTACTCACTATCCATCATAAAAATGCATTTTTAAATTCCCTGCTTCCATTCCCACAGCTTTTGGAATCGTGTCCAGCACTCGGCAGGGAGGAATTTGCACAAAATGGGCACCCATCAGTTTTGCTCATCACAACCTCACGAGATCAGGCTGATCCTGATCCTTCCTCCCTCCCCACTCGAGGAAGCAGCTCCTGGCTGAGTCTCTCAGGTCACACCTCATGCAGAAACCTTGATTCCCATGATTTGTGTGACTCCTGCCTTGCTCCTGATGATTGCAAGCCCTGCTGCTGGAGTCCTGCTCCCTGGGGCAAGCCTCAGGCAGGCACTTCTATTAAATGCCATTTCCAGATAACAACCTTGGGCTGGTGGATTTTGGCAGCTTCTACTCTTTTCTCCGCAGCCTTAAAAAGAAAAATTAAAGAAGTGCCTGATGGGGAGCTCAGTTCTCAGTTACACACATTTCATCCAGCTCATTTCGGGCAGCCACTTGTCCTGTGACTGAGGACAGTGGGATGCTCTTCCCAAAGGAGGAACAGGAATGTCCTGATGGGCACTCAGAGCCTCCGTGTCCTGTCAGTCATTGGAGCTGCTGTGCGAGGGAAAGCTCTGGGGACACATTTATTTCATCCCTAGCTGTTGTTTAGATACTCCAATATCCCTTAATTACTTCCACTCCTAATTCCCATTCCAGTGACATCAGGCTGTGTCTTGGGGTGACTTTATGATGTGTATCCCCCATCATCGCTCTATGCCCGGATATGATTCCTGTGCCTTTCTGTGCCTTTAAACTGAGCCCAAGAGAGGGAAGAGAAGGAAAAAAAAGGCCAGACGAACTTTTTCCAAGCAGCCTGTGCTCCAAGGTCACCACTCCTCTGCGTCTCTCTGCTGTGGGGAGAAGTGTGGAGGAAGCACCTTTCCTACTTTTCAGCCAGCTTTTTCGGCTCCGTTTCTTCAGGGAGAGACAGAGAGTTAAACCTTGTTTTTCTGGGACTTCGGATTCTTTTTTTCTTCTCTTCTGGACTGGTTCAGAACATCAGAACCTCACCGGGGGACCTTCCCCCGGCCTGGAGGGGAGCCCCACGCCGACCCAGCTCCGAGGAGGAGGAGAGAGACCACACTCACAGAAGGACTCTCAAATCTTTCAGGTTTTCTCTCCACAGCGAGAGATTTCATTATTTAGCATTATTATTCTTTTCCTGTGTGTTTGTTAAATAAATAGTTTTTATTTTCTCTTTCACATTCCTCCGAGGAATATTTCTTTCCTGAACCTGGTGGGGGAGGAGCAGCTATAACCTGCCTTCCTTTGAGGAGACGTTCCTTTTGGACGTTTCCCTGAATTTGGCCCAAACCAGCTCAATATTAGTGACCCACGTGGACATACATCCATTGGGTCACCCCAAGACAGGCTGGTTGGGAGAGAAAAGGGAAGGTGGATCAGAGGAAATACCACGGTGAGCATGTGAAGCTCAGAGGGGCTGTGCCTCAGTGTCCTCCTCGAGCTCACTTCAAAAACCCAACGCTGCCTCCTGGAAATTTCCTGTGGAGTTTAAAACGTGCAGGTGGCTGCTGCTGCCCCCAAAACTCTCCTGCAGTGGGAGCTGAGAGCAGCTTCGTTGTCCTCCCTGTCCTTTTTCTGGTGATCGAGTGACCCTTCCTGCATCACACCTTGCAAATGTCTCTGGAAGGAGCAGATGTGTCTCATCCCTCAATAAATATGGGACAGAGCAGCTTTTCACCCTTCTCCACGCTGCACTGGTGATCTGGGAGACAAAGCTCCAAAAAGCACAGATCACCTCCCCTGGCTGTGCCTGAGGAATCTCCTTTTGGGCTTGGAAACCTTTTGCTCTTGTGCATAAACTTCTTAACAACAGAAATATTCTGTACTCAGCCCAATTTGAGATATTAATTCGAAGTGCAGTAGATTGAGTTATCACTTTGTACAAATAATTTGTCATAAAATGAACAGTCCAGGGAATGTGTGAAAGGGCAGAAATGACCCAAATGGACCCCGTTGCTCTTACTCAGAGCAGACCAACGCACACAGATAAATCTTTTGTACAAATTTTAAAGAAAATACTGCAAGTTCTTACACCAGAAACCTTCCAACAAACAATCTGCTTGGTTTTCTCAGTGCTCTTTGGGGTGTGATGCTGTTTTTTAGAAGTTCAGGGAGTATTCAGAAATACTTTACATTTTTTCCCTGCCTTAAATGGCTGAATTGGTATAAAGAGATTTCCAGTTGGTTTCGAATGTGGCAGCTTCAGCAGGAGGCTCATAGATCAGCATCCTAAAAAAGGCTGCTCTGCTTTTTATAACATTTTCCCACAGTAAAGCAAATGTTTGGGAAGAACATCCATTAAAAGGCACGTTTTTTGGGAAAGCAACCCCTCAGTGCCTCTGCCTTGGCACAGCCACACTCATCCTGCTGGACACTGAGACCATCCCAGCTGGAAAACCAGGAGAAATCCGAGCTCCCGAAGCTTTTACCTACTGATACACAGTTTAATTGAAATCTCTGTGTTAACAAGCTTTGTTGCCCATCCAGAATATTCAATTTGTAGAAGACATCGTGAAATTAAACAACAACAACAAAATCAATTTCGAACGCGCTTTAATTCCAAAGCCGTGGAGCAGGAGCTCATTTTTATTCTTCAGTCTTTAATAATTTCCAGTGTTAAATCACTGAAATGGCTGAGTTTATTTCCATACCTGAAAACTTACTTGGATTGCTCAGATATTAAAAACCTTCTGGTGATCATGTCAGCGGGTAAAGGATACTGAATTTTTCGTGCACAATTTAAAGTGCAAGAATTTCTTTGCAAACTGTTTTTATGAGGGCTGATTCTGAACCATCCCACCCCATCCCTAAAACCTGTGCCAGCTGTTGGCATCTGCACCATCATTACCCCATCAGAGGTAATTTCTGAGCAGCAAGACCCCAACCAGTGCTCTGAGGAGCTGAGAAGAAGCTGATCAATGAGCAAAAGGAAAGTGAAAATTTGATGATATTCATGGAACTAAAAAAAGGAAATTTAAGGATGTATTTAAAGCTGTATTTTAGAGTAAGGTGGGCAATCATTGGGGTGATGTTTGTGTGGTCTCTTCCCCCTGCTGAAAGCACCAAATAAGTCAGGAGTTCTCCAAAGGAGCCCTGGATAAATGTAATGGCCAGAAATCCATCGAGTTCATTGCTGGAGATGAACTTAGAGGGAAAAGCAGCTGAGGAGTCGATAGCTCGGTCCTGAGCAGCCTTCAGAGGGCTTCCCTTCTCTCTGCACTGCAGATGGAATTGTTTGGGTTGGAATCAGAGTCAGCCTCCTCAGCACAGCTCTGCCTGACTCTGGCCACAAAGATCCCAGGGCAGGTTTAAGTACAGCTGAAGGATAAAGCCAGGCTTTGGGAGGTTGAGCAGAGCTCCACTGAGCTCAGTGCTGGAGAGGAGCTTTGAGGTGGTGAGGACTCAATTCCCCAATAACACCGGTGCTATCCCCAATCCTCAGCCTTCCTGGCCCTGTCTCCCTTTGGCTCCCAGCCTGGTGAGGGCACCCAGGGGCTGTGTTCTCTGTTGCTAATGACAAACCAAGCTCCTGACACCCACAGTGCTGCTTCCCTTCATCATCCTCTGCCTGCAGGGACAGGGATGTTCCTGCCTTCCTCCCTCTGTCACAGGGTGCAGACTTTGCCTTCTCGTGGCCTCCTCTCTGCCTGGCACTGATGGCAAAAGGAATCTGGACCAAATTCCGAGGTTATCGGTGCCAACATGATTAGGAAAGGAACCTGGTGAGTAAGGACCTGAGCAGCCCTGAAATGTGGGCAGCATCTCCAGCCAGGCTTTTCCCCCAGCTCCTCAGTCCCAAAGTCCCTGTGCCCCCCATCACCCTGGAGCCTCAGGAACACTTGGGCACACCACATTTTCTCCCACCTCCCAAATCCTTGTTATTATCCCTCTCTAATCCACGAAAGCCTGTGGTGATTGATGCCTCTGTGAAATCCACACTGGATTTCAGGCAGCTTTTCCAGACTGCTCAGAGGTTAGAACTCCCAAAGCATGCAGCTGGCTGCTGCTGCACGTGTCAGGCAGCTGGAGCACATCTTGGGAATCCTCCCAAGGCTGCTCCAGGTGCAGCTCAAGGTGTGGGCACTGCTGGCTGACCTGGCACAGCTCCTGGGGACACCACGGATCCTGAGGATTCCTGCTCCAGGGGCTCCTTGGCACCTGCCAGCTTTGCTGCTTCTGCTTTTCCTGGAAAAGCTGGACAAGCCCTTTGGAGCACAACCTCGGGCTTAGCTTTTTATTCTGCAGGTAACTGTGGGGAGGATGTGAAATTCCCCCAAGGCTTGTGCCTGCCAATCAGTCCCTTTCTGCAGAAGGAATACATTAAATCCCTGAATGAATCCAAGAAAATCAAGGACTCCACAGTGTTTCCAGAAGCTATCCTCTTAACTATGAATAGATTATAATATGCTGAAGAACAACAGCCTCGTGCTGTGCAATACATCCTCTACCCAAAAGAATTGAAAAGTCCTTTCTGTCAGAAGGAATTCCCCAATAAACAACAGCCCATCTCCCTTGCACAATTTGCAACGTCATGAATGAACAGCTCAGTAATCCAGCAAAATCCTCATGCTTAATGAGATAATGAAAAGTCATATGGCAGATGGAAAAGCTCTCCCAAATCTCATTAACCTGCCTCTTGGCTTTTCTGATAGCAGCAAAAATTGGGAATAAATCGAGGGGGAGAGGGAAGTTTGCTGCAAAGGAAAATGAGTTTTGAAGAGCAGGGAATCTGACCTGGCACCTGGGCTGAGCAGGGCAAGGCAGCGAAGAAGCACCACGTGGATAAAAATTGAAATACCAAAGAACCAGAATTGGAATATCAGACCATGATATCTGTGCCCACAGCTCCAGCGTGAGCCCCACCAGGCACTCCCAGACAGCTCCTCCTTTGAAAGCCTCAGCTCTGCCTCAAGTGATCAAATACAACCAGAAACCCTCCCACATCGAGGGAAAAAAAGCCACAAATTGGTGAACACTCACAACTTGCTATTTTTAACCAAGTGACCAAACCTCGAGGGGGAACACCCATTAAAATCTGACCTTTTACGTGTTACACCTTCAAGGAGGTTTAATTTTTTTTTACCTTTATTCCCAAAGATCAGTTTTAATGAAGGCGCGAAGCCTGAGGCTGGGTTTGGGGACAGAGCGGTGGCACCTGCTCACTGCCACCAGGGCTCTCAGGTGGGTGACACCTCACCGGGCCGGCGGGGGAGCACAAAAAGCGTTAAAAAGCGCCAAAAAAGCATCACCGAGCGCTCTCCTGAGGCCCCCCGAGGGACGGCACCGCTCCGGGGGCAGCGACACGCGGCTCGTCCCCTCTCTGCCAGCCCCGGGGCACACGGGCGGCTCTTACCGTGCAGCAGCAGCAGCCCCTGAAGGGCACAGACGGCCAGGAGGGCACTCGGCCGGGCCAGCATCCCGGGGCCGGTCCTGGTGAGCGTCCCGAACGAGCCGAGTCCGCCGGATAAGTTTTTTCCTTCGCAGCGAGAAGTTTGGGAAAGCCGGAGCGGAGAGGGAGGGAAGGACGAGGCGCGCAGGAGTTCCCACTTGTTGGTTCCACTTAAATTGTTCTTTCCATTCACCGCTTCGTGCTGGGGCTGCGGGTTGTGTTCGTTTTCCTTTCTTCCCGAGCTTCTCGGTTTTTCCTTCACCCCTTTTCCGCAATCACCTTAATAATTCCTTCTTTCCCCCCGTGCCTCCAATCCCTGGGGTTTGAGGGGAGCGCTGCTCTGCCTCAGGAGCCTCCCCAGCTCTCCTAGCTGGCGCAGAGTCACTCAAGGGGTTAAAAAGCAAAGCGAAAACACCAGAAAAAAAGTTTGGCAAAAAAGTTTCCCGCACTCGGCTCGCAGCAGTTCGGGGTAAGGTGGCTGAGCCGCAGATCCTCCTCTGAGGTTTATTTCTCCAGGGAGGCGCAGGTGCCGCGGGGATCGGCACGAAGGACAAAAACCTGGATGGGCAGGACGAGGGGGAGATGCGGCGGTGCCCACCCGGCTCTACCTGCCCGGGGGCACCGCGCAGCGCCCGGCGCGGGCAGCGGGAGGGCAGCGGGGCTGGGGCATGGCCGGAGCTCGGCTCTGCTCTCTGCCTGTCCCCCACCCCTTGGCTGGGCTTTCGCAGGGAAGTTTGATGCGAGCCCGAGATTCTTTATAGGGACAGGAAAAAAAAAAAAAAAAGGAGGAAGGAGAGACGTCACCAGCCGAGGCAAGGGGACTTCATTCTCTCTCTCTCTCTCGCTCCCTGTCATTTCACAGAGCTCCTGGATTTCCTGTTGCTGCTGCTTGAGATGGGGCAAAGTGAATTCCCGCTGCTTTGTCGGCATCGCCCGGCTCTGAGAAGCCGGAGTTGGGGAGCATCAGGTGGCGACAGCTTCCCCCTGTCCCGGCCCCGCTGCCCACGGGGCAGAGAGGTGGCATCTCCCTCCTTGCCGGGACACCGGGATGGGAGCTCAGGGGAACAGGCTCCCTTGCAAGAGCCCTCTCTGTGCCCTCCTTCCCTCGTTATTCAGCAGTTTGGGCTCTCTTTCTGGTGCCCGCTGTGTCCTGCTGGAATGCCACCTGCACCCTCCCTGCCCTGCTGTGGCAGCCGCTGCCGTGCCCCTCTCGCTCTTGGGGCATGGAGAAAATCCCTTGTTTGGATAGGATATTTCAGGGAACCCCAGTGATGTTATTTATACTGCAGGGCTGCCACCCTGACCCCTCACGGGTTTCTCACCTGGGCATTGTCTCCGGGCACATGGGTGTGGACAGGCCCACCCACACATGGAGGCTTCCAGCCTGTCCCTGTGCCTTTGCTCTTGCCGTGCCAGGCAGGATTTCGGCAGGGATGGGCACTCCAGCCACGTGGATGTTCCCCTTTTCCCTCCACCCTGCAAATCACAGTCCAGTCCTGGCTCAGGGCTGCTCCTCCAACCACAGGTGCCTCAGGTGAGAGTCACAAACTGGTGCCAGGTGTCCCAGGAGATGTCCCAGAGCATGGCAGGGACATTTCTGGAAGTGCAGCCAAGCACTGAGGTGAGCAGGAGGGAGCTGCTCTGTGCTGGTTCAATGCACATATCAGAGATGTGGCTTTTAATGGAAAAACACTGATAATGAGGGAGTGGTGGAAGTTCCACAGCTGCCCCCACAGACTGTCCTTCCCAGTAATCCCAGTAATCCCAATCCCAACAGGTCAGACACTGGTGTCAAAGGACCTACAGAGCCTTAGAGTAAAGCACTCCCAGTCCCTGGGGCTCAGGGATGGGGTTGGTTTGCAGGTTTTTGTTCCTCTTGCTCAGTTTGTTTGCAAAAGAAGAAACAGAGCCAGCAGCTGCCTCAGACCTTTGCTGGATGGAGATCAGGGGTTTAGTGACACTGAACTGTGCTCAGGGCCTTTTCCCACCTCAGTTTAGTCCAGAATCTAAATCCTTACTGCCCATAACAGGTCTGAGTTCTACACTGCCAGGCACTGGAGCAAAGGGAGATGCAGGTCCAGTTCTGAGACTTACAAATCCAAAGGAAAAAGGGCACTTCAGAAGATCAGAATCGATACCTGGTGTAGAAATGTCCCAAATTCAACAAGGAATTGAACACAGACCTTGGATATTCCCAGGTTTATGAACAAGAAGCCTCATTTCTCAGGCACGGTGTTAAATCAAGAATGCTTTTCTCAACATGATCTTCATATAAATGCCCAGATCGTTCTCAAGATGACAAATGCATTTTCTGTGCCTAAAATTAATTTTTAGAACATACAACTTACCCCAGATGTGGGTTACAGTAACGGAATCCTAAATAATCATGGATAATAGTAAAGAGCAATCTCATAGGAACTTAACTGGAGAATCAGAACTCTAACATAATTATAGGACTGTAGATTATTTGTAATTTATGGGGAAGTGTTTAAAAATTCATTAGGGGTTACTTACCGGCTGGTAATAAATTCTGTTGTATCTGTGTAATGCCCCAGATAATCTTTTATCTGTTGATAAACATAATTGATCTTTTAATTGAGATTAAATGCCTCTGGTGTGTGGTTTCACAAGGAATTCAGTATTAGAACCTGGCCAAGCAGTCCTGAGTTTATAATTCTTTATTTTCTCCCTCATAATACGCAAAATAAAAGTTGTAAGAAGGGCACATTTTGTTCCTGAGCACCTTCCTGCACCTGTTAGAGCTTTTCCAAAGGAAAGCAGACTTCCCTGGCACAGCAGCCTGTTCTGCTCACACAGATGGGAAAATCCATTTGCCAACTGGGCTAGAACCTCTCCATAATAATCCACCTCATTTTTCCATGACAGATATTCCATCCGAAGCACTCGGAGCTCTTTACCAATATTAACAAATATCAGCCTCACCATACTCAGGGGAGCTGGAGCAGGGCTGGAAAAGGTCATTTCCCTCCCTAATGAGGTGCTCTGAGCTTTGCAAAGGCACCCAGCAGTTGCAGCAGCGTGTCCATAACTAAATAAAAATAATCACATCGTAAGGAAGTGAAGGTTGCTGTGTCTGTGTCCCAGAAAACTGGGATGGAAAGCAGTAACCTGCAGGAATTTGGCTGCAATACCAGGATATGGAATATGCTCCGTGGTTTTTGTAGGACCAAGGCAGGGGAGTCAGTGGGACCTGACTGACCCCAGAACATGCCCGGCCACCCCCTGGGGTATCTCCCATCCTTTCTGGCACTGGCCTGGCAGAGGATTACATGTGTCACATTAATTCCCTCCTGCCAGCACCATTCCAGAGCTGGAAACCCTTCCCTTCACCTCGCTGCTCTGCTGGTGCTCATCCATGGAAGGGGACAGAGGGAATGGCTGTGGATCAGGGCAGGGTCTGGAACTGCATCCTGGGCTGGTTTTAGCCTTAAAGGTAAAATATCTCCAACCCAAATGGACTTGCCCAAATCTGGGCTGGTTCCCAGGCTCCCTGCTCAGTGACAGCAGAGGCAGAGTCAGGCTCTCCTGACTCAGCCCTGTTTTACAAACTCTCTGCCAGGTGCCTGTCTGCCTCCCTCAGCAACAGAGGGGAGAGACGAATTTAGCCACAATCCTGAATTTTAGCTGGGTAATTCTGCCCTGTGTGTTCAGGTGGATGCACTGTGATGCCTTTGCTGCCAGCTGCACACAGGGAATCCTGGCAGAGTCTGTTCTGCAGGGTGCAGTTGTTCTCCAAAGGGACTCCAAAGCACTTGGAGAGAGCTGAGCTGGTGTTGTCTCCCAGAGCTGAGCTTTGCCACGGAAAGAGAAGCAAGGAGAACATAACAAGGGATTGAAAGTCCTTTTTCCTTGTTGATGATCTTGGTTCCAGTGCCTGTGACCCGAGGTGGTGCCTGCCTTTAGGGCCAGGGAGTTGGCACAGCCCCAGATTTCCTCTGTGCCATGCTGCATCCACATCCTCATCCCTTCCTGGATGGACAGTGTCCCATGTCCTGCAGATTTGAGCCCCTGGAAGAGGTGGTGGAAAGAGGGAGGACATTGCCAAGGTGCCTTGCAGCTCTCTGCATTATTCTGGGATAAAACCCTCCCTGTCCCCTGAACTCAGCTCTTATTTATTTGATGCAGAGGCTGCCTTGGAGGCATTTCTGACCTCCAGGACAGGCAAGGTGCTGGCTACACACGGGATGTGGTCCCTGAGCCATGAACAGAAGCAAAGCCAGCAGTTCCCAGGGCACACAGTCCACCCCAGCCCCACATCCCTCCCAGGGACTGCCAGAATTGCTGCCCTAATCCCGAGGAAAGCTGCAGAGCTGGGCCTGCCTCTCCCCACAATCCCTGCACACGCATCCTGCAGTCCCCTGGGGATGGAAATCCAAGTTAACACTGTCACTCTGTGGGCAAACAGGGTGGGGAGCTTTTAGATAAAAATCTTTTTCCCTGGAAAATGGTGTGTTATCAAAGCAGAAACCTTCCGTGGGAGCGCTCTGGTGGGAGCACCTTCTGCTAGAGACGGACTTGCAGGGAAAGAAGCACCATCCCAGCCTTGCCTGCAGCTTGGTGATGTCCTGAGTGTGCAAGGCCTGGTTTCAAGTCATGAGCCCGATTTGGGTCAGGAAACTGTATTTTCACATCTTGCCAAAGTGCTCAACAAGTCGTGTTCTGGCCGTTTCGATCAGCTCCTTGCAGACGTGTTTGCTTACTTATTCCTTTGTTTAGGAAAAAGAAAAAAAAAAGGCTTCAAGAAAACCCCATTTGGCTTAAGCGCAGAATGGGAACAAAATGTTTCTCTGGTTGGGAAAAACATTTCCTGCCCAGCTTTGTTCAGGCACACAGCAGCACTCAGGCCGTGGGCTCACGGGACGCGTGGGACCAGCAGGGCCATGGGCACGCTCCTGGTGTCCTCTGTCCTCCCACCAGGGAGGGACAGGAAGCACACACAGCCACTGACAGAGCCTCCCTGAGACTTTCTGCTTTATACAAGAAGGGAAAATGAAAGAAAAAAAGGGTTTAGTGCATTGCTGAAAGCCATAAAGCGAAGCTGGAAGAGGGCTGTCAGTCACTTTTAACAGCAACAGCAAAGTGAAAGTATAGGTAAAAGTATAGATAAAAAAAAAAGTATGGGTAAAAGAAATTTTGGTTTTGTGTAAAAACTGTTGAGAATGAGGGGTTTTCCTCTGGTGTCACCTTTTCTCCATCCCTGCCTGGCATCCTGGCAGGCTCCTCCCTCCCAGCCCAGCTGAGGTCTGTCCCTGCTGCATCCCAGTCCCAGCCTGTCCTGCTGCTCTTCCCTCAGTCAGCCTGACTGAAAAGCTCCTCAAACACATGTTCAGATGGCAGAGGAAAGCAGAACATCTCCTCCTGGTGCTGGAAACTGGGGGGATTAAAGGATAAAGAACACTCACCTCCCATCCCATGTAGGAGCTGGAGTGTTCCTTTAAAATTCAACACAGGGGGAATGTTCCATCTCTTTGTGTTTCCTCTCTGAGGTTGTTTTGGAGCATCTCCTTGTAGCTGTTTGACTCGAATCCTTTATTTCTGAGTCTGCCTGGGGAGATCCTTACAGCTTATAAATATAATGTAGGCCTTGGGCCCGCACAGCTCTTAGGGAGAATTAACTGGTTTGGAGCAGCAGCCAGAATTCAGAGCCAAGAGAACAAAACAAGAGCAATGGTAAGGAAAATAAATAGCCATCAACAAAAGGAGACAGGCACAGGGTTTGATCTGCTTTGTTCTGCCAGAGTCTGTGGCAGGAACACAGAGATATCCACCTAATGGGGAAGAAATTCCTGAGCCAGGTTTCATCCACACACAGCATTTCAGGTGAGGAAAATATTCCAGCCCTTTGAGGTACCTTCATCCAGACCTGCTCCCTGCACTGACCTCCCTCAGTCAGAGGCCAGATTTCATGTGCAGGATTTTCCTTTGCCAGAGTACGAACTTCAAAGTGTGAGAAAAAATGGGTTCCAGCCAGCGACCAAGAATGCTCGTTTTATTTATTTTAGTTTGGATTCTAATTCCCTTCTTACTCTTTCTCTCTCTGTGGGGATAAAGCAGGATTTTCCTACCACTCAGACAGAGAATGAGAAGCGTGTCCTGGTGCTCTGCAGACGTTCCCTTTCCACTGGAGGTTCCTGCTCACGTCTCCAAGGCACCATCCCAGTGAGAACTGATTCAAATAATGGGAGTGGAGGGAGGAAAAGCACAGACAGGCCTTGACAGTGGCAAGGCAGGAAAACCACGAGTGGTTTGCAGTAATCCAGCTCCATCCATGTCAATCCCAGAAGCGTTGGGGTTAATTCAGCCAACAACAGCACAAGGCTGGAGTCCTGTGCTGGGAACTCTTCAATCTGGCACCAGAGTGGCACCAGTTTATCAGCTCTTACCAGTGCTTTGTCTGAAAGGGTTTAAAAACAAATGTAATAAAGGCTGCACCCCTCCTCCTGCTGCCTAATCCAAACTTGGGGGGGAGATTTGGATCAGCCTTCCTGGCTGTTTCCTCAGCCCCTGGTGAGTGCAGGAAGCACAGAGCAGCATCTGGACCATGTTCCCTCCAGCACTGCCCTGCAAGGCCAGTGGGGAGAGCCCAGTTCAGCCCCACACGTCCCAGTCCCCATCCAGCAGAGCTGCCCAGTGCAGTGGAGAGCAGCTGCTGGTCCTGCAGGGCTGTGAGTGCCATTAATCATGGCACTGTTGTTTCTCCCCGCTGCAGGTGCCACAGGAATAGGCCCAGCCCTGCTCTCGCTGGGCTGCCACGGCTCTGTCAGATTCCACAAGTAAATGCTCCTTGTCTCCATGGGGCGAGCACTGGGATCATCCCTGGTTTCTACGCTGGCTCCAAAGTAAACCAGCACGAGCTCCATGACTCAGTGCAGCCCAGCCCGTGAGGCAAAAATAGCAGGCTGGTGTGCTGAGATGATGGGGAGAATCAAAGAGACACTGTCTCCCAAAACTGAAATGTCTGCAAATGAGCTCTCAGCCAGCGCAGGGCCAAAAGAAATGTTTCTTCCATGGACTTATTTATTTTTGAGATCTGAAAGGAAGCAGTTGCTGAGGACAAGTGGACATTGTGCTGAAGGTTTGAGAAACGAGACATGGTGGCACAAAGACACTGATAGTGGAGCTGCCATCACTGATCTGCGTTGTCCACGCCAAGAGGGACTGAATCAAAGCTTGAACCAAAGCCAGGGGAAGTGAATAGAAGGGAATGGGGAGATTCCCACTGCCCTTAATGAGATTTGGCTCTGAACCTACACGAAGAAACACAACTAGCAGTGAATAAACTGGATTCTAAAAATCCTTTCACCTCTGACAGGACAGGCTGGAATTAGCAAAGTGGCAGAGGGAATCTGTTTATGATGCAGTTTTTTTCCAAAGGTGGCTGTGTCCCACATGGAATAGAAAGGCTGAGCTGTGAGTGTTGTCCTTGCATGGTTCAGCAGCTGCAGCCGCCAGGCTGGAACCTCAAAGCAGAAATCTCAAACATATCCTGGCTCCACCACCTTTTCCAGCCTCCTTTGTCCCCCTCCCACCAAGGCCAGCCTGGAGTGGAGGTGCCACACTGGAAGGAGCAGCTCTGAACAGCCCTGAATGCAAACTGACAGTGCTTCAGGAAAATAAGCACCTGTCTCAAGGCTGTGGTGTGTCCTTTTCTTGCTGAAAGGACTCAGTGCAGGCCTGGGGCACTGCAAAAACAAGACATTGGCACAGTTAATTGGAAAATTTAAGAAAGAGATGCAAGGAGAGCTTACAGGAGGAGAGCAGGGTTCATTTCTCTGGCCAGTTCCTGCTCACCCCAGTGGATGGGTGTTGAAGGAAGGCAGAAGTAGTTCATATTTATTCCTCATCTATGCTTTGAATATGCTCCAATCTAAGGAGAGCATGATGGCTTTTGCAGGCAGGCAGAGCTGGATGTGAGAGCCTTTTTCAGCAAGGTCACCCAGGGAGTCAGTGCAAGGCCAGGAATAGCGCTCAGGAGCAGCCTGGTGTGGAGCTGGAGACAACAGGCCCTCCTTTGTCCCCCAGGAGTCCCAGCCCGGCCAGGGAGCCCTGCTCAGGCCCTTGTTTCAGCACACTCTCTCCATGAATTCCAGAGATAAAGCACCAAAATTTCTTGGATGCTCTTTCCCAAGAAAAAAGCTGGCGAGACCTTGCCGTGCTCAGCGACTGCATCCTGCTGCTTGGCCTGTAAATGAAGCTGGAGATGTTCTTCCCATTTGGTGCTTTTCCTTCTCCAACTTTCTCCTTCAGCAGCCTCTTAAAGGCAGTGGGATGTCAGACATGGGATGGGAGGAGCCCTCTCCCTGTCAGGGCATTTTGGTTTGGTGGTGGGGCTCAAATTGCTGCTCCTCCAGAGCTCACCTGGGTGTTCCTGGGAAAGCCACTCAGTGTCCGTGTCCTGTTCCTCATCTGCACGGTTATTTAGGATATATCCATGTTCCCACAGAGCTGTGCTCCAGGTCTGCAGTGACACAGCCACTGAGTTTATCCTGAACGAGGAGTCTCAGCCTGGCAGGATCCTGGATTTGCTGGCAACGTGGGAATGTGCTTTGGGGTTAAACAGGAGAAAGGTGTCACTGCAGCCTCCCATGGCACCCTGGCATGGGGGTGAGCCCAGCTGGTCCTGGCACGCTGAACTGGAGCTGCAGCCCAGTGAAAGCTGTGCCCCATGGCTGGGGATGCTGCTTGTTCCTGCCCGTGATGGTCAGTAACAGGTGAAGCTCACAGTGAAAACAATGCTGCTCCTCTTTTCTTGAAACCCCAAAGCTCTGTGTTCTCTAAAGGGCAGGCACCTGCCTGGTCACCAGCATTTAAAGAACAAACAGTGATTTTTTAAAAGCCTTGGTGTCCCTAACAATGCCACAAGGCTCTTCTGTATAGAGGTTCTTTGTCTTCTGGGCGTCAGGAAGAATGAGAATACTGCAGGGATTTCCTCCTCTAAATGACAGAGGTGGGAACAGCAAGGTCTTTCAGTAGGAAAACAAGGATTTAGAAATCAGCAAGGTGGGCTCTGAGGAGTGCATTTCTCATCTCTGCTTCCCTCTCTTATCATCTCCTTGTCCAAGCATTTGTCTCAGTCTCTCTGCTGCTGTGTTTGGCAGCGAGGGTTGAGATCCACCTCTGTATCTCTGTGTAAGGTTGTTCTTCCTTCAGATAAGGGTTACGTTCACAGCCTGCTTTAAAAATGAAACCACACCATGAAACTGCTGCTTCATCTTTTTTCTCTGAGCTCTAACTCCTCGAGCTAGGCTTGCTGCATTTCTCCAGGCAGGGCTGAGTCCACACTGGCTGCTGGAGGGATTTTCTGCAGCTAAAGGCACATTTGCTCTGGTGCTGTGTATCTCTCCTTACTCAGAGCTTTGTGGCAGCAATTAGTAGGTCACAGAAAACTTTCTCTTCTTCTCCAGAGTCCGAGGACATCCTCAGATTTATTGCCTCTTGCTCTGGCTTCATCCAAGGTGGGAGTGCTTGGCATGAAAGTGCAGCCTCAGCCTTTTTTCAGGAGGGGCCCAAAGGAGATCTCCCCTGGGACTGCTCTGAGTTTGCCTCAATCCACACCCAGATTTCAAAAAAAAGGGCCAAACCTCTGAAAAAAAAGTCGGGAAGGAGGGGAGGACTTGCACTTCTCTGTGTCCACACAGTGTGTCACCCTTACTCTATGCCGCAGTGCTCTCATTTAGCATCCCTACAGGATCACGAGTGATTTTTGGAGGAGTGAACTTCCCCGGGTTGCTCACGGTCCATAAACTGGCACCGTGCAGGTGAAAATTCCCTGGGGACAGCCTCAGCCTGCAGAAGGATTGAACTGGCAGCTTCTTTTGAGGCAGCCCTGGGTAACGAGCCACTGAGGATTCCTGCCAGCAGCCGTGGGTTGATGTGGTGTTCCAAGGCCAAGAACTGCCTCTTCCTTCCCAGCATTATCCCAGAGCACTAAGGAAACCAGTTGTCCTTTGAGTCTTTCCTTCAGGAAGGCTTCCTATTTCCAGCTGCTGGAGCCAGCAGTCGGGAACACCAACCCTGCCTGAGCCTCTGCAGGAAAATCTCACTGTTGCTTTCACTTCTGGTGGGAAACACCCCTCCACTTTCCTTGATGATGGTGGTGGTAATTCACGTGGAAGAGGCAAGGGGCAGGATCTGAAAATTGCCATGTGTCTCCTTTCTGAGGAGACAGATAATTATTGGAGCTGTGTGACTGTAGGGGTGAAACTCAGCACATCTGTGTTCCCCACCTGAGCTGGATTTATTGCTCCAGGGCTTTTGCTGCTCTATCAGAGCACCTTTGTTTTTTCTCCAGGGTTTTGTTGCTCTGTTAGAGGCACACTGAAGTGCTCCCACCACCTTTGTGGGACTATTTCAGGAGTAAGGGACTCTTGAAAATGCATCAAGGTAGCAGAATCTGGCAGGTGGAGACTGATGCAGAGATGTAACAAAGAGCATTTCACGAGGTAATTTCTGCCAGTTTTATCTGCTGTATTAAAATTTAATAGGCATGAAAGCACCAAGATTCTGTAGAACTCTAACACTGGGGGGTTTTTTTAGAAATTGTTGTAAAAATATAAGCATTTTCTGTGCTTTCTATTAGTGCAGATTGGCACAATCAGGAGTTGTGCTGCTGTACGTGTCTGTGCCATAAAATTGAGTGACAGAGGAGTTGTCTGCCATGGGCTGCTGGAGTGTGGTCCCAAATTGTGGACTGAAGTTATCAGCCTGTGCTAAAACATTGAGCATTCTGCTAGAAGAGTTTTTCCGTTTGTTCCATGAATATCAGAGTAGTGCTTACAGCTTGATGGCTGAAGGATCACAGAATCAGAGATTCATTGAGTTTTTGTGGTTGGAAAAGCCCTCAGAGACCACGGAGTCCAACATTCCCCAGCACTGCCAAAGCCACCATGTCCCCAAGGGCTTTAAATCCCTCCAGAAATGGGGACTCCACCAATGCCTTGGGCAGCTGTGCCAGGGCTGGACAACCCTTTCTGTGAGGAATTTTCCCTAATATCCAACCCAAGCCTCTTCTGGAACAACCTGAGGCCGTTCCCTCTCCTCCTGTCCCTGTTCCCTGGGAGCAGAGCCCGACCCCCCCCGGCTGCCCCCTCCTGTCAGGGAGTTGTGCAGAGCCACAAGGTCCCCCCTGAGCCTCCTTTTCTCCAGCCTCAGCCCCTTTCCCAGCTCCCTCAGGAATTCTCCAGCCCCTTCCCAGCTCCGTTCCCTTCCCTGGACACGCTCCAACCCCTCCCTGTCCTTCTTTCAGTGAGGTGCCCAGAGCTGCCCAGGACTGGAGGTGTGGCACTGATCAATTCCCTGCTGGCCACACTATTGCTGACACAAAACCATGTAATAAAATAATGGCATCTTTAACAAAATAATAGCATCCTTCAAATCCCTTCCCCTCGCCCTGGAAACCCAGGCTGGATTTTAGAAGTCTCTTTGACAAGTAATGTCATGGCATCCTCACAGCTCTGATATCAGCTCAGTTCTGTGTGATTGGACTGTTCTTTGTCCTCTTCCTTGAATCAATGCCTCTGGATGACAAGGGAAATATTCCAGGGTCAGCTGATAATTCTTGCTTTTTGCCATCCAGTTTGGCAGTAGCTTATTACAAGTGTTGGCCTGCACAGCAATTGCAGGGGTTTTGCAATGGTTTGCAATGTTGTGGTGATAAAGAATTATTTACTGCTCCGATCTCACAGCAGTGCTGATGTCACTCCTCCACCCCAACAAACACAAAAACAAGATATGGAAAATGGTTTGGAAAAGGAGGGAAAGCATGGATCTCATTTTAATAGTGAGTGTGAACCCTACCCTGGGTGAGTCTCCTTTCCAAGGGCCACATCCTTCTGGCTGCTGTAGCAGTTGCTTCCACTGAAAAGTTCTCTTATTCAGTTCCACTCCTACCTTATTTTAATGCAGTTTAGCAGCTGGAAATCAGGAGGGGAGCCAGGAGCATGGGAGCAGCCCCTCCCCATGTGCCACCACGGCTGCGGGGATGGAGAAAAGCAGCAAATCTTCCCTTTGGCTCCCACATTCCTCCTGCTTTCTGCACAGGAGGGGAGAACAGGCAGGCTTGAGACCTTGTGGAAAGGCAGGGAATATCTAAGGATTCCAGCAGGAAATAAGGACTCGGTTGGGAACAGAACAAAGGAATGGGTGAGGGAGAGGCAGCTCCCACTGATGTTCCCCATTCAGCACAAAAACATTCAAGACATAAGATCATCCACAGTAGATCATTTCAGAGGTTCATCCACTCCTTGCCCCTGCTGCCAGGGGCTCACATTGGAGGCATTTAGGAAGGCAGTGAGGAAATTTTCTTTTCCAGAGTTAATTTCCCAGCCTGGGACTGTCCAACACAAGCTGGCAGAGAGCTGCTGTCTTTTGGCTTAATAATCCTGATGTGTTTTCTGTGACCTTCCCCATGCTCCTCTTGAGGCCATGTGATGCTTTTAATACTCCCAGCAGGGTTTTAATATCCACAGCAGGCTCTAATATCCAGAGCAAGGTGCACACAGGAACCTCTCCTTTGGCTTCTTCTCAGCACGTCACCCTGGTTTCATTTGCTGCTCCTCAAGGGTCTCAGTGCAGCTCTTGCTGCCTCTTCACCCTCCTTGAATTTAAAAACCTACATCATTCCCATCCTCAGACTGGAAACCCACAGTTTCTTTAGCCATTGCTGGTATTGGAGCTGTTCCATATCACCTTATTCTTTTTTTTTTAACTTTTTCCAGT
This sequence comes from Falcunculus frontatus, assembly GCA_013398115.1. NCBI lineage: Eukaryota > Metazoa > Chordata > Aves > Passeriformes > Falcunculus > Falcunculus frontatus. Next base: position 169,708 of record VZRV01003634.1, on the reverse strand, counting down.
GGAGTTTCTCACTTGATGCAGATAAAAGCAGCAATTACTTCCTCTGCACCTATGGAACAAAAAACTGCATAGTGATGGAGCTGGCCAGTCAGTGGATGTGGAGAAGGATTTGGCCCCCATAAACCCCTAATATATTCTAGGAGAACTATAGGGAGCTTCCCATCAGCCAAGAAAATGAGAGGCAGAGCAGAAAGCACTCCTGAAGCTCTCTGGGAGAGGTTCTGAGACAGATTTCCCAAGTGCCTGGCTCTGTTTGTTCCTGTGCTCAGCTCAGGTTTTGTTTTCAGCCACGCTCACACTTTGTGCAGGGTGCTTGAGGAAGCCTCCTGTGCATGACAGCCCCAAGCAGAGACCTCAACCCTCATCCAGAAACTCCATCTCCCCCAGCCACAGCCCTGCAGAATTCCATTCTCTCTCCTTTCCCTTCTTTCAAGTGACCTGTGCAACTTTTCACCCCAGTGGCAGCGATTTTAGGGTCCCTCTGTGCTCAGGGGCTCAGCCTGAGGTGCCTCAGAGCTCAGTTAAAGAGAAAGAAGGTGTTTAATCTGTTTCTCATTCTTATAAACACTCTCAAGATGAGCATATAAATCCCCACAGGTAAATCCCAGCCACAGACTGTGGCATGAGCCCACAATTCTGACACAGAAATCCCAATGGACATCTGAGAGTGCACCTGACTGGGCTTTCACTGTTATCAGAAGGAAAAAAAACCCTCAGGTTTTATCCTGGCCACTGTTACCAAGGGCTGTCTCACCCTCTATTCCTGCATGCCACGATAGTCCAAAGCAGTGCTACAGATGATTAGATCATTTCTCTCCTCAGCTGCCTGTGGTCTTTGGCCACGTGTTGTCCCTGATGTGACAGAGGCCCCGAGAGCCATTATATAGGAAACTCCAGGGAAAATGGGAAAGCTGCTTATTTTTCTTGGCATCCGAATGATTGTTCTGGCCAGGCTGAGCCCAGTTTTGTGTGTGTTTATGTCACACTTTATTATTTGCATGGCCAGCCCTGGTAAGGGTTTCAGGGGCTGGTGGTTTTGTAATTTGTACAGCCCTTGCTCTCTCTGCCTTTGCTGCTCTCCGCTGGAGTTGTGGCTGTTTCCTTTTTTATGGCCACTTCCTCCTGAGGGAGCAGTAATTTATGGTCAGAGGTTAACCTCATTTGCTGAAGTATCCAGCTCCTATGCCAATAGATCTATAAAAATGGAGAGCGGGGATGAAAGGATGGGAAATAAATAAACCAGATATTCTTCCAGTGACACACGGAGCCATCCTTGTGGAGACACAGAAACAAAGGAATTCCTGCCGTGGCTGAGATCAGGATCAAACCCAATGTTCTGCCTTTGTTGGTGCATCTGCTCCCTGAGCCAATTGTGCAGTGATGGACACCTCAGGGCAGAACATTCCCAGGTTTTTACGGAGTTCTGTGCAACCCTGGGCCGTCCCCTGGTGTGAACAGCCCTGCCAAGGTCCTCACTGGGATGGGATTTTGGGATTAAATTGTTCCACGGATCAGCTGGGCACGAAGATGCTTCTTTTCTTTCCTTTGCACAGCGATGGCAAGTGGCTGCAACTCCAATTTCCACGTTAGGATGGCTTCAGCAGGAGCTGGAAAACTGGAGCTGCTGTGAGGCTTCCCAGCAGCACGAGGGGAAGGACAGGGCTGGGTTTGTGTTCCAGACCTGGAGTCTCCCACATCTGAGCTCACAGCAGAATGTGAGAGCTGAGCTGGCTCCAGGGGTTGGTGACTCAGGCTCTTGGAATTACCTGGATGTGCCAGGTGCTGGTGGCTTTTGGGTTTGTTTTGAGGTGGATTCCAGCTGTGAGTGATCTGTGCACTGCAGAGCCAGCCAAGGCTGAGGAGCTGCTCAGGGCAGCAAGTGCTAACAGGATCAGCTCCCGTGGGGTTGATGAAGCCACTGCTGTTCCCTTGATGCCTGATTTTGGCTTTGGAATCAATGATTGTGTCCCCCAGAAAGGGGCCCCATGTGAGCAGACAATCATTTCAGGTTTCAGGAGTCACGTTTGGCTGAGTTGGCAGCTTCCCTGAGACTGGAAGAAAATATTTAAATATAATAACGAGCACTATGAAGCCTGGCTTTTAGTAAATATTAGGCTTTGACACCGACTGGAAGAAGCCAAATTTCCAGCTGCCTGGGAATGTCATCTGAGGTATTTGGCTCACTTCATCTCAACAATTTAAAAATCATTTGGGCTGAAAAAGCCCCTAAGTGCTGTCCATCAAAGGGATTTTGAAGATAGGTTAAGATTGTGCAGAAAAACCCTCTAAGGCTGCAGCCTAAGCTGGGCTCTGCTCCTTGCTGCTGGAATCCCCTCACCCCAGCCCCTTCTCCATCCTGCTCCAAGCACTGCCCTGCCTCAAATAGGCTCTCCAGAACTTGTAACAGAGGGGTGACACCAGACCCTGACCCCCAGCCCTGTGCAGAATTCCCATGACAAGCGTGTTTTGAGGTCACTCGTGGCTGTGGTTGTTTTTTGGCAGGCCCTGTTTGGTGTTTGGTTGTTTTTTGGCAGGCCCCGTGTTCCTTGTTTACTGATGGGAACAGGGTGGAGATGCTGCTGCACACGGTGATTATAAATATATCCCACATCCTTCCAGCAACGGATAAAGCAACTCCCCTGGTTTGAACCAAGTGGCTCCAGGTCAGCTTTTGGAGCACCCAAGCTGCGTGATCCATGGGCTGCCAGATCCCCTGGAGGCAGACAGAACATCCTGGAAAAAAACCCAAAGCCTAAACAAAGCAGCCTCCAGTGAGCTAAATACAGGGATACACAGGAAAAGCTTTTAATCTTGGATAGACAGTCGTGATTGTCTTCCTCTCCCTGGAGGAAAAAGAGACTCCTATAAAACATTTTACTGCCCAAGATGCTGTGTGATGATGGGAGAGGGGAAGTGGGAGAGGAGGGAGCAGCTTGTGAAAGGATGAAATCCTGGGCTTGGATCTAGGACATTGAAATCCTGGGCTTGGAATCTAGGATTAACACAGAGCACACCTCCTGCTCACAGAATGAGCAGGCACAATTCCTCCAGGAGGATTGCAGATGAGCAGCATCAACGTTGCATTTAATTTTCTTTCCTCTGACATGGAGAGTTGTTTTCCCCAGGATCGATAAATGCTTTAACGCTGGAAATCCCACCAGGAGAACAATGAACTGTATTAAAAATGTAAATCCCACTGAAATAAATGCACTGGGAAACACCAGGTCAGCTCTACAGAGACTAGAGGGGGAGATCTGGGGCTCGTGTCCATGTGGAAATTGTGCTCAGGTTATGTCTGGGGCGTTCAGAAGAGGTTGGGTTCTTCTTCCATATCTTAGGGTCAGCTTTTTCCCCTGGGAGATGCCTCCAGAGCAGCTTCACCAAGCCTCTGTTCTCTCTTCTTTCCTGGGCTTGCAGTGAATACCTGTGTGGCTCTTGAATTTCAGGGTCTTGATTTGATCACACAACATTTCATTTCATATCATTTCATATCATTTCATATCATTTCATTTCATTTCATTTCATTTCATTTCATTTCATTTCATACTCAGGTTACAGACTGCATCTGGGGGTTGCCTCACTCAGCATCCTCCAGTTCCTACCAGCTCTTCCAGCCCCCTCCAGTTAGAAATTCCTACCAGCTCTTCCAAGGGTGTTTTGTGCACACAAGTCAAGGTGTCACGTCAGATCCTGACCTTAACAGCTCCCACACATCCCTAAATGAATTTCTAGCAGCAGCAGCAATGCCTTCTTCTAAGACAAATGCAGGCACACGTGGCTGAAGCTGAAGAGGAGCATTAAATATTCCTTTTTTAACAAGGCTGGGCACGATGGAGCAGCCAAGCACCCCATGTGAGCTCTGCTCTGATGTCCCAGAGCTGAATTCCACCCCCTGTACCTCGAGACTGCTTTTTCATCACCACCCTTCCCTCCTGAAGCATTAATGGCTTTATGGTGTCATAATTTCAGCTGTACAAGGAGAAGGGGAAAGAAAAATCAGAACAAGACCTTGAGCCAGATCCTCACCTGAGGCAGCCTTCACGAGAGGAGCCAAACCTCCCCAGAGCTTGTATCTGTTTATCACCAAGGCAGGAGCTGTTACCAAGGTGTGAAAACCTCTACAAGCACAGAGACAGGCAGCTGCTTTTTTGTCAGCTCGATTACTTCTTCATCCTAAATACGTGTAGCGTGTTCAGGACACTTCTCACGCTGGAATCTGAAGGCAGAACGTGAACCTTTACAAGCTTCAGGAGGGATTTCAGCTTTCCCTTGATTTCCTATTTTACCTCTTGTTATGTGTTCCACGGCAGCGTGGCAGGAGCAACGCATCGGCCTTCTGCAAGGCCTTTTATTTAAGGACTTCAAAATGCTTCAAAACCATTTGGCTTATAATAAAAACTGGGTCAGCTCTGCCTTCCTCATTTTGGAGATGAGGACAAACAGGTAAAGAGGTTAAGTGGTTTGCCCTGCAAAAAGGAAATGGATGTACAGCACAGTTTGGAGGAGGACTTAAAACTTCTGGCTCCGTTACCTCAGTACTCACCACAGGAATGAATTTCCTCCTTCTGTGACCATTCCTTCCCCTGTGATCACTGGCAGCAAGGCTGCCAGCCAGAAAATTGCAATTAAAGGGATCCCAAAGAAAATCAACAGCCCAGAGCTGTGTTATCCCTACCACAAACTGGAGGGAGGATTTAGGGGAGCTTTTGGAAGAGGACGGGACTGGCTCACGTGTGTGAAGCAACTGCAGAAGGTGCCAGGGCCTCCCAAAGCAGCCTTGGCCCTGCAGCCAACAGCTCAGCTCCTGGGAGTGTGGGGCACTGGGGGAGTTCAGCTCTCCGCACAAATGTTGGTTCTTATCTTCACCTCTGGGAAGTTTCACCTCGAGTCCGAACAGATGAGAGACGCCTGCAGATGTTGTTTCAAGATGTTTATTTCTTCTTATCTCTAACTTGCTCTCAGCTCTGGCTGCACGTCTGATGCCAGCCAAAACCAAGTGGGGACTGCCCAGTCTTGGGCCGTCCCTGTCCTTTTTGTACCCTTTCCATGATCCAACCATTCTTCACAACGTATTTATTATTTGCTCTTTTATACCAATTAATTTGCACCTAGTCTAGACACGTAATTTCTATCTCTTTTTCATTCTACCAAGCATTTTGTGCCACAACTACTAGAGAAGATGGAGGAGAAGGAGAAGAAGAAGAAGAAGAGGGCAACACCCAAAATCCTCCGTCTTAAATCCTTCATCCTCATATTAAAAATCCTAAAATCTACTTTTTAACCTTGTAAAATACTAAACTGCTACTCATTTTTACACTCTCGTGGTTTGCACTGATTCTTGCAGTGTTGGTAACTTTTCCCATGGGCTAAGGTCAAAGGCAGTGTTATTCTGGGATTCTTGCCAAGGTCTGGGACCCCCTTGCTGGGGGCTCCCGACCACCCAGGACAGCCTGAGGCATGTCCTGACCTCCCAAGGCAGCCAGAGGCGTGCCTTGGACTCCGACAGGGCACAACTGCAGCAAGGCACCAAACTGGAGGGGATTTACCCCATCAGATGCCTGTAGGACACTGCAGAGCCACTGATGAAACCTGGCCAACAACACCTCCCAGGGGTTTCTCCTCTCCATTTCTTCTCATTTTCATGGCTCACCACTCCCTGAGCGTGGAACTCACTGGGAAAAACATTGCTCTTGAGCATCTCTTAGAGCAGGGTCTCCAGAAATAAAGGGGGTGTGGGAGCCAAACAGATGAGGGAGCAAGGAGTTATTTAAGCAATGGGCTGGAAGATTCCTGTTTTGAGCAGGGCCCATGAGGTGCCCAGAGCTGGAAGAGCCAGTGGAAAACATGGACAGTCCCCTCTGATTCACCTGAAACACAGCAGGAGCAGATTGCAGCTGCAGGAATGATCTTTCCAGACAGAAATTGATTTTCCCAAGATTGCCAGGCGAGGAGGAGAGTGCCTGGGATTAACAGAGCACAGACAAAACCCAGTGTTTGCTTCCCCCCCTCCAAGTGGACAAAATATCAGGAATTTTGATGCTGAAGGGCCTGACTGTCTGAAAAGTAATTTTCAGTGAACCTGCAGATTGTCTTCCTGCAGGCTGAAGGATAAAAATAAGGATTCTTTCCCTGGTGACAGTTTACCTGCTGTCCTTGCTGTGGTGCCAGCACGGCTGGGCTGGGCCAGGGACAGGATCAGTGCCTGGCCAGCAGCTCAAGATGGATTCATTTCCCAATTTTCACTCCCTGAATGCCCCCTGCACTCCTCTAGAGCTTTGCTTTTTGCCAGATAATGATCATTTAAGGGCAGTAACAATGTTTATTTAAAACCACTGCATCTCAAAGCGCAGCAGCAAAAAAAAAAAAAAAAAATAGGTGATATCTTTAAATTCCAATCTGGACAAAATTATTGAATTTGAATTAGCTCAGTATGTGTCAACAACACAGAGCTCGTTGCTTCTTCCATGCTTTTCCTGTTCCCAGGGATGAGACAGAGGAGACAGAGGGGATTTTTGGGGTGGGATGATCAATGAGCAGCAATTTAGGCTGGGAGGGAGCTCAGGCCTGGAGGGTTCAACCTCCCCTCAGGTCCAGCCCAGCTCCAGCTGAAATACAATCATTGCTTTTATACAAATTTGGCAACTAGTCAAAATCCATCCCTGCACATCACCCGTTTGTTAAATATTTTCTCCCTCCTTTTTGTGAACTAACAAGAAATTTTTTCCTGGTTCAAAATGTGGAGGGAGATGTGGGGAGAGGAGCATGGAGAAGAGGAGGGAACCAGGAAATCTGTGGAGACAAGAGAGAGAAGGTGGAAGGCCACCAACATACAAGTTATTACCAGGGCTCAGGATGTGTTATTTTACTTGTAATAACCAAAGAAACCAGCTAATAAAGGAAAATTATATTTTTTAAGGCAGATGAAAGGTAGTCAAGGAAACACGATATCTTCCCTTCTCTGCTGTCTAGCCTCAGGAAAAACACATCTCTGCTACTGATGCCATCATGATAAAATCATAGTTTAGGAATATCTCTACCTGTGCTGCTCGTAGATTATTAAAATGATGAGAACTGCTCCCACTTGTGTGGCAATTTCCATCCCCGTGCCTCTGTTAACAGAGCATCCCTGCCCACCAGGGCCAGCCTTCTCTGAGGGAATTGGGTGCTCAAGGACCACGGGTTTCATTTAACAGGGGAGAAAATGATCCGAACAACGATCTGGGGATAAATTGCCATGTCTGTGCTGCTTTCAGAGGGGAAACCTGCATTTGTGCTGAGATGTGGCTGCTGTTGTGAGAGAGGAGGGGTGAGGATAGAAATAGGAGCCTGGTGTGGGCCTTCTGCAGCCTTGGTGCTCCTTTTCCAGGCGGTGACATGGGGTGGACCTGGCATTCCACGTGGGGGACGTGGCTACAGCCACAAAGCACTGCCCACGCCCTTGGGCACAGGCTCTGGGCATGGATTTAGGATCTAGGGATGAATTGGAGATCTAGGGATGAATTTAGGGTCTAGGGTTGAATTGGAGATCTAGGGATGAACTGAAGATCCAGGTATGTATTTAAGATCTAGGGATGAATTTAGGATCTAGGGATGAACTGAAGCTCTAGGGATGAATTGAAGGTCTAGGGATGAATTTAGGATCTGGGGATGAATTGGAGATCTAGGAATGAATTTAGAATCTAGGGATGAATTGAAGATCCAGGTATGTATTTAAGATCTAGGGAATGAATTGAAGATCTAGGGATGAACTGAAGATCTAGGGATGAATTGAAGGTCTAGGGATGAATTTAAGATCTAGGGATGAACTGAAGATCTAGGGTTGAATTGGAGATCTAGGGATGAATTGAAGATCTAGGGATGAATTTAGGATCTAGGGATGAATTGGAGATCTAGAACTGAAGCTCTAGTGATGAATTGAAGATCCAGGTATGTATTTAAGATCTAGGGATGAATTGAAGATCTAGGGATGAACTGAAGATCTAGGGTTGAATTTAGGATCTAGGGATGAATTTAGGATCTAGGGATGAATTGAAGCTCTTGTTCCACCACCCAACAATTCCCCTGTTCCATCACGGCTCGAGAAGTCCCTGGGCAGGGATTTTTTTGTTAGGGCTTGTGCCTTACACTCAGCTTTGGCTTGCCAGGGAAAATGTCCCTTTTGGGTGGCTGACAGTCCCAAAACACCTGGGGATTGACTTGGGGAAGGAGAGGGAGGTCCCAAGCAGCCTGGTGTGGGAACTGACTGCAGGTCACGTTTGAAGGGAAATATTTCCAAGTCCGGGGCTGATAAAGCTCCACTGTGACGCTGCCAGTTTCCTTCAGGGGCTGCCAGCACGGCTCCGGCGGGGCTCGGAAGGAAACGGGGATGGGGTGGGGACTCGCCCAAAAAATGCATGAAATGTTTTCCAGATGAACTATGGAGGATCCACGGCAGGTGGGAAGGGCAGGCTGCGGGCACTGCGGGCGCCTGGCACTGCAGGGACAACTGGGCAGGGAGAGGGGGCAGAGCTCAGCTGTAAAAGAGCTTCCTGAGCTCTTAAATAGGAACAGAAAGGTCATCACTGCCTCCCCCTGAGGTGGGACTGCTCTTTGATGCCCTGCTGCCCGTGCCCACCCTGCCCTGGCAGCATCACCCTCCCCAGCAGCATCTCCACCCTTGGCCAGAGCCACCAACAGAGGCTGGAAATCCCGAGGGTTAAGGACTGACAACGTGGTCACATTTCCATGGATAACGCACTCAGACAGCACCAGGGGCCTGGATGCAGCTTTGTGATTTTTTTTCATGACATTTATTAATTTTCTCTGCTTTGAAGAGCACTCAGCACTTCCACCCAGACGATGGCGACAATAATGTGGGAACTCGGAGTGAGATAGCAACAGTGAGTAATTCTCAGGGCTAATTACTCACACCGAGCTCTCCAGCCAGAGTGGTTCCCACCCCAAGTGATTCCCTGAACTTGTAGGGAATGGTCCCTGCTCCTGTGCTGCAGGAGCTGGGGCTGTCACGGTGCCAGGGACTGATCACCTCCCTGTACCTGGCACAGAGATTCTCTGCTAGGGAGGACACACAGCAGCAGAAAACTGCTTTGAGCTCATCTTTTACCCCTCAGCACCTCCCCTGCTTTCTCCTAAGTGATGCTGGTAATTGATAGCCCATCATGTTGCCCCAAAAGTGGCCCAGCCAGCAGGACAAGGTGCATAGAGAGTGAGTTATCCCCAGTCAGCTGTGAGACCCCCCAGGATTGAAGCATTCTGTGCCTCAGACTCCCCGCTCCAGGGGCAGAACCCCTCTAATTACCCTGGAAATGCTGCAGGGAAGCTGAGGTTTGCTGAGCAGCTGGTGAATAAATCCCAGAACCTTCCTGTGCCACGTGGGTCCTCAAAGCATCTGGTCCCACCGTGCTCGAGAGGAGCACATCAGGCTGCAGGAATTGCTCTCTCACAGTGAGAAATGTGGGATTGCTGGCCTGTCCCCCTGGCACTGCGGGGAAATGATCCCTCCTGAGGAGCTGAGGAGAGAAGGGGAGGAAAAATTGCAGTGTAAAAATGAGTTGCTGGAGGTGGGTCCCCAGCATTCTCCTTTGGTTCGTTTTTCCAACTTAAATAAACATGTAAAAAATGAGATAAAGAGGGTTTTTAAAAATTTTTTAAATTTTTTAAAATTTCAAGTGCTTACACAATTAATCAAATCAGGCTTGGTATTGAGCCCTGTGACACTGAATGAATGACACAGAAATATCCCCAGTAACCAGGTGGGCACTTTACAGTGAGGGTTTTAAATGAAATAGGGATTTTAATGGGGAATACACATATTTGCCCCATCCCTGGAAGTGTTCCAGAGCAGGTTGGGTGGGACTTTGAGCAGCTCAGTCCAGTGGAAGCTGCCTCTGACCCTGGCAGAGTTTCCAGGAGGATCTGCTCCATGCTCTTGCCAGGCACAGAGGTGACACTGGCTGGCCTGGAGTTCCCAGCTCTTCCTTTAAAAATGGGGTTTATATTTCCCCTTTTCCAGGCAGTGAGGACTTCACAGGATTGCCACAACTTCTTGGATATGATGAGAAGTGGCTTGGCCACTTCATCCACCCCTTCCCTCAGGAGCCGTGGCTGCATCTCATCATCCCCATGGATTTGTGACCTCCAGGTTCCTTGGATGTTCCAATCTGAGCTTCTCCTTCTTCTCCCCATCCCTGCCTTTGCCTTCTGGGTTTGGCTGGAGCACAGCCTGACCTCCTCTGCTGGGATGTGTCACTCCTGAGCCTGCAGAAGCTGATCCTTGAATCAGCCAGGCCTCTCTTCCCTCAGGGCTTTATCCCATGGGATTGTCCCAGCAGATCCCTAAGGGGCCAAATCTGCTCTCCTGAAATCCCAGGATAAAGAGCTCACTGTGCTGCCCCAAGGGTCTCAGCTCCACCATTCCGTGGTCAGTGCATTTCAAACCAGAGTGGAATGGAAAATGGCTGTGATAAAAGATGGGTGAAATGGACATTCCTGATGTACCACGCAGAAATACGCTGTATTTCATTAAATTATTCCTTCACTTCAAGGAACAACATTTAAGCTCACTAAGATTAGGAATTTAAAAGACTTCAAGAGAGCTTCATTTCTCAGAAAGCACATTCAGGGACATGGTGACATTTAATTTCTCAGCAAACTGCAAAGCAAAGCTACGAAATTGGCCACAATTAACATTTCCTTAAAACTTGGCTCCAGTTTTGCAGGGATTCAAACAATGCAATCTCAGTCAAAGGAGTAATTTGCTCACTGACTTTGCCTCTTTATTTCTGCTCACAAAAGTTTTCTGAGCAGCTTCTAAACAGCTTCCAGTTTTCTGCAACACCCCCATTCTTTCCTGGGAGGTACCAGGTATTCATCAGATAAGTTTTATGAGTAATTCTCAGTCTTTCCTTGCTCAGTTCTATACTTAGATTTTCTGCTGCAGTGGTTAATCTTGAGGGGAGGCTTAGGTCACCCATGACTATTTCTATTCTCTGACTGAGTGCAAATACACACAATTCTGAGCTCAGGCTTCACTTCAAACACCCTCTAATTTCTGCTCATCTCCTCGTCCTCTCCAGCACCAGGCAGAAATGAATTGAAAAGGAAAGTGTACAAATATTAATTGACCTCAGCACCACTCTGAGCTGCTGGGGCAGATATTTGATGTACTACGTGCCCAGTTCTAATTTTAAAAACAGAGGATACAAAAAGCTGAAGCGACATTTGGAGGGGGTGGTTGGAAACTGCCTCTCAACTTAGAACTTTGCTTTGCCATTGGAGAGCAAGCTCAGATGTCCAGCTTAGATTGAAAATATTTTTTTTTTTAGATATCCATATCTGCATGAAATGAGTCCTGTTTGAAGTAAAAAAAAATACCCCAAAAATCTCAGACAGCATTTTGTTGAAGGAAGTTTCCTATCAGAAAAAAAATATCATTTTAGCAGACACATTTCAGCCTCTGGAATCTATTTTTGCATCCCTGCAAATACATCCCGACCCTCTATATTTTATCTGGGCTCAGCTCTATAATTCTGTTTAGATTTGCTCCCATTCCTCCTCTTTCAGCATGGATCACCCTGACAGGCACAAACATCCCTTTAAATTCCAATGATCCCAGATTAGACCCTCTGTGGCTCCTGAGGAACCCCACTGCTGGATCTCCATGCTGCTGCCCCCTCCCTTCACAGGCAGATTTTAGGGGATAAACTCCACTCAAAACAGAGACATGGCAGCTCAGGAGGTTTCCTGCTCTTATTCAGGGCTCCACGTGGGATGCCAGCTCCATTCCCACCGCCTGGAAATGTCAGGGGCTGTGTGTCTCCACAGGGGTTCTCTGAATCCTCGCTCCCCGTGCCTCAATTTAGACTCTGAACGTTGCAGGCTGCGGTGTTTGATTCAGAAGTCAACAAATAACGAGCACTTAGGGTACAGTTCTACACTGCTTTAGGAAAGAAATTCTCCTTTGAGCTGTGAAAAACAAAGTGGTTGGCAATTTTAGCTTGAATTCCACAGCCGAGGGGAAGATTTGGAGAAGGAGCCGGGCTGGGGTGGTGCTGAAGGAAGGGCTGGGATCTGCTCTATGGGGAAGGGGGTGAGATCAGACACCGTGGAGGAGATTTGTGGGCCAGAGGACGTTGGTTTGGAGGCCCATGAGAGGCACCATGGACCTCCTGGGGCACCTGAGGGTTCCGCTTCCAAGCCTCATCTCCAGAAGAGCTGAGAGGGCACCTGAGGGTTCCCCTTCCAAGGCTCACCTCCAGAAGAGGTGAGAGGGCACCTGAGGGTTCCCCTTCCAAGGCTCACCTCCAGAAGAGGTGAGAGGGCACCTGAGGGTTCCCCTTCCAAGGCTCACCTCCAGAAGAGGTGAGAGGGCACCTGAGGGTTCCCCTTCCAAGGCTCACCTCCAGAAGAGGTGAGAGGGCACCTGAGGGTTCCCCTTCCAAGGCTCACCTCCAGAAGAGGTGAGAGGGCACCTGAGGGTTCCCCTTCTAAGGCTCACCTCCAGAAGAGCTCCAGAAGAGCTCCAGGCTGCCCCTTGGTGGGTGATGGATTGGGGGATGTGCGTGAGCAGTGGAGTGGCCACAAATCCAAGCTGGGAATCCAAATAACCCCAGTGCTGGTGGTTATCTCTCCACTGCCACAGGCCAGGCTGGGGCAGGAATGGTGCAATTCCTGTAGGAATGGCTTCCAGAGCCTGTGGCTGGTTTTCTGTGCTGGTTGTGAGCAGACACGTGGTTCTGGTTGTTTTACAGAGGGCCACATCCCTCCTACCTGTTCAGATAAGGAACTGAGGGAGCTGTGCACGTGCAAATCATTGTGCAATTCCTTGAGGGCCCAAGGCTCTGTTTGCTGAGGGCCCAAGGCTCTGTTTGCTGAGCCCCCTCCTCCCTGGCTGTTGGGGAAGATGAAACAGGAAAGCCTTGTAAATATGATTGCTTAGGTTTGGAGAATATGAAACCTATAAGTGAAATAGAATTAAGGGCAGAGTTCGATATCTGAAGTGCCAAGCCTCAGTTGCTGAGCAGCTGGAGGACAATGGTATGGTCAGCTGAAGTTTATCCCCCTTAAAGTGAAGGGTGCCCCTCTCCTTATAAAGAACTTGAAGGTCACATAGTATGGTAATGTAAGGATTCTTATAGGTTATATGTAAATGCTATAGGATTTTGTATCTTGTACTAGATTGGTTAAGTAAACTAGAATATTCAGTAGAAAGAGAGATAAAAAGGCCAGGAACTTCCTGTTCTCTCTCTTTACCTGCTCTCTTTGCCTGCTTCTCTTCACCTGCTCCTCTTTGCCACCTCTTCTTCTTATCAGCTCTCTTCTTTGGCCCTGCCCAGAGCTGTGGCTGGCAGCTCTCTGCAGGGCCTCTTCACCCACGCCCTAGCAATAAATCACTTGCTTCAAGACAACTTCTGACTCCAAAGATCTCTCATCGTTTGTCCCGACCGTCCGACCCACGTGTTCCTACACCTGGCAGCACAGGGTGGAAGGCACCTGCATTCATCCTTCACAGAGGGTTTTATTAACTTGCTGTAGGTGTTTCTGTCCTGGCTTTGCCACATTTTTCTGCACAACTTAAAAGATTTGAGACTCGTGGCCACCTCTGTGCTGGGGCAGTTTGCTGAAGGCCTCACTGGAGGGTGTGTGCTGAGCTCTTCACCTACTCTGCACTTGCTGTCCTCCCGTTTGTCTTTCTTTCCTCCTTTTTTTTTTGTAGTTCCCTCCAGTAGAGCAAACCAGATTTATGCAAAAACTGTTTCGAAATGGCTCAGCTGTGTCTGTGTAAAAAAAGCTGTGCAGGTGGCCCTGCAGAACAGTGGGTTTAGCTTTGGGAGCTGCCTGGCTGCTCACTTTGGGCTTTAGGTTGTTTACTCTGTTCAAGGAAGTTTCTTGAATCCCTGCTCGAAAAAGACATGGAAATGTTAACAGATATTAGAGTGTGGTTCTCTGTAGGTTGAACTGGCCTGAACCATTTATTTTTATTGTGCTTACACGCTGGAAATGGCAGAACAAACCGTGGCGACGTGGTGGAGAATTCTTCCAAGAAATCTCCTTTAGTAAAGATGGGGTGAGGTGAGTTCAGCACAGAACCAGCAGCTCTCGGATTAATGGATGTGTTTAGAGGCCGAGGAGGAGGATTAGTGGTCGTGACTCACTGGCCAGGCCTGTTTTCCAGAGAACTTCCAGAGGCGAGATGTGCAAACAGGAGGGGATTGGTAAAGCTGCACCCTCTGCTCAATGCAGGATCCCCACAGGGAACTCAGCAGCAAAACTGAACCTGGCTGCTGCTTCCAGCCCTTCTGCACAGCTCAGGGGCAAAGCCACAGCTTGGCCCATCTTTGTTTTCCAAAGGAAGGAAAGGAAGAGTTGATGATGAGAAACGCAGCGGCGCAGAGCGTGGGGCTGCTTCTCAGGGGTGGGTCAGAGCACAGGGCAGGGAGACAAAACCCCACATCCTTTATTTCCTTTGCTCTTTTTATCCTGAAACAGCAAAGCCAAGGGAGATGCTGCTGGCATGGGGAAGCTGTGGTGGTTTGGAGGGAGGGAATTGCAGTCCTGGCCTGAAATGACCATTGCCATGCAGCTGTCACCATGGCTACCCCTCTGGAAAAGCAGAGCAGTGAGATGTGTAAAGCCATCTCTGCTGATGCCAAGTGCAATGACTGTCACCCCCACCCGGAGCAGAACAAGCCAGCCTCTGCCACAGCTCTCAGGACAGCTTTGTTCCTGTTCTGCTGGGAAAATGGAGAGGGAAGGTGAGGCCATGATGAAAATGAAAAGACCTGCCATGATTCTGAGTTCTATTTTAAGCTAATCCACATAAGAGGGAAATATTTTTTTAAAAAAAATGTAAAAAATGGTAAAAAATATTCAATCTGTTGCGCTAAATAAAATGCAGAGTGGACCATGTATAAACACACATAAGCAGCATGTGAGCCAAGAAAATTATTAATTAAAGAGGAGATTGCCTCACCCAGGTGTTCCTGGAAGAATGCAGCATTACCATTTTAAATCCACCAGTTTCTGCTCTTAATTAAAATACTGTAAATCAGAAACTACCTTGCAGCTCTTTGCTTGCTTAGCTCAGCACAGAATTTCATGGAGGGGCAGGAGGGAGCACAGCTTTTTATCCTGCAAAATGACCAACGGCAGTCAAAATTCCAAGAGTTGCCTTCAGCCAGCAGTGGTTTAAGATTTTCAGATCAGAATTAAGAAATTCTTCCAGCAATCTGGGTGTTTATCAGTTGCCTTTGGAAATAAAAGAAAAAATAATCTATTTACCAGCCTAACAGTGAGTTTCACAAAGTCCTCATGGCCTGTTCTGGGAAATAAAGTGTGCTGAGAGCTCAGGAATTCCCAAGGCAAAAGCAATATATGCCAATGGAAAGGCAGGAGTTGGAATAAGCTGAGTAAACCTTTGTAAACTGAGAGTGGATGTGGATAGAACAAAAATGTTTAGGTGGAAAGAAGGGGTTTGTTAGGAGCACATTTATATATTTCTCTTTTGGAGTGTGCCCTTAAGGAATTGGAGGGCAAGGTGACTTCAGAACTTTTCAGAGGATGTGTGTAAAGAGATTTGGTTCTCCTTTTTCCCCCTCTCACTGCTTTTGAGCCCCACATTTGTGTTTGCTGCAGGAGGTTTGTTGTTTGCAGGGCTGGTTTGTTTAATCAGCTGTTCTGGAAGGCAGCCAAGGGTGAAGGAAAGAGTTAATAATGCTCATTTTAATAGAAAGCAGAGTTTGCTGGTGCGTGGCAGAGCCTGAGATGTTTGGGTTTTAATTCGGTATTGTCCATCCAGAGCTTTCCCAGCCCAGCTGTTTCACTGCTTGCTCCTCTCCAAAACATCAATAATGCCTTAAAAAAACCACAGAGCTCCTCACGAACAGAGCAGTGAGCCAAGGGCTGGCCCAAAACCTGGCTCTACAACCTTATTCCTACAAAAACACATCCCTTCAGGGACAGGAGAGGTGGCACCTTGGTCCTGAGGCCACCACTCAGCTGCCAGGCTGTGAGCTGCATGTGGAGGGACCCACCAGGGTTTGCTCTTTGCAGGCACTGCCAAATGGTTTTATAAAACTTCACACCTTGGCCCTCAAATCTGATTGTGCCCAGGTGCAGCCTGCTGGGGTAAATCCTGCCAGGTGGATTGTGGCTGCTCAGGAGTTCTGTTTTCCAGAAGTTAGTTCAGCTTCCCTCAGGAACTGTCTGGGGCCTGTCTTCAGGCAAGGCTCAGCATTTCAGTCTAATTCAGAACCTTTTTGTTTCTCCTTTTTATTTCCTCTTCTTTTTTTTCCCCCCCTTTTCTTTTTTTCCCTTTTTCTCCCTGTGGAAGCGATTGGGTGTGGTTATGGCAGGTGGTGGAGAGCCAACCAAGCTGAACCCCTGATCATTTTCCTCCTTTGCCACGGGGGCTTTGCAGTGCTTACACAAGTGATCGAAATCTTGTCCCCTGTTGCTTCCCTGTGTGTGACTCCTCGTGCAATCCCTGTGTTGTTCTCCCCTTTGGCACAAGCTGTATGGCACACTTCTCCTCTCAAGGCCTGGAAGCTTTTTCGGACGATTAGGGAGGATCAGAGCTCCTCCTTTCTCCCTTCTGCCATCCTTGGTGTATCTGAGAAGTCACCCAGAGGAGCTGGGAAACCTCCTGGGAGGGTTTTTCCCAACAGAGGGGCACAGAGGTGGCTGTCAGGGGTCCCCTGGTTGCCCCCAAACCAAAGGCTGAGGACGTCCTGGGTAATCCCAGCCCTAGGAGGGGGCAGATCCCTGCAGTTCCCATGCTCAGGGGTCCCATGGGATCGCACATCGCTCCTCTTCCAGCAGTGCCAGACACTTTTGGGAAGCACTCGGCCACTTCCATGGCTCAGGGCATCGCTGACCACAAATCCTTTCAGCCACATCCGTAACTGTTCGTTGTGCTGAAGGAAAAGTGAGCAAACTCTTTGCAATGCATTAACCTTTGTCCTAATAATGATATCTCTGCAGCTGTCCCTGATTCCTGGAAAACAGCACTGGTACACTACGAAATTAATTCAGCATCTTCTGTTTTCATCATCGAGTGTCTTTTCCTCGTATTATGTTCTGCTTATTTTCTCTAGTGGATACATTGCCTGGTTTTGTATTTTCTCAGTACTTAAGAGTGGAAAAAATTGAAGATCTTTCTCAGAGAAGTTCTGCCAGAGCCACTCTTGAGAGCCATCCTGTGCTGTCTGATGCCTGACGTGAGTCAGGAGTAACTGAGGAAATTTTTCTGCATCAGTGACAGTAAATAATCAATGTCTATTTTCTTCCACAGAAAATTATTCCTGCGCTTGTTTCAGAAACCGAAGTGACTCTTGTTTCTTTGAAAGGAATTATCTTAAATGGCTGATGTATTTCCACCACGGCTGTTGCCAGAATCGCATTCAAGGACAGGATATGGGGATTTAAAAAAATAATTTAATAACACAGAATTGTTTGGCTTTGACCTGCAATAAAAATTGTGCAAACTGCTCTGCAGCACACTTGATCCCAAATAAGATGGCTCAGGGAAGCTCAGCGGTCTTCAGCAAATTTCAGCTCATTTGCAGCCACTCCTAATCCTTCTCCCAGTCATTCCCACTTCCTTTGACTCACAGGTCCTGTGGCTCAGGATGTTGTGTGGGCTCAGCGTGGGAAGCCTCCATCCCAGCTCTCCACTGCATTGCTCTGGAGGATCCTTCCCTCAACTCTTTATTTTTATCCCAGAGCCAGAGCTCAGCCCTGCCCCGAGCACCTGGGGACACTGGAGGTGCTGCAGGGCTGGGTGGGACAGGGGGGTTCAGCTGCTCTGTCAGGGGCTGTGGGGCTGCATCCCTCATTTCCCAGACACTCATTTATGACCTCTCCAAAGGACAGGGATGCAGTGCTCCAAGCCCTGGCTGTGGGGCTGCATCCCTCATTGTCCCAGACACTGGGTTTCATCTCTAAAGGACAGGGATGCAGCCCTGTAACCAGGCTTGGAAGGGTTGCATCCCTCATTTCCCAGACACTCATTTATGACCTCTCCAAAGGACAGGGATGCAGTGCTCCAAGCCCTGGCTGTGGGGCTGCATCCCTCATTGTCCCAGACACTGGGTTTCATCTCTAAAGGACAGGGATGCAGCCCTGTAACCAGGCTTGGAAGGGTTGCATCCCTCATTTCCCAGACACTCATTTATGACCTCTCCAAAGGACAGGGATGCAGTGCTCCAAGCCCTGGCTGTGGGGCTGCATCCCTCATTGTCCCAGACACTGGGTTTCATCTCTAAAGGACAGGGATGCAGCCCTGTAACCAGGCTTGGAAGGGTTGCATCCCTCATTTCCCAGACACTCATTTATGACCTCTCCAAAGGACAGGGATGCAGTGCTCCAAGCCCTGGCTGTGGGGCTGCATCCCTCATTGTCCCAGACACTGGGTTTCATCTCTAAAGGACAGGGATGCAGCCCTGTAACCAGGCTTGGAAGGGTTGCATCCCTCATTTCCCAGACACTCATTTATGACCTCTCCAAAGGACAGGGATGCAGTGCTCCAAGCCCTGGCTGTGGGGCTGCATCCCTCATTGTCCCAGACACTGGGTTTCATCTCTAAAGGACAGGGATGCAGCCCTGTAACCAGGCTTGGAAGGGTTGCATCCCTCATTTCCCAGACACTCATTTATGACCTCTCCAAAGGACAGGGATGCAGTGCTCCAAGCCCTGGCTGTGGGGCTGCATCCCTCATTGTCCCAGACACTGGGTTTCATCTCTAAAGGACAGGGATGCAGCCCTGTAACCAGGCTTGGAAGGGTTGCATCCCTCATTTCCCAGACACTCATTTATGACCTCTCCAAAGGACAGGGATGCAGCCCTGTAACCAGGCTTGGAAGGGTTGCATCCCTCATTTCCCAGACACTCATTTATGATGTCTCCAAAGGACAGGGATGGAGCCCTTCCATCTCCCTCTGATGGTGGGAATGCCTCCTCCCACAGAGGGCAGGAGAAGGAGACAAACTGCTTGGAAACAGCACTCCAGAATTCTCGGTGTGACCATCAGGGCAGAGCACAAAAATCAGAACACAGGGCAAGAACAGCATTCTGAAATAGCAAAAGATGGAGTTTTTAGGAGCCTCTCTGGGTAACTGAGTGCTCTCAGGTTGGAAGGGGCCTCTGAAGTTTCACTTATGTGTCCTGCTGCTCAGAGCAGGACCAGCTTCAGCCATGGATTGGGGCATGAAGCCTCCACAAGTTTTAGTCCCTGCTGCTCCCTACTGCTTGGAGAAGATCCAGCCTGGTGGGAAATTGTAGGTGGATGTATTGAAGATGACTTGCATTTTTTGCTCTCATAAATGTTTCTCTCACTTGGGTTCTTTGAGGAAATGGACACATTTTAAAGTGACAAAATTAAGGCATCTGTTGCTATCTGCAGTGTCTGTGCTGTGCCTTTGTATTTTGAATTTCACTTCCTGTGGTCAGTAAAAATAACAGATTGCTAGATTTTGGTTCAACTTCTTCCTGCCCATGTCCGTGTTCTCCATCAGATTCCTCAGTGGCTCCCTGCAAAGTGTGAGCTTTTTCCTGCCTGCCTCCATGGGATAACCCACCCAGTTTTGGGGCTGCCACCAAACGTTTGGGGTTTGCTTATGAAATCTGCTGTGCTGCAAAGCTCCTTGGGAAGAGCAGCAGTCTTTAATATTCCTTAATATTAAAGGAATAAACCTTAAAATAAACCTTAAATATTCCCAGCCTGCATGAAGGAATATTCTCTGCCTGGCAGCTCAACCCTTAAAGCCTGAAAGCTCCCAGTGGGGAGGTTGAGGGATGGGTGTTGGGGGAGTGCTGAGCATGGATTCTTCAGACACAGGGTGAGCCTCAGCTTATCCCTCATGGAGCTACAAGGATGCACGTGAATTCTGCATGTCAGAGGGTGGAAAGTCAAGTTTCTAAGAAGAAAGTGGGAGCCACACTCAGCTGGAGGTGTGCAGAGCAGCACAGGGGCAGCACGGGTGCCGTGCCCAGACCTGGAGTGCCAGAGGAGGATTTCCCTGCTGGCTGCACGGTTTGATATCTCCAAATCTGTTTGATTTTTGCACTCCTGGTGCTCTGCAGCAGGGCTGGTCCTAAGGAAAACACCACGAGCTAAAGGAGCCAGAGTGGAGAGAGCAGAGGGAGCAGCTCACTCGAGCCGAGAGCATCCTCTAAATGTTAAGGGGCGCGTTACGGGAGAGGCTCCACAGACACAAAAGGTCACCACTGCCCAAGCTTTCAGTAAAACAAAGGCCAACTATTTTTAACTTCATTTCAAGTGGGAAGCCTAAAGCCATAAGCTGGCCTGATTGCAGAAGGCCTTGGCTTCGGTGCTCATCAGAGCTGTTTGCATAACGTGAGCCCTGGCTGCCTGAGCTGGGAGCTGTGTCCAGGATCTGCCCTGCCCCTGCTGATGTCTCACACCCGGGGATGCAGATGGGGCCCGACCTCCTGAAGTCCTGCAAGCACTGCACCAAAAATCCCTTCCAGCCTTGAGTTATTGCAAGAGACAACAAGTTCATGAGCCAAAGGTGGGGGTTAACAGGGAGAGACAGGGATAATTTGCATTACTTAGCAGTGCCCCCACCTGCGGCTGTGAACTGCAAGTGAGGGAAAAAGCAAGAGGGATTGCCAGGCAAATGGGACAGGTGCCACTGGATCCATAGCAAAGGGAGCTCCTGCTCTGCTTGGAGAATCCAGGGCTCCTTAGATGTGTCCTCTGCACAGCACAAAGCTTTGACTGCAAGGCTGTTTTCAAAAATAAAAGTAGGTATTTTCTTTTGAAGAGAGATCTGCAGAGGTCCTGTCACTGCCCCTGCCAGCAGCAGTCTCAGCACTGGCAGGACAAGGTCTGCACCTCTGGGTTTTGGCTTTCCTCACCCTGGTGACAGAGCCAAGAGAAGCCAAGTGCTGGTCCAGGATCATTTCCTGACATTTCTTGATGCTGCTGTAGAAAGTGGAAGGTCTCTGTTCATGCTTGTTTCTGGCATTGAACAAAAGCTCCTGAGACTTCTTGGTGAACTTTATGATCCCATCAATGTCCCACTTCCAGAGTTTCAGGAAGCATTTTAGGCCAGGTGTGTGCCTTCTCACCAACAATAACCTGAGGGTGTTGGTTTTCTTCTCGTTATTTTGAGTGAAAGCTGTGATGTCACGCAGATTTTTCAATCCAAATTCCCCCGTGGCAGTTCTTCCAAGCCAGCATCTTTTAGGAAGCAGCTCTGGGAAGTCTCATCTCCCCCATTCCCAGCTCCCAAACCCTTTCAGAGCAGTGGCACCGAAACCAGGGGAGTCCTAATCAGAGATGAAGGAATGAAACACCCCTGAACTCCACGTAGCCCACACATTTTTCTGCTCCACCTCTCCTAAATCAGCTCCTGCCTCCCTCTGAGCCTGGCACTTGGGAAAAGGGGAGTGCCTGGGTGGAGCAGGGAATTCAGACACTTCTGTGCTTGTGCATCCTCTGATCCCTGGCATGGACAAAGGTGTGCTGCTGTTGCTGTAAAGGTGTTTATCCTTGGCCATTGACTCTTGGAATTGTCTCCCTCAAAGCCAAGGAGAGGATGATCCCTGTCCCTGTGTGAGGGATGTGATCGTGTGTCCACTGAAAGGAAAATAAAGCTGCACTGTGAAATCCCTCTGGATTCTTTGCATCTTACTTCCAGCTGAGTTACATTTGTGGATGCTCAGCTGGATGTGTTTGAGCAGGGAATCAGGATGGGAACAACTCTCTTCTGAGCACTGAAATAGTTGATATTTATTCATTTAAAATAGTAAATGTGGGAAGACAAATCCCCCCTCTCCCACACACTCTTCAAGCCCCCAGGTCTGTAAAAACCACAAAGAAATCATTTTGTGTGTGAGTCTGGTTTCCTGCTCCCCTCACTCAGGGAAATACCTGAGGAGAGGGAAATACCTGGGGAGAGGCTGTGGGGTCAGGTGGGAAGTGAAGGGAAATAGGACTCACCAGGTATTTTTCAGCTTTGTCATTGGAAAACTGAGCAGGTGGAAGAGCTGGGTTTGGGTCAGGAATTCCTCAGCCTTCCCTGTGCTGAGCTCCCTTCTCCCTTTTCACCTCTGACTGCCTCAGTGGAGGGTTCACCACCGTGGCAATGATGTATTGGGGGATATTTTCCTCTCCTCCCCTCCTGCTCCTTGGCTGCTTTCTCCAGCTCCATCCCTGCTCCCACATTTTGGGCAGTAACGAGGCCCAGAAGGGCTTTGGTTTATTGATTTCCAGCTGGAATGCTGGAAATTTTCCCTAATACCCAACCTGAACATCCCCTGCCTCAACTTGAGGCCATTTCCTCTCATCCTGTTGATGCCTTAGGTTTTAACTTTTCTATTTTCAAATTCTGTACTGCTGGAATGCCTTTTCCCTGGATTTTTCCGAGTGTTTTTCACGTGAGGAATAAGCCCTGCTTGGTGCTTTCCCTCCTCACCACGGTTTGATGGCATTTCCTGGGATAGAAATGCAGGAAAAAATAATTAGCAAAGCTCCCAGCAATAACAAACCGTGAAAATCTTTGCCCTCCAATCCCAGTGTTTGGCATTATCAAGGAGAAGAAATGTGAAAATGGTAACACTCTTTAATTCATTAACGTGTTAATTGATTTCACAAAATTAGTTTGCAGACACTAAAAGCACTTTCTCTTATCTGCTTTTTATGAACTGCCAGTACAAAGCAGAAGTAGCACAAATAAATGGAAATACTGATACAGCAAACGTTGCCTGAAAGCAAAACTCCAATTCTTCCCTGTTCTGCTGATTTTGGGATGCATCAAAAATACAAATTTTCTGCATTTCCAGCACCCTGGAGAAGAAAAAGGCCAAGCTGTTTTTCTCCCAGTTAATAACAAGCATTTCAGGGGCAGTCAGAACCCAGGAACAGGGAGCAGCCCAACTCCTTGGGTTTATTTTATTGTCAGAACCCCCCTCATTGATCTTTTGTCAGAGATCACAGCGAGAGAGAGAACAGGGACAGAGAAACGAAACAGAGTTGTTGTCTCCTCTCAGAAACACTTCCAGTGGTTTATTTTTTGTATTGATCTCTCTGGCCACAGCACAGGTCCTCCTCTGGCGTGGAGCTTCCCTGGAGAACATTCTCCAGGTGTTTTTTTGAGCTCAGATGGACAGTGGAGAACTCAAACCAACAGTGCAGCAGACCAAGGGAACGGCTCCAAAGTTACCCTTGGAAATGTTGATGTTTGGCATCACATTCTCAGCATCTTTCCTGGATTTCCTAAGGCAAAGACTCTGCTGCTCTCAGGGAGAAGAGCCCTTCTCCTCCTGCTTTCCCTCTAACCCCCAGCCACAGGTTAAAAATGATGCTCTTAGAAAGAGAAAACTAAAAGCGCAGATTGCTCAGTTTGAAAGGAAACATTTTCTTTTTCCTCCCATTTTAAGTAAGGATGGGCCTCAGTAAAAAAGAGGATTTATCCTGCCTTATTTCTGCTGGAAGCAGAGGTGGCTGGGCAGGCCCTGCCAGGCAATGGGTGCTGCCCTCACTGAAATAAATATCAATTTTCCTTTCATGGCTGTTCTCAGGTATTTTTTGCTGGACACTGTTCAACTATCCAACCAGTCTGGGTCATCTCCATGTCAAGCTTTGATTTTGGGAAGCAGTCTGAGGCTGAAATGGGGCTGCATTAAAGGCCTTTGTAGCTGAGCACAATGGAAAAGGCAATCCTGGCCCTTGGACCAAGGATTGTTCCCGTGGTTTTCCAGCCTGAGGACAACCTGCCCTGATGGGGAGGGAAGGAATATCGAGTACTGAACCTCGGGATTGCTGCTACCGTGGAGCTTCCAACTGTTTGGGGTTTAGGAAAAGTTCAGCCATCCAAAAGTGCATTATCTTAACCTTTGGCAAGAGGGAAATCTGGAGGAGAGAGTATTCCAAATTTGCTTTTCATTAACACGAGCTAATTAAACCTTTTAGCCAGCACTCTCCGTACCCAGAGCAGGCGGCCACGGTCTATTTTGAGCTTTCCCTTCTCCTGCCAAGTCCTAGTCTCCAGACCAGCTTTATTTTTCAGTGGGAACTGAGGACTTTGGGACAATGTCAAGCATCACGCTCTGGATCTGCTAATTTGTGGCTGGGTTATGCAGTTCTTGCCCAGCCAACATGGCTAATTTTAGCTGAGCCTCGCAGGGCCAGAGTGGGACAGCTTTGGTTAAGAACAGGCTGGAGGAGCAGCCCCGAGCTCAGAGTTTAATTGTGTAAGAACCCAGCAGAACCATGAGTAAGGCTCATATGATGGAGCCTTTCTTTAATTCTGATTGTTAATGTGAGCTTTGCTGCACTTGGGGCTTTCCTGAGGATATCATTTGGCTCCCAACAACCTTTTCTTTGTCAGCAGCAGAACCTCAGCCCTCCCGTGGTTTCAGCACAATGTCTGGGAAAAGGGACTTTCTCCTGGTTTTTTGTGGCTTCATTTCTTTGCCATCATCCTCTCGCATCTTTGGGGGAAGTGGACTTTGTTTTCCTTTAATAAACTTATTTTTAGCTCAATAAAGTGCACTTGAGATCCCCTCCTTCCCTGGCAGCCTCGCTGCTGCCTGAGCAGCCTTGTTCTCTCTGGAGCATTTAGGGGAGGGAGGGTTTTTAAGCAGCAAAGCTGCACTGAGACACTTGTGGTGCTTGGACTGGAGTTTTATTTCCTGGGAAAGGCTGAAACCCTGGAAGTCCAGAGTAAAACCCTGACTGACTCCGGAGAAGTGAGGATAAAGGGGGAGTAGCCCTGATTAACCATGATTAAAACCATGATCATTAATTAAACCCTGATTAACCATGATCATTTTAACCATGATCATTTTAACCACGATTAAAACTGGGAATCTGTGGGTGTCCAGCAGGAACAAACCCTGACCCAGCTCCTCAGTTCTCAGCACCTCAGCAGCCCAACCCCAGCACCCACTCCCTGCTCCTGCCCCGCTTTCAGCTCTGAATGCAGCCTGAACCCCAAGGTGAGAGCTGATCCAGCCCTCTGCATCCCCAGGGTGGTTTTCCAGGGTCTGGAAAAGCCTGAAGAGAGCCTGTGAAGGCAGCTCTGTGTCCATCCCTTGGGGACCATCAGGATAAAAGTGCCTGGTGCTGCCTCAGAGGGGCTGTGCTGCCACAAATGCCCAGCTTGGGGTGGCCCTTGGGGACACCCAGCCAGGTGGGAATGAGGCACAAAGGGGCTTTCACCTGTGCTCTGTCCCCAGGTGTCCCCTGCAGTGGCACTGGGATCTCTGCCCACACTCCCTTTGATCCCTGTGTTGGTTTGTAAGCCCTCATTCTCCCGCATTCTCCCTTGCCACCACCTCAGCCTCCAGCCCAGTGCAGCCCAGTCCTCCCCAGCTCCAGCACTGGAGCCAAACACAAACGAGGCGTCTTCCAGAGCAGCTTTAATTCGTTACGAGCCACAAGTCAAGAGGAACAATTTTTTTAAAAATTCCATATATTTTACCCAGATGAGCGTTCCCATGTCATTAATCCTGCCTTTGCTGCTAAGGCTTTTTCCAGCCCCCTCAGCCTGGAGCCTCCCTGCTCCATGCACAGCTGGACAGAGCTGCTGTTGGCTGTGCTGCCAGGTTCTCCACGCTCAGTTCCACCTGGAGGATCCCCCTCTGCAAGGTTTGGATAGAAACACTCCCAGCCACGGTTATTTATTGAAACCATGGGTTTGCACTGGCCCACAGGGAACCCAGCACAACATTTCTGGGGGTTTTCTCTCTGCACACCTGGCAAAGCCAAGTGAGCAGCCCCTGGTGTTACCAGCAGCTCGTGATGGTTTGGGGCAGGGATAAATAATCCTGGCACTGAAGGCTGTGCCCTTTCTCTGGGAGTTTGTCCCGGGAGTGGCAGAGGGATTGTAACTGGAGTGGGGGGTGGAATTCAAACTGGCATTTCTACAGCAGTTTGGATCATCCTTTGTGTTTGCTGAGGATGAGTGTGGCCTTCACCCCCCTTTACCTATCACTGATGTGCCTTTGTGTGAAAAGCCAGGAGAATTACAGAGTCAGGACAAACCCCAGTGCTGAGTGGGTTTTCTGTCTCTCAGGGCTGTTATCTCTGGGTTTTTGGGCACTGGTTATTCCCTGTCAGACATCCCCATTAACCCTGCTTCCACCCCTCATTCCCAGTGGGTCCGTGTGGGGAATGAACACTGGGGGTGAACGTGGGCTGTGCTGGAGCTGCCTCTTGGGAATGATTTCTTCTCCACCCCACAGGAGATGACAGGAACTCAGCCCCTACCCCCTCAGCTGGCCAGTCTGCTTTCCCCTGTGCTGGAAATCAGCAGTCAGAGTGTCACAGGTGCAAGGGGTGGCCGGGAGAATCCAAGCACCCATTCCCCTTTTCCAGGGAAGGATTGTCCCCCCTGCTCCAGCACCAACCCACCTGGGACCCCACACAGCCAGGGACGTCTTTAATGGAGCCCTTTGGGGGCTGAAACACCCTGCTGTAAGCAGGCAGCAAAATCAAACGTGTTTGATGGTGCATCCAACAGGAGAAACACAGCCAGGGCCCCTGGCAGCACCAGGAATGCCAGTAGGACACTGGGAATGCCAGTGAGACACTGGGAATGCCAGTGAGACACTGGGAATGCTAGTGTGACACTGGGAATGCCAGTGAGACACTGGGAATGCCAGCGAGACACTGGGAATGCCAGTGAGACACTGGGAATGCCAGCGAGACACTGGGAATGCCAGTGAGACACTGGGAATGCCAGTGGGATACTGGGAATGCCAGCGGGATACTGGGAATGCCAGTGGGACACCAGGAACACCAGTGGGACACTGGGAGTGCCAGTGGGACACCGGGAATGCCAGTGGGACACTGGGAATGCCAGCGGGACACTGGGAACACCAGTGAAACACCAGGAACACCAGTGGGACATTGGGAACACCAGTGGGACACCAGGAATGCCAGCGAGACACTGGGAATGCCAGTGTGACACTGGGAGTGCCAGTGGGACACTGGGAACACCAGTGAAACACCAGGAACACCAGCAGGACACCAGGAATGCCAGCAGGACACCAGGAACACCAGCAGGACACATCAGGCCTCAAAGTCATCCAACATTTCTTGCTTGTCTCCATCCGTTTCCTTCTGGCCCCACCTGAGCAGCGAATTCCACAGGCATGGAATGGCAGCCAGGGAGGGGCTGGCAGCGGGATACAAACCTGGGGTGCCACAGCCCCTGCAGCGTCACTGTCACCTGTCCCCAGCAAGCAGCAGGTGCCTCCAGGAGCAGATCCAGCAGGACCAGGCACGGTGGGGCTGTGGGGAGCCTGCTCAGTCCTTGGGAATGGGAACAATCCCTGCTGGGGGCAGAGCCAGCAGCCACAGCCCCCTCTGGGCTCCCAGCACAGCTACGGGTATTTATTGTACGTGCTCCTATTCTCCTTTCCTGGTCCAAAGATTCGGGATTTCCTCTGAATTGCACGAAACCACCGCAGCAGCAGGGCTGGCCAGGGACTCCTCTCGTGCTGCCCTGGATCTGTGGGGGAGTGAGACTTTGAGGAAAGCAGAGAGCTGGTCACACATTCCCTAAAAAAGCAGCCTGTGGGATAAGGCTTGGTTAAGGCAGGTGCTGACTGCTCCCCTTGGTGGGATCAGGGAAAATCCCTCCCTGTTCCCTGTCCACACAGCCCCACCCCAGTAAGGGCACCACTGCTCTTGCCTGTGGCAGTGGGAGGGCTCTTGGGGACTGTCCCAGGCTCTGGTGTCACCTGGGTGTCCCCTGGGAATGCCAGAGCCCTCTGCAGCGGGTCAGGACACCCTGGACACCAACACAGCAGGGCTGGGCTCCAGCCAGGCCGAAAAATAAATCACAAATAAACTAAAGTAAATCACAAAATACAAACAGCGTGGTTTAGGACAGATAAGGCAGCGAGTGACAGAGATTTTGACAATTGCACTATCAGTGCAATTTGCTTGTCTTGTCCTTCTGGTGATTTAGGGCTCTGTAAAAAGCACCCACTTTCCTGCCCCTGAGCTTTGGTGCTGTCAGGCTGCTCTTTTTTTGGCACAGAAAAAGCACAGTTTGGCTGCTGAGGAGTTAAACCAAGGCAAATGGCATTTTGCTTTATCCACCTTGCAAACAGAGCACAGAGGACTCGTGTGATGGCTCAAACGTGTGCAAAGCAATTCCACTTTCAGACGTGCTACCATTCCTCAGACTCAAATGTCCCTGCACAGGAGTGACTGATGGAGGAAAAGCTATCAGATGTCCAGGTCAGCCAGCACCAAATTGATATTAAACCAGCCTGGGCAGTGCAGTTCAGCAGAGCTCTGCTCAGCCCCTTCATCCAGAGAGGTCTCCCCAGGCTGCAGGAGCAGCAGTGACAGAGGACTTTGTGACACAGCAGCAGTGACTCCACTCCTGTAAATGACTTCTTGTTCAAACCTGCTGCTCCCCTCACATTTCTGCAGGGCTCAGGGTATCAACCCAGCCTATATAAAGCCAGACTTAAAGACTGCTTTCTTCAGGACGAGGCACTTTTTAGTCCTAAACCATTTCCACTGTGGGCAAGGGCCAGCTGCTTTCTGATTCCCTGTGACCCTGCAGAGGTTTGAATGCACATTCACACCCTCTGAGGATTTACTGAATAAAAGCTTTGCAGCTTTTGTAAAGGTGAGCTAAGAAGAGAAGCAAATACACCAACAGATCCTGTAATTGCTTCTCCAGATGAAAAACAGAGAATGAATCTTCTCTTCTGAAGTTAACTCCACTGGCTTCCAGGGCTGACCAGGAAGGCAGCACTGAGTGTCTTGGAGCTGATTCTCAGAGGTTATTTAAAAGTGAATTTAGTGCCAGGGTTTGTTGTGGAAAGCCCAGATCCTGGCAAAAATGTGTCTCTGTTCCCATCCAGTTGGAATAAAGGCTCTAGGTGTGTGTTAGAGGTCTGTGCCCTTATAGCAACAGGGCAAGAAACTGCCTGTGTAAAAGGGTTCTGTGTGTGTGCAGAGCTCTGTTTGTTCAGGAGCTGTGTCCATCCCCATGTGTGTCCCCATCTCTGTGTCCATCCCCAGGTGTTTCCCAGCTCTGTGTCCATCCCCAGGTGTGTCCCCATCTCTGTGCCCATCCCTCTGTGTCTGTCCCATCTCTGTGTCCATCCCCAGGTGTTTCCCAGCTCTGTGTCCATCTCTGTGTGTCCCATCTCTGTGTCCATCCCTCTGTGTCCCCATCTCCGTGTCCAACCCCAGGTGTGTCCCCATCTCTGTGTCCATCCCCAGGTGTTTCCCATCTCTGTGTCCATCCCAGGTGTGTCCCCATCTCTGTGTCCATCCCCAGGTGTGTCCCATCTCTGTGTCCATCCCAGGTGTGTCCCATCTCTGTGTCCACCCCAGGTGTGTCCCATCTCTGTGTCCATCCCCAGGTGTGTCCCATCTCTGTGTCCATCCCCAGGTGTGTCCCCATCTCTGTGTCCATCCCAGGTGTGTCCCCATCTCCGTGTCCATCCCCAGGTGTTTCCCATCTCCATGTCCATCCCCAGGTGTGTCCCAGCTCTGTGTCCATCCCCAGGTGTGTCCCCATCTCCGTGTCCATCCCCAGGTGTTTCCCATCTCCATGTCCATCCCCAGGTGTGTGTCCCCACCTCTGTGTCCATCCCCAGGTGTGTCCCAGCTCTGTGTCCATCCCTCCTCTCCCCCCAGGTGCCATTCCCAGCTCTCTCCCCCGAGCTGGGAGCTGTCACAGCCAGTGCTGTCACACCTTCCAGGACGCCCC
Organism: Falcunculus frontatus; assembly: GCA_013398115.1. Lineage (NCBI taxonomy): Eukaryota > Metazoa > Chordata > Aves > Passeriformes > Falcunculus > Falcunculus frontatus. The sequence goes on along the minus strand of VZRV01003634.1, from coordinate 139,994 downwards.
AGCGCAGCCACTGCTTGCAGCACTGATGATTTCTTTATGAGACACGTGTTCCTGCAAGGGCTGCACTTTTAACACGCTCTCCTGAATGAAAATTAAATCCTCCCCAGTGTTCCCTGTCTTGTTCCTGTTTTGTTGGTACCAGGGGAAGAGGAGAGTGCTCCGTGTCCCTCACACAACACACAGCCCACCCTGTGAGGGGCTGGAGGGAAATTTAGGGATGTGCCCTAGGGGCTCTTGAAACAGGGAAAGCTTTTGAGCCATTTCCAGCCTGTGGTAAGGGCTGAGCACAGAGATCTGTCAAACCTCCAGGAGGTGACAAACTCCTGTGGCTCTGACAGGAGAAGGTGCAAATCTTCACCAGGATGGATTTTGCCTGGAGAGAGCTGGAAGAAAAAAGGATGTGAACATTAAAAGCATTTCAGAAATACCTTGTATCGCCTTCCTGCAGCAAAGGTAGGAGGTGCAGACAAATAAAGCCAGTTTTACAATTTGTACCTGCAGCTTTGGGGATTATATTTGCAGTTTAACAGCTCCTGTCCTTTCTTAGCAGCTGACTGTGGAACTCTCAGTGCACAGGGCTTGGAAACACTCTGAAAATGCCAGTTATTCCCATTTCATCTCCCCAGCACATGCAATTCCAGTTGTTCCTTATAAACCAGCACAGATGGTGCATTACATGCTTTGGGATGCTGCCCTGCTGCTGCACTTAGTGCAAAACCCAGTGCTGCTTCTTAGCCACAGAGTAACAAGAAAATTGATTGTTTGGGGTGGATTGGGATGTGTAATCCCTGCACCAGCACTCAGATTGAAAGCCTCATTCCTTAAAAAGCCAGAACTCGTCCGTAACACCACAGATATCCACGGGCATAACCCAGAGATGGCTTTGGTGTGCAGAGCCCTTCACAAACACTCCTGCCATGTCACAAACACATCACTCACTCCAAGAGCAGCCAGAGCCCACCCTGCCCATGGATGCTCCCAGCTCTACACGACGTTCCTGTCCTCCAGGTGAGGCCCAGACACACCCAGGGCTGTCACCCTGGAATACACCCAACCCTCCCCACCAGAGAAGGGGATGTGAAATGGGTTTCTTTGGTTTTGGTTTTTGTTTTATGCAAGCAAATTTCACAGTAGCTGAATGCTGGGTGGCCGGAAAAGCTAAAACCAAACAAATCACACGGAAGACAGAAGTTGGCCATCAGCTACAGGCAGCAGCAGCATTCCTGGCCATGGAGGCTCTTCCCACTGAGGGAGAAGCAAGCTGGGGTGGGAGCAGGCTGTGGGGCAGGGAGGGGCTCAGCGGAAGCTGAGGAAGCCTTGGTGCTGCCCTTGGTGGTGCCCAGAGCACCTGCTGGTGCCTGGGTTCCTTCCCCACCCCTGCTTTGGGTGCAGTGCCCATCCCGAGCGAATCCTGCGCTCCCGGCTCTCCCCATCCTTCCCCACGGCTGCAAACTGGGGAGTGCAAAACGCTGGCAAATAACTCTGCTGGCCTGCCCAGACAGTGCTGTGGTAGGAGAGGAGCTCTCCAAGGGCAGGTTTGATGGGGAGCTGCATTTCGGGTGTGCTGTCCGTGCTGTGCCCTGCTCCTGCAGGTACAGCCTGAGGGGACAGCATCGCTTGGAGAGCGAACCCCAGCACAGCCCCAGCGTCCTCTCCACTGCAAGCAATGCAAGCAAGAGAAAAAAGCTCGGCTGAGGGCGTTGCTGAAGCAGGAGGCAAATGTAAAGCTGTGATGTTCGAGGGCTGGGCGAGTCTGCTCCTGAACCTGCTCCAGCTCCGGAGCCTTGGTGCAGCTTTGCCTCTCTCGTCTCTCTCATTCTCTCAGAGCAGAGCTCCTTGGCGTTTGTACTTTTTAATGCCCTGTCTGGTTCCCTCACCTGTGTGGGCCGTGTGACAGCACCCTGGGCACCCCTGACCCCCACAGGGACCCCGGGACAGAGAGGGAGGAGAGGGAAATCCTCGCTGAACAAGGAGCAATTTGGCTGGGATTATTTCCAGCGGCCCCTTGTGCCTGTGGGACAACAGGCACCGCTCCCAACCCCCATCTCCTGGCTCTAATTGCATTTTTAGGCTGTCTAGAAATACTCAACTCAACTGCCTTACCTGGGAAATGGCACTGGGATGCTGGAGAGAGCACCTGGCTCTGCAGGGACAATGTTCCCGTTCCTTGGCCCAGGGCAGGACCCTCTGCAGCAGAGCTGGCTGTGGCCAGGCTCCCTCCCCTCAAATCCCACCTCTGCTCTATTCCACAGGCTCCCACCTGCTCCTGAGGCTGCTCACAGCACACCTGGGATGTCTGTCCGGACATTCCGGCTGTCCTCCCATGGGGTGGGAGCCGGGAAAGGGCAGGGACAGGGAGGATTTAAGCCTGTGTTTGATCCGAGCTCCACTGGGAGCAGCCCCTGCCAGGGGTTTTGGCATCCATCAATTCGCTCAGTTCAGAGGGAGGGCACAAAGCCAGGGCGTGGGGGGATTTTTTTCCAGGACAATCCTATTTTTTGGTGGCACACGAGTGTCTCGGTGTCCACTGGAGCCCCACCCCAGCACCTCGTGCTCAGCCTTGGGAGAAGGGTGACCCCGCTCTGAGGAAAATGATTTAAAATGCCTTCAGATTGCCTTTTCACTTCTTTTTATTTAATTCCATAAATATTTTCATAAGGCTCAGTGTCTTTACAACACTTTTTTAAACACTTTTTTTTTTGTTTTATACACACAACTTTGACACTTGTTTGACAGGGTCAAACAGTCCAATATAAACAAAATAATAAAACTGGCAAGTGCGGATCAGCTGGGTTACCAAAATCCTTTTTTTCTTTTTTTTTTTCTTTTTTTTTTTTTCTCTTACTGTTAAAACCCCAAAAGCACTAAAATATCAGTATTTGGCTTCAAACTAGAATTTTAAAAACCTCTTTTTTTTTTGTTTTGTTTTTTTTTAATTCTCTGCTACAAGTCCCTGTCGTCATAGTGCCTTTAAGCTCCTACAGACTCTTCTTTTCTTCTTAAGGAAAAATAAGCTTGGTGATGCCATGCAGAACTTACAATAGCTACTAAATATACATGTTCCCTGAAATGTAGCTGCAATGAAAAGATGACAGAGCATAAAGAGAACAAAACCAGAAACCCAAAGCACCACAGTGTACTATCAATAACATTGCAATGGACGGCTGGTGCCCATCCAGAAACTGAAACAAATTTCAAATATATTTCTCTATGTAGTATTTTCTATTTACAACTGTTAGATGCACCTAGGTTGGTTCTTGTTTGACTTTTTGGAGAGGGTGGGGAGGCGAAAGTCTTGAATTTAGATCCTCTGTTCTAGTGTCTAGGTTAAGGGTAATGCATGTCATTTACCTAGGGAAGAGGGTTTCTTTTTATTTTTTTTTTATATATATATATATATATATATAGATTCAGCCAGAGAAATACCGTAAACATGTAAGTTTGTTACAACTCTCTTGTTTCTGCATATGGAATGGGAAGTGGGTTCCTCCTGTCTGGCATTGGAATGAAAAGTCTGTATCAGATGCTCAGTCAAGTCACCCCCATCTGCATCCGCGCTGCTCCCAGCGCTGTCTCACACACGCTCCAGCCCTGCTCCCTGCTGGGAAAAAACCACAGCAGGTGCTCAAGTGGGACCCAGTGCTGGTTCTTCTTTGTGCCAATGCTCCATCTCCTGCAGCACCTTGGCAATTTATGGAGGGGAAGAGCTTTCTTGAAGGCCTGAGAGCCAAGCCCCTCGTCCCTGCGGCCGCTGTGCCAGCGCCAGCACGAGCGGCGCTGCCCCGGGTGGGCTTCCCACTTAACAAAGAAGCTGCGAGTCCAACAAGTGGCCTTGTCAGATCTTGATTTATGATGCAAATAATGGTGTGGCGGTGGTGTTTCTTTTTTCCTAGTGCTGAATATTTAGGAAGCATCTTCTCATAAAAATTATGGATGTCTCATTCTCACTCTCTGAGGCACAAAACAGTAAATGAACAGGCTTAACTAATGTGCTTGTTACTTGGTTTTTTTTTGTTTTTTTTCCCCTAAGCAATTAAAAAGGCAAAAGGAGTAAGTGAAATTTTCATCATGCTGACAACATTTTGGATGCTCTCTCTCTTTCTCTCTCTCTCTCTCTCTCTGCCTCTCTCCAGCCATTCAGAAAGAATAAAACATTTCAGTTAACTGACGAGAACCCATCTCATGCACTGCTTTAAATACCCATTCTGCTAAAGAAACAAAACAATATTTGCTACGTATCCCGTATTAAAATCTGGCCATAAAAATGCAAAGATACAAAAGAGCATAAAAATAATTTCTGATATAAAATTGGGTTGCTTCCTATTTGGGATTCCTGGTGTTTGGCTGCTGCCTGTCACTGAGGGGCCACTCCTCCTCTCCAAAACCCTAATCTGGCTCTGCTGGTTATTGATAGTTTCTAGATTATTCAAAAGTATAAGAGAGACTATTTTTGGATTTAAATAAAAATAATGCCACCCTTGCAATATGCCTCGAAATAAAACAGGCTCCATGGAAACAATGAAATCACACTCTCTGCTCTTCCCATTCACTTGGATTTCTTAGGGGCAAAAAAAAAATAAAAATTAAAAATGTATCTCCACACTCTTTGTCCTGGGGTGCTTATGTGGTGTATCAGATTGCAAAGAAAATGACAAAGACCGTGATCAATCACTTCATCCCACATTTTCAAAGGAGCTTGCAGAATAGCTCTGCAAAGATTTCAAGTTCATCTTCTAAATCTGGTTAAACAGTCTCATTTGCCCTAGGAAAAAAAAAAAAATCCTCCTCCTGACAATGGTCTGTTTTACAAGCTTAACCATAAGCTCCTGCCATTGCAAACAAATGTACTTAAGGCTGAAATTGTAGGAAGTGTCTTTAAAAATAGAGCTGTGAATCTCCAGAGGGAGAAAAAGAGAGAGAAAGAGACCTGGAGGGTTGGGCTGATGGATGGCTGCAGAGCCACTGCGCTGACCCCTCCGGGGGCCACGGGGGCTGCCAGGAGCCAGCAGCAGCCAGGACTGGGGCACAGAACCACGGCCACCACGCTGCCCAGTGACACCCAGAGCCCCCTGAGAGGGGGGCAGCTCTCAGCCCCTCTGCAGCTCGGGGTTCAGCCTCAGGTGAGCACTCCCAGGGCGTGGGGCGAGGATCCTTCGCTAATAACGGGGCAGAGCTCGGGGGGACCCAGCGTGGGGCGGGCACCGAGCGTGGCCAAGGGCCTCATTTTGGGGTCAAAATGCTCCTGCAAAGGGCAATGAGTGCTTTGTTAGGGTGGTGCTGTGCAGGCTGAGTGTGGCCAAAGGATGGGACCTTAGTTCCTGAAGACAGAAAACTGGCCGCTTGTCGGAGCCTCGGAGCCAATTTTCCTCTCTGCAACGGAGGCATGAAGCCATTGGTTTTTAAGCTTTTATCTTTGCATGGAGAACAAAGATAGGAGTGGGCTTTTCAAGTGTCTCAGCTTGAAAAGAAAATAAATCAAAGATAAGCCCACGGAAACAAAGCAAAAAGAAGAAAAGCCCCTGATTCTCTTTTCTCAGTCTTACTCCGAGTGTGAACAAATCACACTGAATTGAGAAAAAGACAAGTGCTTAAAAAAAAAAAAAAAAAAAGGCAAAAAATGAACTGAGGAAAACCCATCTCTCACTTCCTAAACAGCTGCTTGCCCTTCTGCTGGGTTTCACCTGCCCACGAGAGAACAGTTAAAGCCAGAGAAATACTGCGCAGCGGAGCGGGAGCACAGGGAGCACATCCAGACAGGCACGAGTCAGACCAGGGGATGCAGGACAGGGACAGGGCACGGCCCTTCCCGGGGCAGGGACTCGGGGACAGCCAAGGGAGGGACGGAGAGGGAGGGAGAGGGAGCAGAGACCTCCCAGCACTCCAAAAAACAAACAACATCCCCCCCATAAATAAAATCAAAGAAAATATACACCAATGTAGTCCATGAGGAAGTTCCATGACGGAGTCACACAAGCGAGAAAGCATTCTGGGATGCCAATGACGACTCGGATGGAAATGGAGGAAAACAGGAAAAAAAAAAAACCCAAAAAACAGATGTCCAACCAATGGAGGAAAATAAAATAAAACAGGTCACATGGTTAGAAATCATTGGTGCTTCCTAGTATCTAGTAGCAGATTACTTCCCAAAAACAACAAAAAAAGTTTTTGGTCCTTCTATATATATACATATATGTATATATATTATTATTTTGAAAATGTGTGTATACATATATATATGTATATATATTTAGTTGCAACAGTGCTTCTCCGAAAAAAGGTCCATCTATAAATATAATTTTATTTATTTTTATTTTTAAATTTTAGTTCTTTTAAGTTAAAATTCTCCATCTCTCTAGGTATTATTTTTTGAATGGTGTTAACCTGCTGAAGTTTTGCCAGAATGGTGCCTGGCTGCGTCTGGGTTCGGTGAACTCGAAGACCTGGGACTGGGATATGCCATCTGTCACCATGTATTGTCCCTGATTTAATGGATCCTGGGGTGGTGGGTAGGCTGGAGGAACCGACTTGGAGTAGCTCACACCTGCATCGATGATTGGGGGGAAAAAGAAACAGATCAGTCAAAGAGAAATTGGGTCAATAGTCGTTCTTCGTCATGCTACCGCTTCTTATCGCTTCATAACCGGCTGCCACACGCCAGGAACGTGCCAGGGCCGGCCAATCTCCAGGAACGCGGCGCCTCCCTGACCTCTCGGCTCCGAGGCTGCCTCCCTACGCCGAGGCTCCAAGACTGGGACAGGATCCATTACTTTTGTTGGGCACAGTTCTGCCCGCCCTCATGGAAAAGTCCTGTGGGAGCGACGAGAGCCGGGCCAGGCCCTGCCCGCACCGAGGCCGGCGACCGCGCCCTCGCCCGCTCCGAATGAACACCTCCTGCTCCAAGCTCCTGCTCGCCCTCCCTCCCGGCTATCCCTGGCCAACAGCCCTGCCCCAACATGCCCCACTGACCAGCCCCGAGCACGACCCCGAGCACCGCCCCGCTCCGATTCCCGCGCGGAACGGAGCAGAGCTGCTGTGGAAGAAGCCCTACGCTGCGGGGATGAGCCTACACCGAGGGCAACTCGTTCTTTAGGACTTTTCCATAGGGTTTGTTCTCAATTCACCAGTCTGGTTTCAGCCCAAAACGGCTGCACACAACGCAGAAAAGGCTGATTCTGCTCACAATCCAAACTGGCAGCAATGGATGGAGTGCCAAGGCTACGCTTTTAGGGCTGAGGTGTTTAATTCCCACACGGGTGAGCCACAGCTCCTGTGCAGGAACGGGGAGAGGGGATGCTGCCCTTTCAGCCTTCCCACAGAACGAGGGGGCTTCAGCGACCTGCTGTGAAGGATGGTGGGGAAAGGGTGGCTCTGGGTGACTGCGGTGGAACACAAGGGACGTGTGCCACCACCAAAGCGTGGCCTACAGGGCACAGTGCCACAGTCTGGATGTCCTTCCCCGCAACGCCGCTGACGAGGGACAACCCCTCCTTCAGCCTCAGGGCAGCGGGGCCGGCTGGAAACCACGAGTGCAGGAAGGAGAGAGGAGCAGGGCTGTGGAGCAGCTCGCTGTAAGCTCTGGCCATCTCTGGATCATGCAGAACTGCTCTTCCTTCTGCGGGGCCGCGGGACGGGCGAGGCTTCGCGAGGGCCGGCTCGGGGCCGTCGCCTCCCCGGGCTTTAACCGCAGCAGCGAGGCCACTGTCCCCGAGCAGCTCAGTGTCCTCATCTGGACAGCGGGATGCCATCCCCCACCTACCTCACAGGAGGGTTGTGAAGCTAAATTAATTAATGTTTGTAAAACACTTTGAGATCCTCGGCTGGGAAGGTGCTGGAGAAGGCAAAATACGGTGATTAGCACCCAGGTACCAGAGCAAGGTGTGCACAGCAATGCGGCTCCTACCACACACAGACACACCAGCGCTGGCCGGGCACGGACGGCGGCACACGACGGGCACTGACACACAGGGAAAGCCTCACGAGGGCACCCACAGAGCTCACCACACAGCTTTGGCAGGCAGGACCTCTTTTGGGTACAAACTAAGGAGTGTCGTTAGGGAAGAGAATTGATTCGCTTCTGCTGGCTACAGAATTTACCCATCAAGGGTGAAAATCTTCAAAAGGTTCAGACCAAACGGAGATGTCTTGAGTAATTCTAACTGATTTCTCCTTCTTCACTGTGTTTTGTGCAGCTCTCTGTCCACTGTAGAGAATGACCAAGATCATTCCTTACAGTGGGCAACAACCGCTCTGCGATTCACACTCATTAACCTTTAACGAATTCATCACACTCAGCATTTCAAACTTATTTGGAAAGATCGACCTGGAGATGTTCTGCATCTGTTCCTGCGTGCTGGAATAGTCACTCATCAACGAATTCTCTACTGTGTGCTCCCAAGCTGCTGTCTCCCACCTGCAGAGCCAAGGGCAGCCCCAGAGCTGTGCTGGGGTCACCCCTGGGCAGGGGCAGCTGTAGGAGAGCTGACACAACACCTGCACCACCCTCGTGGGCACACAACTCCCAAGGAACAGTTTGAACTGCAGCCACTGTGGGACTGAAACCCACAAGGGCAGGGCACTCACTGAGCTCCTCCCTGCCCACCTCTCCCATCCCTTCTCCTGGCACTGCCCTGCTCCAGGCAGGCCAATGTGTGGCCAGTGACACCAATTGCAGAGGAGGGCAAACTCCAGCCCTGAGCCCACACAGGAGTGCCAACCTTCTCCTGGAGGCCACCAGCCCTTGGCTGATTTTCCCAGCAGAGACTGGGGAGGGATTTTAGGATCTGTGGGAAGGTGAGGATCTGGTACAGGTCCCTTACATGGCTGGAGTTGGGAAATGAATCTTCTGCTTTGGCTCTCAGACTGACCAGGAATTACCTCAAAGGCAAACAATCCTTGTGGCACCAAAATTACTCATGTTCTGCAACAGGAGAGCTGTGAATCTAAAGCTGCTGCTGGGGGGGACACAGAAATTGTTTTTAGCTTTGTGAGACCTTAAAGCCACCTTGCTTTAGTGACACAGCCCCATGGCTTTGGCATCCTGTGGCTGCAGAGCACCCAGCCTTGCTGGGCTGAGCTCTTTACTGCCTCTAAACCAATTCGAGGAGGGTGAGCTAATGTATTTTAATGATGATACAAAATGCTAGGAAATCTCCTGGGTCAGCAAAATGTTGTGCTGAAGAAATAGAGAAAGGACAGTCTGGCTGATGTCCACTGACAGTGATGGAGTTACACTGCAAGGAATGGAATCCATACTCTGTCTTCTCCAAAAGGGAAAAGGGCAGACTCCCCTGGCCAGATCTCTACCAAACCCTGCTCAGTTCTTTCCCAAAACTCCTAAAAACTGTCTGTCCTTGCCTGAAACACCCCCATGCACACCCTGCCCCTTCCCTCAGGAGAGCAGCTCTTCCCACACTTGAGTGTGTGGCCCAGTGGATCTGGGCTACTGACATCAACATCTGGGCTACTGGCACCAACATCTGGGCTGGATGAATGCCAAAAGCTCCTGGCTGGTTCTACTTGCATAAACAGCTGAAGGTTTCATCTTTCTCTGATTTATCCAATGGCCTGAGCATCAAACCTGTGGATCTCAAGGACATGCACCATCGCCGTGTGTGGGACATGCAAATAAAACCTCTGTGCTCTGGTACTTCCAGAATGCATTTCCTTGTGGAACTGTGAGACAGCACTTTGTCATAGCCTGAGGTGCCCCAAGAATCACTTTTCCATTATTTTTGTGGCCATACCCATGTTCTGGAACACAGAAACTGGGGGCTGGGAGGGGAAAATTCACCTCATCTGCACATTTTCAAATCCTGAAAAGGAGCAATTCTGGGAAAAGTCTGGCAGGCAGGTATTCTTCTGTTCTGTTCTGAAGTGGTTTGTTCCCTCATCAGAACTCGAGGCCATCGTGCAAAACTGTCTCTTGAGGGATATTTTTTTAATATGCAATGCCATAACTCTGCTGCAATTCACCAGAAAGAAATGAGCAAAGCTCTTTTCCAAGGCAATTCTGGGCTGCGTGGCGAGCGGAATTCAAAGCACAAAGGGAAGAATCGATGGATAAGGAACGATTTCCAGGCACAGCAGCCAACTCCACCCCACGGGCAGAGCTGGAGCTCCTTCTGCTGGTTTGTGCCTCCTTCTGCAGCTGCACAGAGGGATCGCTCACAGGGCGGGGCTGGGAGAGCTGCTCACGAGGAGAACAAGAAAATTCCCAGATTCATAATTTGGCTAGACAAAACTGGTGAGAGATGCTGCGCTGTCACTTGAAATCATGTCTTTTTATAGCACCAGGCAACGTCACTCGGAGCCTTTCGGATTTCTCAGCTTAGAAGGAAACAATTAAAAAGATTTGAAACCGTCTCGTTTTTCCCTTCTAGGTTGGGTTCGGTTTTTGGTTTTTTTGGGTTGTTTTTTTTTTTTTTTCCGAAGTGTCTCTTCTCCTTGAGGTGCCAACACGATTTCAGCAGCACGTGAAGGTTTGGGAGCATGCTGGTAACTCACAGGCAATCCACAGGGACACGTGCACACGGATCATCCAGCAGGACACTGCCCCTCCCCGGGCTCACACGACACAGACACGGAGAACACGCACATCTCCTCCACATAACCATGGAAACTTGCCTTACAAGCTGTTTACTCCATCCTCCACCTAGGAGATTTTCGCTTATGCTTTGATCAGGAGCTGTTTCCCAGGTTTTTTCCCCCACCCTGCTGTCCAGGGTTCACGCTGCTCTTTAGCCAGAGCTGGGGAGGGGACAGTGACATCGCCACCCCTGCTGGCAGCTCTGTCGTGGCCAAGGAAAGGGAGCAGTGCTGCCTAAGGAACCTTCCCAGCTCCCTCAGAGCTCAACAGCAGCTCAGCCAACTTGCATCTTTTAGAAAATGCTAAAAAACCCCATAAATTCCGTTTCCTCCTGAAAACCGTAACCCCCCACACGTGGGGAAGCCAGGGACACGCCTCCAGAGCACTAATTGTTGTCTGGTAATTAATCCCGTCATAGCAACAAGTTTAAGGTAAAGAAACGAGCAGAACTGGCTGGGTGGGTCCAGCCCTTTGCCCTCTTCAGCACATTTCAACAGAGGATCTCAAAGCACCACCCCACGACTCCCTGGCTCACGTGTAGGGTTGGCAAAGGACGATGTGCCAGGAGCTGGCTGTCCCCGAGGTGAGGATGGAGCTGTGAACAGGAACCCTCTGCCTCCCAAGGCAGCCCTGAGCAGCTGGATTTCCTCGCTTTATCCCTCCCTGCTGAATCACCCAAGTCCCACTTTTGCCATATTGGCCCAGCTCCGGAGGAATTTCAGTGGTGCCTCAGCCATGGCTCTTTACACAGCCAGGGATTTCACTGGAACCAGTGAGGAGAACATGCCTTAGCTCCCTTTTCTAACCACAAACCTCCCTCCTCTGTTCAGGAGGGAGAGGGCTGGCTGCAGCTGGAGAAATGCAGGAGGAAACAGTCATCTCATGTCCTGATGTTCCCCAGACAACCACAACATCTACCTACACACACTGAGCTAACCCGACCCTCTGGAGTCTATTTATCAAATCTGTTACTGCAGCCTGATGTCATTAGACCAGACATTAAGATAATGATTCCTCGTGTGATAAGAAAAGCTAATCGAGGCAAGATGGAATAAATGATACTGGGGCTTTATCCATCAGAGCCAGGTGAAAACGAATTCCTGCCATGCTGTGTTTATCCAGCCTCCCTCTCCTCCAGCACCCTGCAGGCTGATCACAGCTCACAGGAAGGGATCAGTTCAGCCCTGGAATGCTGCTGCTGCTTCTGGGGAGCAACTCTGACCTAAAACCCCTCACCAAACTCAAGGTGCAGGAGTATCTGGACTCACAAACTTATTTCAGTGGGAATCTCAAGGAGTCATTGAGGTCAACACCTCGGCTCTTCTCACGAGGCTCATTAACATCTCACCAAAAGCTGCCTTGGGGGATTTGCTCAGCAAATCTCACCACTACCATCCTCAGAGGTAAGAATTTATTCCTGCTTTGCCCTAGCTTGTAGATCTGAGTGATTCCTGGAGGATCCTGAGGACTCCAGCTGGATTCCTGATGCCATCAGTGGGATGGTGCTCGTGGACCCACAGCATGAAGCACTGGTAGGGTCTGGATTTTACAACAAATGGGCTAAGCTCTGTGCTTGCCCTGAATCTGTGGGGAAATACCACTGACAACACGATCAGCTCGGTCCTTTCACCTCCTTCGCTTCGAAAAAAAAGGGAAGTGACCCTGATTATCCGAAAATGCAAATGCCCCTCTTTGTTTTGAAGCACTTGGGCTGTGGTTGCTCAGGCTCCTGCAATCCCCCGAGGCTGTGCCTACACGTGTGAAGAGATGGGGAAACACGGCAGGGCCACGTCAATCTTGTCAGCAAGGGAGATGCAATAAAATAGGATTTTAAACAGCCAGGAGAGCCATGGGAGGGACTGAGAGCCCCTGGTCAGCCCTGTCCTGCCCAGCTCTGCTGGGCTGAGGAGCTGGGAGAGCCTCCAGTGCAGGAGAGTGGGAAGGCAGAGAAGCTGTTGCATGTCTGGGTCAGGGTTTTTATGACATAGTTGGCTTCGAGCTCAAGTGATCAGAAAGGAATAAATTAACAGGAAAATCCAGTGATTCAGAGGGTGTTTGGTGACAGGCCAAGGCAGTTGGTGCTGGCTGATGGTTTAACCCCTGCTGGGTTTGCCTGGCTGAGTGTTCACGGGCAGGGTTAGTGACAGCATCTTTCTCAGGTGGTGCTGACTGAATCTCTGATACCCTCATCCTAAAGACTTATCAGGGCTCAAGGCATCTCCTGGGGGAAGCTTGCACAGGGCAGGGAGAGGAACTGGATACAGTGTGGGGCTCAAGAGCTCTCCTGGGGTGGGAAACTTCTTTAAATCTCAACAGATAGTTCCTTTCCCAAAAGTGGGAAATGGTGCTGTAAGAATGGAGTCTCCTTCCTGGAAGGATCTCTAATTCCCTGACACCACTGGCTGGCAGCTGCTGGGAATATGAGCAAATATCCCTTCTGTGGACAGGCTGTCCTGCAAGGAGCCAGATATGGACAGAGCTGGGGATCAGAGAGGTGACTGAGTGCTCCTGCAGGCTGCAAACACCAATCCTCCCAGGGGGGACCACAAGTGGCCAGGGAACAGAGACCCCTCATGCACAGAGGCACTCCAAGAGCCTTCTGTCTCCAAATGCTTAGAAATGGAAAAATTACCCTGCATTAACCTTTGTCTACATTAAGGATGGACTGGAGATCCACAAAGGGATCCATTTTCAAGGCAACTTTAGAGCAGTTTCCACTCCTTTAGTCAGTGGCCAGCACGGTGCTGGCACAAGAGGCCAGTGCCACCCTCGTGCTGCCCTGTCCCTCGCTGGGACCCGGGCTCTGCACAGAACCTGCTCTCCTGCCTGCAGAGGGCTGCAGGGGAGAGCTTTTTGTTGTTTTTCTAAGGCAAGACAAATAAATTTCTCCCGTTACTGCACTATTTCCAGGAGACACCAGACTGAATTCCACTCCCAGCTCCCACACTGACACTTGAAGGAAGCGAAAGGGCAGCAACCAAGAGGCAAAATCTTGACCAATCCATGCAAAAGGCAACCAGCAGCAACCAGCCCTTTTCTCTCTGTCAGTGAGGTGCAGAGCCAGCACTACCCATTTAAGGGCTGCCTAATGGACTTAAAGAAGGCCAAAAATTGGTTTAGTGCTGTCTTAAGGCACCTGGTCTAATATCATTACGTTCTGCCCAATCCAATAAGGAGTGCAAATCCTGGGATACTGCGCATCATTAAGTGGGTCTGGCAGGGAGCCTGGCCCTGCACACATTGCTGAGAGCCAGGAGGGGGCTACTGCCCCACACAGGACCCTCAGCTGGGGATCAAACACTTCTCAGAACGCTCAGAGAGTGTGTTCTCACTTAATCACCTGGATAAAGGTCCTGGTCGTTCATAAAGCAGAGTTTTAAGGTTTCTTCTGCTGCTCTCAGCTGCTCTCCCCCTCTCCTGCTGCAGCCAGCAGAGGTTTAAATGCCTCCTTTTCAAACACATGCCAGCCATCTCCAGAGCAATACTTCTGGGAGGTGTGGTACAACAGTGCATGAAATAAGCAGCAGTTTATACTATTTGAAAAATGTTTTTCTGCTTCACCTCTAACAAAGTTGATTGCATTTTCCATTTCACCTCCTTCACGGCTTTCCTCTCTTCCTTAAGTGTTCTGTGACAGGGGAATTACCATGGTTTCCCATTTAAGAGGTGGAGGGAACAAGTGAGATAATCTAGGAACAAGTCTGTAATAGGCATCCTGTGACACAGGAGCCAGGCTGTGGCACCTCGAGCTGCTGAGCTGCCAAACCCAGCTGCAGCCACTGAGCCCATCCTGCAAAGCCTGCATTTAAATAAATAAATACTCCTATCGAGCACAGGGACCTGCTCCTCCTTCTGAAGGGCTTCCCCTGCTTTTCAGGTATAACTGAGGCTCCAAAAGCAGCTCCAAGCCCTTTCCAACGCTCCTGTGGTGCTGTGGGAGGGCAGAGGCAGCAGCAGCCCCTGGCATGGGCACACCTGCAGCCCCAAGGGCCTGCCAAGGTCTTGGCAAAATGAAATGTTGTCAATATCTGTATCATTATCTGTAAAATGCATATGGCAAGATTAAAAAAATCAGCCACTAAAAGCCAGCTCTCAGGAGTTTCCTCCTACCTCCCTCTTCTGAGCAGTGCCAGCAGCTCCCTGCTCCGGCAGCCTCGCACCTCTCCTTGGGTCTTGGGCACGAGACAAACCACAGAGTAACAAAACTAAGAGTTTTCAGTGTCAATATTTAATTTAATCAACCTGAGACTGGGCTATGATCACCACAGTGTAGGGCAAAGCACACAGAACTACCGTTTTCATGATCCTATTTGCTGTTTTTCAGATTTCACATCCTAAAACCAACCAGGCTGTGCTTAACTCGGTGCTGGGGTGGGACTGAACTTCTGTCTGGCTCGAGGACTTAATCCCATAAAAAGAACTGCCAGTGCCACAGCCTAAGCTCGTTCTTCACCAAAGAAAACGCTGACTGCTGTTTTAGGAGCTAATGAATTTCATAGTCCGAGAAGCCCAAGATAACAACCCCTCCTTTTTCATCTCAGAGAGAAAGAGAGAGAAAGACAAAGAGAGCAGACAGAGAGCAATTGCTGCGTAAGACATAAGTCCTGTCAGGCAGATTGTATTTGTCAGGATGCAAGTCCAGTGATTTACGTGGGAATACTGGCAGGCATGCTCAGGCACCTCTGAACTGTGTCACTTACTGGCTGGACAGCACAATTATTAATTAATACCGATATTAATTAATAATAGAATTAACGGAACAGCTAGCAATAGTTTAACCTGGCTTTGTCACGGCAGTCATGCAAGTCAGGCTCTCTCGTTGTGCATTGCCACGAGCCCTGTGGATGCTCCCGTGCTGAGGGACAGACATGCAGGTGCTGAGGGGCTGTGACAGGGCCACAGGGACAGCGGGAGGCACCTGGGCCTGGCTCTGGGTGTGCACGCTCTGAGCTTGGAACATCTGGCCAGGAGAGTTTTGAGAGAACATCTTAGGAGACAACGGAAGAAATCAGTAGAGAGGAGAAGACTGATGACAATGGAGAGACACAGCAAACCAAGGAGTTCACAGCTGGCCTGGCAAACCACTCCCAGACCAGCAAAGCCAGTAGACAACACACAGGTGAGGCAGAAAGCAAAGAGCTCCTTCAGCTTCTGCAAAACCCCCCCAAAACACCTGCACAGAGCGGGGACCAACCTGCCTGCACCTGACCTGAGCCAAGCCTTGAGGAGCTCTCTCCAAACCCACTTGTAGGCCTACTCGTGCTATGGAACTTTGGTAACAGATCAATACATCCATGACTGTGTGAAGCTTTGGAGAACTTGGGAAATGACCTCTCTGACTTTCCCTCTGTGTTGAGTATTTCCAAACCTGTAGCTGCAAGAGTTATTGCGAGAGAGAATTAACGCTGGTTTGGCCAGTGGAGACTCTGCCTAACACCAGGCATGGCATTGCTCAGCTGCCTGAGCCTGCCTGGCTGGGGAAATGAATCTGACATTCCAGAGGTACAATGTCTTTACTAAAACACTTTATTTCCTAGAGTTGATGCTACTGTGCTGTCTTTAAAAAAATTACAGGCAGCCACAGGAAACAAGAGTGTCCCTTTCCAGCAGCAGGAAAGGGGTACTCCCTCCCCAGTTCCAGCATTTTAGCAACTTTTTTTTTCTTTTTTTTTTTTTTGCTAATGGGAGACTTTGGGAATTAGCAGAACCTCTACACACCTCCGCACTCACTCCCATTTCAGCCTGAGATAAACAACTGAGATAGATTTCTGCCCCCAGGGACAGCTTCTGGACATCAGACTGGAGACACGAGATCAAATTCATCTCTGGTGCAGTTCCACTGGCTTTCAACCACCTTCGACCAGAGATTAATTTGGCCCACAGATACATTAAGAAAGGATACAAAGCACAAACGGTATTTGATATAAAAAAGAGAAGGGAGGGGGAAGTTGAGGGGATGCTGGATCCTAACCCAGCAGGATTCAGCCCAGCCCGCTCCACCCTCACATCACCAGGCACAGAGCGTGTTGCCGGTTACCTTTTTGCTTACTGACTTTCTTTACTGTCATTGCCGCTTGCCGCTTTTGATTCTCAGAAATTTCAAAGCCTGCAAAAGGGAACACGGTAAACACAATTCAGAAGGTTGCTCACAAAGCCTCGTTTCCCTTTTGGGGAGGGGGATGCTCTGCACTGTTTGCAAGCACAGAATGCTCTGGGTGTGTGTGGGCAGGGATTCTACCGAAAAGCAACTCCTCCTTGGCCTCCTTCTAATCTCACTTGTGCAGGGGCTGGATGAAAAGTAACATTAGACCCATTTTTATTTATATTTATTTATACAGTGTCATAAATACGCCCAGTGCTTTAGAGCTGAGCAACAAACTGAGCCTGGACTGACACTGGTCACAGTCAATTCAGGGGCTGATGCAAGGGAAGGGCTGTCACTGACTTTGCTGCCTCCCCTCTGCATGAGACATCCTTAACCTGAGCAGGAGGACGCAGCCAGGAGACCCTGAGGGCAGATGGCCAAAGACTTCCCTCTCCCACACACCCACAGAGGTCCAGGCTTGAAGCTATGGGCAGAATTTGTCTGTTGAGGGCCAAAAAGAGCAGTAACTGAGCTGGCAAGAGGCCTATTTGTGACTAGGAGAGCAACCAAGGACATTTCAACAGGGTTGAACTGTAATTCTACCACAAAGAAAATGTGGGCTCCTCCACCCATTGGGGCTAAATGAAACACTACCAACAACCTCCTTTCAGATTCATTTCCACATTCCTCACCTATCTTTTCATCTTCTTTTACCATCTTCCTTTCTTCTCTGAAAGCTCTAAGCCATCGTAACTTCTCCTCCAGTTTCTTGGCAAAGAATAAGTGCATTTCCTCAGTCTCCTTGTTATGCAGTTTGAAGGCATTCTTCATGCTGACATTGAAGTCATCATCTCTCCCATCTTCTATATCCACCACTTCGTATTTATCCATGTCTATGCGCCCTTTGTAATACAGGATATCCCTTCGGATCAGATCCTGCAGAGGGAAAAGGAGACAGGGTTCATGGTGAGGCCTTATGGAGCCTGAGCTCAGCAGGGAATTCCTGGGAGAGCTGAGGAGAACCAAGAAGTGATGGGTGAAACCTGGTCAGATCCTTCAGTTCCTGGGAGAGCTGAGGAGAACAAAGAAATCATGGTGAAACCTGGTCAGATCCTTCAGTTCCTGGGAGAGCTGAGGAGAACAAAGAAATCATGGTGAAACCTGGTCAGATCCTTCAGTTCCTGGGAGAGCTGAGGAGAACAAAGAAATCATGGTGAAACCTGGTCAGATCCTTCAGTTCCTGGGAGAGCTGAGGAGAAGAAAGAAGTGATGGTGAAACCTGGTCAGATCCTTCAGTTCCTGGGAGAGCTGAGGAGAACCAAGAAGTGATGGTGAAACCTGGTCAGCTCTTTCCAGCCTCACCTGATGTGAACACCTCTCTTGCTGGCCAAACAGGGTAGGCCATGGGCAGAGAGGAACAAAACACACATCCTTGAGCTGCAAAATTCAGTTTGTAGGCACAAAGAAATGTCTCTGAGCACGTGACATGTTCCAGCAGTGCCATGTGGGAGAAATGCTCCATAGGGTGAGAACTGTGAGGCACAGGTCACTGGGCTGAGGGATCCCCAAGGGGCTGACCAGGCTGGGCACAAGCAGCACCTGGAGCCACCACTGCTCTGGCAGCACAGGATGCCCAGTGCAGCTCTGTTTTTCCACACACATTCTCACACCCAGGGGGCATTGGGCTCTGCCCCTTCTCCTTGGGGCCCATTTCCCACTCACACACAGCTCACTGGTGAGAAACCACCCTGATTCTCAGCTCAAAGCACACCTAACCTACCCCTGTCTCATTCCACCTGGGGTTTAACCTCTTGATTTCGCTTCTTTTTCTTTTTCCTTGATATTTATAACCTTTTCAAGCAAACCTGTTGATGCTCCTCTCCCTTCTCAGTTGGTTATTCCCTGTTGTTCAGCAACAGCTCATTTCTCTGCGTTGGGAAGGGAAAAATAAATTCCCCACTGGCCCCACATCTCTGTGTCTGTTATCTCAGATAACACAAGATGATCATCAGAAAACACAATGTTAATTCTCTAGTCATGGCCACACAAGGTGATTCAATAGATTTAAAACCAAATTCAGCAACACACCATCAAGATTTCCTTCCTCTAACCACTCTCAAAAGCAATATTTAGGTATAGTAAATCAATTTAACCTAAATACCTTTGGATTTTTCAGAGTGCCCTAAAGATAAATGCTATGTAACAGGATTCATTTAGGAGGAAAAATGAAGGCAATGTACAGCGTTTATTTATTGAAATAATATTTAACAGGGAGCTTTTCTCAAGATAAGCAGTAGGTATTATTTTAAACAAATTAATCTTGGAAAATAAACTCTACATCATAATGATTTAGCAAACTTTGCCCATGAATCTGCCAGACAGTATTAACTATCACAAGACTGGCCAGAAGCTCACAGGCTTTAAATCCTGACTCCTTCCTCTGGAATGCTCTGGGCAGGGGGGGGGAAACTCCATTAACAAATATCTCCTACAAAAACCTTCCTCTGGTGTAGGCTAAAAATAGTGATGCTGTCCAAAACACAAGAAAAAAGGTATTTCAGGCTGAATAGGCAACAGAAAATCTTTTCAGTTTTCATCCTAACTTAGGAAATTGCTTCTTTCCCTCGGTGCTGTGCAAAGGCTGCAAGAGCCACACGGAGCCTGATCAATCAGGTCAATACCACACACGGTGTTTAATGGGAGTCTGGGGCTTGCTCTCAGAGGGAACATTTATCTCCAGCACATCCTCAAAAAATCCTGATACCAAATCTCACAGGGACAAAGATGTGCTCCTTGAAGCAGCTGCACAGCAGCCACTGCCCTTCCCACTGCTGCTGAGAACTTCCAGAAGCAACCCCAACAGACTGTGCTCGTGGGAGGATGGATCCAATGGACCTTTCCAGGCAATTGTCACGACTGTGGAGAGATTTGTTCATAAAGGCATTACAAGAATCAATAATCACAAGCTCTGAAAATCCCAGGCTCTGTGCACTGCCTCTTTCCTCACACACACTAAATACATTTTCCCCGTTATCTCCCCGATTTTGACTCAGAAAACACTATGAGCTATTTTTAACAGCTACTGCCAAGTGAATGCTTTACCAGCTTTGTGCTTCCAGAGGACAATCCATGGGTTTGAATGTGCCTGACTGAGCTGCTGCACACATTTCTCCTCCCGGGATGCAGCAGGAGCTGCTGCTGTCTCCAGTGAGGCTCCGAGGCTCCTGAGCTGCTGAGTATTGGATGTGAAGATAAAGGTGTTGCCCAGGAGTGACTGAAGGAGCAGCAAGGAGATACTGGAATCCTACAAGTGCCTCTGGAGATCAAATGGCCCCACAGGTTATTGCTGGTGAAATGCAGGAGTGGGGAAGCAGCAGCTCAGCTGCAGAGGAAATGCCGTGGTTTGGCCTTGAGCTGAGCAAGGGAAAGAACAGCACAAAGCTCCTGTGTGCCACTTCCAGTGCCATTTGGAGAAGGAAATTCAATAATGACTCTAAAAGAAATGGAACATCTTTTCTCCCAATGCTTTCCTTCAAAAGAAGGACCATTCTTCACTTGTTGGCCATGAACTCCACACTGGTACCCTGGATTTGTAAGAGACCCTTTATTCCCCACAGAGTGGCAAACAAACATCTCATGAGTAGCACGTGCCTGGACAGGGAGGATTTTGTCCACAGCTGGTTCCAGAAAGTTCAGTCCACAGAGCAGATTAACAACTGTAACGGGATAATTTAATTTTTAATGGGCTATTTCAGCATTTCCTATTATCATCCTCCCTTCTTCTTGCCAACACTCAGTGAATGGACATTATTTCCCAACTGACTCAATTTTACCACCCATAATATGGGAAGCACAATAATTATTGGATCCGTGGATATTTTATCACAGCTTTTAAAGAATAACAGACACCACTTAGCTCCTTAGTGAAGCATGGCCCTCTTCAAACGCCTGGCACCGTAATTGAGTTCAATAAAATGCAGGTATTCATCTGGCCTGCATGAGAGACAGCAAACAAGGCCAAACTCTTGTTCTAAGGAGCTTTTTATGCACGTGGACAAGAGGATGGAAATTGAGAGAGCACAAAGGCCATGAAGTGATGCTGCTTGTGTGCTCTCTGCCAGGTGCAGCAGCAGTGCTCAGACGTGAACCTGTTGCTCCTCACTTTGCCCAGCTCAGTTCCATCCTTTCTCCCAGTGGAGTCAAAGCAAACATGAGGTAAAGGAAAGCAGCTGTGAGGCTGAGGAGGGAAATGGATTGTCCCACCAGCCTGGTGTAAGTGCAGCATGGCAGGAGGACAAAGCAGATCCGTGCATGAAAATGGAGATTGATCAGCTACAGAAGCAGCCACGCTGCTGAGAGGAGCTCTGGCTTTGTGGGGGACAGGAATGGCAGCTGCTGCTCCTGCTCCTGGTTATCCCAGGGATAAATGAGAGAATTAGGAAGAAATTATTAACCTCTAGTGATGCCTTAGGTTTTAACTTTTATATTTTCAAATTCTGGACTGCTTAGAGTGTAACTCTGAAGTTCCTTGGAGCCTGGAATTCCTGCTCTCTCGTACTGGGCAGACAGAACAAAGCCTCTCCAGGCTTTGCCTTCAAGGACAGCCAGGCTGTTTTTAGGCCCAAAATGTGTAAACTAAAGATTCTAAGGGGGGCAAGCTGAGGGGAGTTACATCGTTAAACTGGGGCTTTAATTGGAGAATTAACCCTGATATGCAAATGATCCAAACCTATCAAAGTGTGAAGAACTCGTGACCTGGGGTCCATCTTGGGGTCCAATTTTTGGAAGCAGCCTTTGGCTCCCCCAGGGTGTACCTTGAAGGCCCTTCAAATAAATACCTGTCTTTATTCCCTTCCTCTTGTCTAGTCTCTGTTTCTGGGTGGCTGGAGGAGGCATCACTAGGATATATCTTGGTTCACATGCTGGCCCTGTTCGTTTGGAACTGTTTCTTACCCTGCCCGTGGCTCAGCCAGGGTGACCATCAGCTGCTTTGCACTGGCCAGTTCTGAATGTCACACGAGATTATTCCTTGTAGTTAAATCAGGCAAGAGCAAGAAAATATAAAAATAAAAACCCAGAAAAAGACTCTCAAAACCTTATCAGTGGGGAAAGGCCAAAGAAACGGAGCTGTTTAATCTGGAAAGGCCATAACTAAAAAGGAATGTGCTGTTGGTATTCCAGTATGTGAAAGCTGCTCCTCTTCTAAGGAGGCTGGTGATCAATTATTCTCCATTTTGATTGTGGCTTGGCTTAATTTACCACAAGGGAGAACAGGATTAGAATCCTGGGAAAAAAATATTTCTATCTAGAAGAGTAGTTAAAGACAAAACAGACAAAACAGGGAAGCCTTGGGACAGCATTCCCTGGGGATTTTCAAAAGAAGGTTAGACAAACATCCATCAGAGATGATGTGAGTGTGCTTAATCCTGCAAAGGGAATAGCTGATCTCCTGGGGTCCTTCCCAGCGTGGCAGCTGGGTGGTGTCTAAGAGGAGGTGACAGATGGAGCAGGGATGGGAGCAGGGATGGGAGCAGGGATGGGAGCAGGGATGGGAGCAGGTAGGATGAGCAGGGACCTGGGGCACTGCGGGACAGCAGCAGAGGCACAGACCCCCAGCCTCTGCACAGCATCCAGCCTGCCTTGCCTGGCTCCAAAGGAAATTGATGCATCTGGGTCATTTGCACTTATTTGTCTAAATATGATCTTTTTTTACCCTACAGCTTCTATGATTTCCTTTTCTTCCCCTCGCCGAGGTTAATTAAGCTCTTCTGAATAATGCTCTGCAGTCTGTTCACGTAATCTGTACTAAGGATTCACAAGGAAAAGATGAAGCCAAAAAAAAAGTGGTTTGATGGGAGCACAAAGCGAAGTTCTGACGTGTTACATAAGCCCCCCACAGCTCTGCTCCCCGGGTGCTGTGCTGGGGCTGGTGGCCACGCTCGGGGCTGGCCCTGCCTTGGGACCTGCCTGGGCCACCCCCTCTGCTGCCACCCCCCTGCACTGTCCCCTCTTGGAAAGGGGAAGGTGACTTTATGTAACTGTGCTCAGAAGGAAAGAAATCTTTGAGGATCATCATAAGGAAAGCAAGGCTGAGCTTTGTGGGAAAACCTGGAAGCTGGGATGGGCTCCCACAATGAATTCTGCTCCTGCTGTAGTGGGTACAGACACCTGCAGGGAGGATTGCACCTGTAAATCACTTTGTTCAGCAGCTCTCTGACTCCTCCTTCTCTTCAGTCCTGCTTCTCCTGCTCTCTAGTTCTAGTTTTTTTCTGCCCCAGTATTCCAGACCACAGCTCCTTGTCCCTGGCACTGTCTGTGGCAGAGGAAGGGTCAAACCCTCCCGGGACACTTAAGGGGAAAAAGAACAATCACAAGGAGGGCAATCTGCAGTCACCAGTGCAAAATGGCATCACAACCAAAAGCCATTCGAGGGTTTCAGCAGCACAGGGCACCCGAGGAGGAAATGAGCACCTGAGAGGACCTGGCCTGGTCCCAGACCTTCATTCCATGTGTGCAGCATTCCAGGAGTTTCATATTCCTCCTGTTAGCTCCTAAGTGGGTGGCATGCAGGATGGGGAGGCCTTAAAGCAAGGGTTTGGATTTAGGACGGTGCCTTTTTTCAGGAGCTGTGGTTCACTCTGTGCTAGGTCACACTCGGCTTCTCATGCGTGAAACAAATCATCCGTGAAACACAAATGGAGGAAGAGCCATTTCCAGCCGTGAGTCATTAGATCCCTCCTCGGAGCTGACAGGACAGGAGATGCCAAGCACAGAATAATCCATTACAAGTTCCTCACTGCATATGTAGGTTATTGGTGCTCCCGTTTATCAAACCCTGCATAATTCCAGTGGAATCAGGGAAAGGTTCTTCCCCCAGAAGGTGCTGGGCACTGCCCAAGCTCCCCAGGGAATGGGCACAGCCCCGAGGCTGCTCCAGGAGGGTTTGGGCAGCGCTGCCAGGGATGCCCAGGGTGGGGTTGTTGGGGTCTGGGCAGGGATGAGAAGCAGCAATCCCTGCAGATCACCTCACCAGGGATGGAGCATTCCCCAGGTTCCAAGGGAGAGCAGCCAGCCAAGGAGGAGGCTGGACACAGACACACCCAGGGCAAGCCCTGCCCTTGGTGAGCAGCTCCATGGGAACAGCTGGTGCTGGAATTGGGCACAGACCAAGCCAGGGCTCACAATAACTGCACCCAAACAGCAGCTCACGAGTTGGGAAAGGCAGAGGTTTGGAAGAGGCTGAGCTGCCTTTTGCACTGAGGTGTGGCTGGGTCTCAGACCTCTCTCTGATTTCCCACTGGCCTGGGCACTGACTGCAGAGAAGAGGAGCAGAGTTTTCCAATGTACTCCTGAAATTTGTCCTGATTTTCCTGCTTGCCTGCTCTCTCTCTTCCCTCTGCCCAGCCTGCCGTGAGCAACGAGAGCATGGCACGCTGCCACTTTGCCATGTCTTTGGGTATCTTTAGTCATAAGGGCTTTCAACGTTCTTGGACTTTTTAAAAAAAGATTCTGAGCCTACATTTTTAAAGTCTAATTTACCTTAAAGAGACCTTTTGACAAAAGCAGCCCAGCCTGCTTTTCATGAACATCAAGGGGACAGTTTTCTGTCACATTTGGACATTTAATTTAACCCTACTGTGGGCTCAGGTGGGACAGTGACAGTGACACACAGAGGAGCTCAGTGCAGCACCACTCTGGGCCCCTCCTTGCTCCAAATGAGACCCTAAAGCTCAATGAACGCTTTGGATTGTTTTTCTTCTAAATATTCTCGACATAACAAAATAAATCTAAGCCTTTCCAAGTGTTTGGATGCCAGAACCTGTGAGCTTTGCTCTGAGCCTTCGAACACTGAGCTGGGACTGAGCTGGACTTTGGGAGCAGAGAAATGGGGTCTGCTCAGCCCAGGCTGGAATGAGCTGAGGGATGGATCCTATCAGGGCCAGGGGGATGTAACACCACCTCCCCAAAACCCCCTCAGCCACTCTCTGCCCACCCCAAACTTCCCAGGAGCATCCCCGGGGGCTCCGAGATGCCGGCGCTCTCAGTTTACGTAACTCCTCCTGCACAAGGACAGCTGTGCTGGGGAGGTCGGCAGATTCCTGCCAAATTATTCAGCACTGTCTGTCTCCTGAGTTTGGGAAGAGACGTTTGATTCATCCTCGCCAGCTCCGTGGAGCTGCAGTGTGGGATCCGAGAGGGGGAGGACTGGAGCTGCGAGCGTTTGTGTGGAAATGCTATTTTCGTTCCGTGGATTCGGTGGAACACCGGTGGCATTTGGATGCTTTGTTCCACCCCGAGCCCAACCCCTTTGGCTGCAGAGCAGCCAGGCAAGGGCCTTTCCAAAGGACTCAAAACAGGAGGAGATGGGAAACCTTCATGCAGCCACGTCACTCCACTCTGCTGGCCTCTCCAGCAGCTCCCAGGGGCTTCACATGGTGCTGATGAAAGGTCATGGCAGAAGAGGGGTAGTTTTTCATCTCTGCAGGTTTGCTTGTGGGCCAAATTTACACCCACTGCAATTCCAGGAGCGATAAGTGAGGCACAGAGTGTTTTGCAGAGCATCCTGCAAATCCGTATGGTCACAGGAGGCTAAACCTGATCCCCGCCCAGACAACCACAGAGATGGTGAAGGGCTCTAAATTCAGCCTTTTTTGGATTTTAGCACTCCTCCTGCTGGCTCCTCCAGTCCCTCTGGATTCTGCTTTTCCCTCTCTGCTCCCCCCAGGCAGTGGAAGGGCAGCAGGTCCTGGGTCAGCCACTGAGACATGAGCCCCCTGTGACACTGCTCAGGGCACGTCACTGGCACTGCACTGCCCTGCAAAGGCTCACTGGGCATTCCAGGCTGTGGAACCACTCACAGGAATGTTCTCTTCCCTTGAGTACTCCTGTCTGAAAGCTGGAGTGCTGTTTTATAGCTGGTTTTAATGTATATCCTGTTAATTGCGGGACTTGCCTTCCTTGGCTATCAGCTGGCCAAAGGACTGATGAAGCATCCAACTTCCCTTCCACGCTCTGTGATCCCACAGAAACCTCCTGCCTGCAGACAGCAGCAGCTGGGCAAGAGCCCAGGGCTCTGTCAGTGGGACTGGGGAAACATTGCTCTCCAAAAACTTCATTTCACACTTTGTGACCAAGCCACTGCGTTCTCTTTGGTCTCTCCATGCCCACCTCATAGAATCATGGAGCATCCTGAGCTGGAAGGGACCCACAAGGAGCATCAGAGTCCAGCTCCTGGCTCTGCATGGGACAGCCCAGGAACCACCCCAGGAACCACCCCAGCTTCAGCAGCAGCAGGCTCTGCCTGCCAGGGCAGCACCGAGTCTCTCCTGAGCTGCTGAAACCCAGCCTGACCCAAAACATGGCATTTTGTGGAGATCTGTGTTATTGGGAGAAAAAGAGAAGAGCTGGGAGGTGCTGCTGAAGTCAAGCACTGCTCCTGGTGGGTCAAAAACCCACTTAAAGTCTTAAGAACTGTCCCAGGGCTGCTGAGTGTTTGCAAATAAGACTTTTGGCTGGTCCCACAAGGCCTCTTTAACCTGTAATAAAAGCAGGGCCCTTGTTTTGGTGCAGAGATTAACTCGGTGTTTCCAATAGAACCTACAAGGGAACGAGACCTTCTTCCACTGAAAGGACTCAGAAATGTCTCTTTTATCTTCCCATTTGGAAACCTGGACTGCAATGGAGTCTGACAGGATTATTTTATTTACTCCATCTCCTGTAGCATGGCTATTTCTGGCTGGCTGTCTGGCTACTGCTATTAAACTGGTCTCATTTTGCTCCTCATCCAACCTGCTTTGCTCGGGCAGCTCAAGGGAAGACAGCAACAGCAATAAACCACAAGCTGGAGCTCGAATTGCCTCCTGATTACAGGAGACACATAAAAAGCACAAATGAAAACTAAATGTGCTTCATGCAGTCACTGATCTTTCTGCGCTGTCAGAAAACACTAAACACGGGGCCCCATCAAGGACTGCTCAGCTATTGGTGAAAGAAAAGTGGAATTTAGAGCAGGAACTCTGTTAACCCTTCCTACTTCACACTGTCATTCCCAGCCCCATGGAGCCCGCTGGGGGAATTCAAATTATTACCCAGAACAGCAAAAAGAAGATCCTCATCTGCTAAGAACCTCGAGCATCCCCAAAGTGATCATAATTAACGCTGTGTGTCACAGGCCTGGATGTTAAGTACCATCATTTGCAAATCTAAAGCATCTCCCGTGTCAAACTCTCTCAACTTCAGGGTGATAAGGAAAGTGAACCCTGTGCCTTTAAGGCAACATCTTTCAGTGTTACCATCAGCCAGGATTGCCTTCATTTCTTGGTAATTACAGCCAGCATCCCAGAATAGGCATTTTTCTCCTGATTATACACATATGGCAAGGCACACCGAGGCACTTCTTGCTTCCTGCCCAGCCTATTCCCTTCTGCCTTCCCAAAAGGCAGCTCTGAGTTAGGGTATCCAACCAACTCTTTGGGAAAGGAACCACTTTTCCTCATGCAGCAGTGTCCCAGCCTGTGGCTCAGGAAACATGGGCAGAAATTCACTGGCAGAGTTTGACATTAATCCAGCAGCTGAAAGTTACCCGGCTTTGCAAGGAAAACCTGGATCCTGAGCTCTCCCAGTGGCTCTGGATCAGGAACTGCAGCATCCAAAGTGGTGTTTCAGCATCCAGTTTGTTGAACCCTGCAATGGTTTGACAAGGCCATTTCATCTGATCAAACTCCTCTCTTCCTAGCACCAGGAAATCATTCAGTGGTGATGTCAGGAAGTGACCAGTGCTGTCTCTGGTGGCAAAATCTAAGCCAAAGAGATTTATCTGTAAAGCTTGGGAACTATTTTTTGGTGGAAATTATCCCACACAAGTTGCTCTGCAAGATGTTTGCCAGCAGGGAGAGGTGCCTGCCATGGTGCCAGCTTCTCCACCTGCTGCAGCCCTTGGAAACCTTAGTGCAGCTTTCCTCCTTGGAAGAAAGACTTCAAGACACCCACAGTGGTGGAAATAACATCTGCCAAGCACATTGGAGTGCAGCCCTGGGTGATCACTCATCTTCTCAACCCAGGTCTCTGAAAACAAGGTGGTCATGGAAACGCATTCAAGAATTTCCAGTCCTGCAGGTGTAAAAAGTCGGCAACAACCAGGTGATAACAACGTCAGGAAGAATCATCCTGAGAGTTATTGCCCCTCACAGAAATGCCTTGGCCAGGTGTCCAACTAAAAAAAGGTGTTTTCCATGCAGGCACCTCTCGTGCAGCACCTCCACACTCCCCAAAAAGCCTTTTCCATGCAGAAGGGAGGAGGGCAGTGTCCCACTAACGCTGTCTGCACACCAATGGAACCTTGCAGGCCCCCAGCAGCCCACTGGGCATCGCTGACCACCCTCCACTCGTGCTGATGACCACAGAAATCCCAGCCCTGATTCTCCTGGAGTTAAGAGAATGCTCAATACCTCTCTGGACCAGACCCAGTGCGAGCCAGACTGGATGCTGCCTTCTGAATTGGAAATTCAGGGTCACAATCAAAGAGGAGGAGGTCAGGATTAAACACAGAACCAGCTGTGCACCTGCAGCCTCACTGCAGCTCTCACTGCTGCTCTGGGGCTGTTTCTGTGCAGGGCTGGGCAAGGAGGAGGGGAAAAACAAGCACAAGCATTCCAGAAGGCAGAATTTCAGTCAACCATGACTCAGGAGATGAAAGTGCCACCCACTGCAGTGCCCAGGCCACGGAGGGGGCAGTGATGCCACGCTGAGTCAGGAGCCACCCACGTCCCCACCCACGCCCTTCCCGTGGTAGCAGGGCCTCCTCGGAGGGTGCCAGGCTCAGCCTGTCCTGAACCCGGGAGCTGTGACAGGAACACAGCCCTGTGCTGTCCCAGGGAGCCAGTTCTGTGTGGCTGCAGGGAGTGACAGCAAATCCTGAGCTGTCACAGCCAGGATTGGTGAGCTCTGTCCCTTCATGTCACTCAGGCGTGCTGGCAGTGAGCTGTGACCACCTCAGTGGGAAACAAGAGCTGCTGCTGGACACAGTTCCTCTGGATCACAGCTCACCTGTGCTATCAACACCACAGCCCACCAGCAGCAGCATCCTGCACTGCCCTCCCACCTTCTGCAGGGGTTCCACGGCAGGGAGGGGCCCTGTGAAAGCCAGCATGGCACAGACAGGAGGATGAGGCTTAAAAAGCCTCTCCCCAGGTGCCAGCACAGACACCCAGCCCAGCCTGGCTGCTGCTCATCACCATCTCAATGCAGCAATTGGGCTGTCAGCCCCTGTGCCAGGTTTTGGAGTTCGTACAGGAATTGCAGGGCTATCTAATCCCAGATCATACACTGCAGCCAAAACCTAAAACGAGAAGGGAGGCAACGAGCCAAACCAGGGGCACATGAGACAAAGGCATGAAAAGAGCAAGTGGATTTGCTATGAGCACAAAAATCCCTCTATGACAGTGTGCTCCCCACCCCGAGCATGTGGATTGTCCTTCCTCAGGGCTCTCCACATCCTCTTCTGCACGTGCAGCCAACAGCCACCGTGCCCTAAAAACCACTTTGGACTGGCAAGCCTGCCCACAGCATGCCCTTAGCTGTGTCCTTACCTTCTTGCAGAGAACCATCTGGTGATCAAAGAGAAAGAAAACTCGCTGCTGGTTCCGTCCATAAGGCTGGTAAATCCAGGACATCTCTCCCGTGTAGATGAGCTCCGAGCTGCGGTCCAAGATATCATCTCCCTGGAGGGCACAGGGAACGAGGCTGAGGCAACTGCACTGGACAAGTTTGTCTTTGTAGGATGGGGAGAAGCTGTAATTTAGTAAGATTTTGGCCATTCTGCAGCTCTCAAAGCCACCCTATCCGATTTTGGACCAGAAACTGGGATTAGGGGATAATTCTGAAGGGAAGGGAATAACTGAAGGAAGTGGGGACACTCGAAACATGGTCACTATGGCTCACGTGGCAATGGGGAAAGAGCTGCCCCAGACACAGTTCCCACTCCCCTCTCCAGGTACCCCCAGACCCTGGATCTTGCAGCAGGAAAACAAAGCCCTTTTCTGCTGCCCACCCCAGAGGCACTTTGAGTTCAGGGCACCAAATTCCCTGCACGCCCTCCTTTTAAAACAGCACCCCAAAGCACTTCCCCTCCTGAAATCTCCAGCCAGTTATGAAAACCTGGGACACTCTGAGAGATCAGTTCCCCACCTCTGAGGCTGCCAGAACTCAGCCCTCTGGATTGCTGCCTCTCTTCCCACTCACCCAGGCACTGCCAGTCCCTTCTCCCACACCTCATTAGAACTCCCCAGCTCCAAAATCCTGTCAGGACCACCCCAGCTCCCGTGGCAGCCCCAGCCCCCCGGGCTGGCCAGGCCTCCCTGCTGGCTGCCAGAGTGCCCTCACCTTTCCCTGCCTCCGGCTAACGCTTGTTTTCCTCTCCCGAGTTTTTTTTAAGGATTCATGAGCAGATGGTCTTGAAAACACAGCGCTCTCTCTCCCACTCTCTGAGAGAACAAATGCAGTCACCCTCCACTAATTGGAATGAGCTGGACTTTTTAAAAAGTTAATTAAAATCTATTTATTAAAAAATGGGTGAATTCACCACCACCTGCCCTGTGGGCATCTCGGCGGAGCACCGTGGAAGGAGGTGGGATGGTTCCAGCTGAAAGGTAAGGAGCAGGATTCAGGAGCAGGATTCAGGAGCAGGATTCAGGAGCAGGATTCAGGAGAAGGATTCAGGAGCAGGATTTAGGAGCAGGATTCAGGAGCAGGATTTAGGAGCAGGATTCAGGAGCAGGATTTAGGAGCAGGATTCAGGAGCAGGATTCAGGAGAAGGATTCAGGAGCGGGATTTAGGAGCAGGATTTAGGAGGAGGATTCAGGAGCAGGATTCAGGAGCAGGATTCAGGAGGAGGATTCAGGAGCAGGATTCAGGAGCAGGATTCAGGAGCAAGTCAGAGAAGAGAGCTTTTTTTTTCTTTTTGGCTGTGAACTACTGCAGTTCTGGCTCTGATGCCAAGCTGGAACCGATTTCTGGGATGACAGCATCCCAAAAATCCCAGCAAACAGCTTGTAAAGGTTCAGCCAGCTATGGGGGGCACGTAGCTAGACACACACTTCTGCTGCTGCTCACGCCCGCAGGTGCCAAGGCAGCCAAGAGTCCCCCCCCCTCCCGATTCCGTGGTGAGGATTTCAAACTGCTGCTCAGGTGAATGTGTAATTAACCTCTCAGCATTGATTGGGAGCGACCGCCTGTGTCCCCGGGCCCTGTGACAACAGCAGCTTCATTAAGTCACTGCATCACCAAGCTGCAGCACAGACTTCCAAACCACCTCAGCCAGGCTTTTATCCACCTCCCTGCCTCACTCCTGGGTCCCTGTTCCCTCTGTGTCCCAGGGGCTAAGGAGGGTAACACCCCAGGGACGCAGAGGGAAATGGGATGGGCTGAGATCCCACAGTGCCTCAGCAGGGTCCCACTTCAGCCTGGCCAGAGCCTTGGGACCTGTGTGCTGCTGCCACAGCTCAGGGGGACACGAGCCCGAGAACAAGAAGCCTCTGAAGAAAACACACCAGCTCCAGAAATTGGGAGCTTTCCTGGCTAAACATGAGCTTCTATGAAGAAGATTCCCACAAGCCTATGGATGGGAGCTTTAGGCGAGGGGGCGAGCTTAGGAGAGGCTGGCTGCTAAAAATAGAAAGGCAGCTTTGTCTTTTACTCCTGTGGTAGCATCTGAAGCCTGAGGACACACAGAGGGCTCTGTAAACACTTCTACTTGATTAGCTGAATCCAAACTGTGTAGTCCCTGCAAGCAACATAACCCAAAACCATCCAGATCCGAAATGATGGGATTTGTATTGCATTTCTTATGTGGGGAAAACAATTTCTATCTCCAGTCTATAGGCTAGAAATAGCTGATTTCCCACTTGGGGTGAGCAAATTGGGAAATACAGATTGCAAAGGGTTTGGGACTGGCACGTGGCTGGCCAAGAGCAGCGTGTCCATGGTCCTGCCCTGGGCTGCTGTGCAAATTCCCACAGCAGAGCTTCAGGGCAGAACCTCTGAACATCCAAAGGCTTTTCTCATCCTGACACAGTTGTACCTCTCTGAACAGCACAAATTGTCTTCTCCTGGTCCCCACTGAGGGGCTCAGGGGGCAGTTGCAGGGTGGGGGGCACAGAGGGTCATTGGCTCCCCCAGCACACCTCAATCCATGCTCCAGGCAGACTCCCCCAAATGTCTCTCCCAGTCCCACGCCTCCAAATCTGTACAGAACTAGGAAAAAACTTCCTTTTTCTTCTCCATTTTTTCCCCACTCCTACAGAGGCTGGATCATCTGTATCCTTCTGTAAGTTAAGAGAAACCCTGCTGCAAAAGGAAGAGGCTGAACTTTCAGTCGCTCGGAGCTGGCAGATGTTCAGCAGAGCACAGCAGCAGAGTGGCCAAGAGAAACCCTGATACCTTTTCCAACCTGAGTTTCATCCTGTGAGCCTCCAACAAAACCCCTCAACCCTCCCCAGCTGCACCCAGGGCTTTCAGTGCACATCCTGCTGCATCCAAAGGGCAGCCCAAGGAAAGCTGACTCCTCTCTTCTTCACGCCGTGCCAGGCAGAGCCCCAGTCCTTTGTGTGCAGTAATGGGAGCAGAAGGTCACCCAGATCTGGGCTGGCTGGGAGCTCCCTCGAGCCCTGCAGTGACACACAGAGTCCCCAGGCCACTGCTGACTGTGACAGCACAGGGTCAGCTCTGCTGCTGCTGCCTGGGAAAGATGCAGATCCCCCTCTCCCCATCTCTGCTGCAGTGACCACCCTGCTCTGTAATGGGCAGCTGGGAGCAACCAAAGGGGCTTTAACACTCATGAAATAAGCACTGCTGGGAGCACCAGGATATCAGGGAAGGGCTTGGCACTGAGCTGCTCCCTTTCCCAGGAGCCAGGCACTTTCCCAGGCTCAGGAATGCTCACAGCCCACCTGAGCTGCTCCCTGCACCCCAGCCCACCCTGGCACGGCCCTGTGCTGTCCCTGCTGGGCACCAGGAGGGGATCTCGTGCCCTTTCCCAGCTCCCAGGGAGCCAGCAGGGCTCTCTCGTGCCTGACACTGCTGTTCTGCAATTAGAGACTGACAGGCTGATGAGCACCCGGGGCTACACTGAGATCACAAAAAGGAACGCCAGCGAAACGTTGTCCTTTTCAACAGGCTCAGTTTTGGTACCTTCTGCTGCTGGGGAGGGGAGGGGGGAAAAAAAGGGAAGAAGAAGAAAAAAGAAGGCTCCGTTTCAATCCCTGCCATGGCTTTTTTCCCAGGAGGATTTCTCATCAGGCTGCCCTCACTCTGTTGGTCACAGGCAGTTTCCTTCCACGGCACTCTTGGATTCACTAAAGCAGTATTAGGCTGAGGCCAGTGATTATAGATTACATAATTAAGGGCAGCAAGTCTTGATTTAAAGGACCCGTAAATAGCAGGAATGAGAAGAAATTTAAAAGGACAATGCTCATTATATTTCTCAAATATATGTATTTCTCCCTTCATGGAAATTTAACACTCTTGGCAGCTGCCATAGTGGCACCCCATGGGAATCTCTGGTAGAAATATCTAAATATCCAGGCACACCAAAGTCATCTGTTTAAATAGCAAGTTCAAACCCATCCAGGCTGATGAGCAAGGCTCTGTCCCGTGCCAAACATCCCACTGTTGGATCAGGGACCTCCACAGATCTCCTCCCAGGGAATGGGAGCCACATCACCTCCCTCATGTGAGAAAAAACTGGGCTGAAAGGGAGGAAAGTGTTGCTGGAGGGTGGAGAGAGAGCCTGAACTGCTGCAGTGATTGCTGCTTCATTTTGTTTTGATGTGGTTCAAGAGCTGTGTGAAAAGGCATAAAATTGAGCAATTCCAGGTGTGCTGAGGCACAGACCCGTTTTCCATCTCCACATCACCCATACAGGGCACTCAGAGAGGCTGGGCTGGGTCATGCCCATGGAAACTGAGCCCAGGAGCAGAGCTGGGCACGGTGGCACAGGTGGCACAGGGCTCCTCGGGCTCACAGGATCCCTGTGGGGGCAGGAGAGAGCGAACAGGAGCAGAGGGGAAGGCAGGGATGCACCTCTGAGTGCTGTAAACACAGCCCTGCCCAAGCTGGGGCTGGCAGGGGCTTGGAAACGAGGATGGGCTTTGTGGAAAGCTCTTTCTGTTCCTGCTCTGTGAGTGTGTGTGTGTGTGGAGCTGTTCCCACCAACATTTGAGGGCTCCCTGAGAGGGCAGGAGAAGCAAAGGAAGCCCAGGATGGGCTCTGGCTGCCCCTTTTGAAGCCTGCTCCAGCCCCTCCATTTGCCTTGCTGCCTTTAAATGTCCCTGGTTTGATCTGAGGGTGTTTCACTCAGAGCAAGGGGGAGATGCTGAGCAGGGGGAGATGGAGCTGGAACATCAGGGAACACTTCAGAGCACTGCCAGGCTCTGAAAGGGCTCAGCAGGAGGTGGTGGAAGCCCCAAATCTGAGCCATGACCAGCTCAAAGGACTGGTGTGGGCAGCACTTCTCTGGCTGTGTTTCTACGCTGGGAATTCAGGTTACAAAATAAGGAAGTGACTCACACATGGCCAGAGAGCAGCCCAGGCTCCTTGGTCAAGCCCACATTCCCACAAATTACACAGGAACACGTCTCAGAGGGACTGGGATTAGTTCTGATTTGCAGCAGTCAATGAGATCAGAATCCTCCCCTAAGATTCTGCTCAGTCATTACTTGTCTAAAGATGCCAAAGCTGCCAATAATTCCCTAAGACTTCAGGCCTGGCTGCCCTTAGTGCCAGGCCACCCTTTCCTGATCCCCCTAGCAATTTCAACCATCAGATCCTTGGAAAAAACCTCTGGCCTTGGTTAACTCAAGGATATTTGCAGTTTTCAAAACCTCATCCTGAAATTCACCACCATGGAGCCACATATGGGATAAATTTTTATCCCATGGAGGGATAAAAATGATTCCTAAAACATGAGATTTAGTAAAATCCCTCTGCTTAAAGCAGCTTGGACATGTCCTGACTTTTCCTACTTGTTTTAGGATCAGCATTCCCAACAACACCCTCCCCTTGCACGAAAAGATCTACACACATTTTATATACAAGAACATTTCAAATATTCCCTAAGTATTTTTTGTTTGGTTGGGATTTTTACTTCTTCTTTAAAAAATCTTTTTCCACCGTCTCCTCACAGAACGTGGGTAAATTTAGAAAGGAAAAGGCAACTTCAGAGAATCAGCATCATCAGTCTCGAGATGCTGAGGAAAAACAGCCATTCCTCCAGCTGAAATATTTCCACGTGCTGAAACATTCAGCCACTGAAATCATTCACCAAGTGCCAACACGGTGGGAATTTGGGATTAGCTCTGTCTTGAGCCCTGCCTGGATTTCTGGTGAAAAAAAAAGACTGAAGTGGTCATTTTTTACTCCTGGTTCCTGTTTTCTTGTGCTCACTGCTGTTTTCAGGGGGTCTCGGGAAGGCTGAGCTGTGCCTGTGCTCTGGGCTGGCTGTGATGCCTTAGGTTTTAACTTTTCTATTTTCAAATCCTGTACTGCTCAGAGTGTAACTCTGAAGTTCCTTGGAGCCTGGAATTCCTGCTCTCTCATACTGGGCAGACAGAACAAAGCCTCTCCAGGCTTTGCCTTCAAGGACAGCCAGGCTGTTTTTAGGCCCAAAATGTGTAAACCAAAGATTCTAAGGGGGGCAAGCTGAGGGGAGTTACATCGTTAAACTGGGGCTTTAATTGGAGAATTAACCCTGATATGCAAATGATCCAAACCTATAAAAGTGTGAAGAACTCGTGACCTGGGGTCCATCTTGGGGTCCAATTTTTTGGAAGCAGCCTCTGGCTCCCCCAGGGTGTACCTTGAAGGCCCTTCAAATAAATACCTGTCTTTATTCCCTTCCTCTTGTCTAGTCTCTGTTTCTAGGTGGCTGCAGGAGGCATCAGCTGGAGCCACTGGGATGGACACAACAGGGACAGAAAGGTCTGCTTAGAGCAGGAGCAGGGCCAGGAAAGATGGGAATTATGGCTGGGGGTTCCTCTCTCTGGTCAGGGACCTTCACACAGACTGAACCTTGTGGCAGCAGTGACAGCAAACACCACCTGGGAGCCGTGGTCTTCTCCTCAAACCAGAAATGTCCCTTCCCCACAGCCTGGAGAGGCTGGGGACACACAGCAGGAGATCCCTCCTGTACCCCAAAAACCACACAGAAGACAAAGATCTGAGCCCTCAGGGGCTGGGTGAGGAGCCAAGTCCTGTGCTCCACATCCTGGGGACATTCCTGCAGCCACTGAGTGGGATTTGGGGTGTGCAGTGCCTCAGGAACACCTGCACACATCTCAGCAGATCCAAGCACTTCCCAAAGATCCAATCTTTTCATCTCTCCCACTCTCTTCCTGCGTTACACTGTGGCTCACTTCGGGGTATTTTGGGTTTCTGTGCATCCTTCTGGCTGTTCCACGGACAGCTGTGGAGTGGGGGCTGGATCTGATGATTCAGAATTACTTGAGAGGAAAGAATCAAGCAGTGAAATCCTCTGCTGGGTCCAGCTCTCATCCACTCCTTCCTCATCAAAACTCTGGGACTCTTCTTGATCCAAAATACAGAATAAAAGGGGCAAGGAGGGTGTTTTCCTCTGCCCAGGAGCTGTATTCCCATCGGATTTCTGAGCCTACCAACAGCAGGCTTTGCTGTGTTCTGAGAAGCTGAAGGATGTTGCTGCAACAATGTGCTCAAAATGTGGAATAGCTGAAAAAAGCCTGCAAGAATAATTTGGCAAGTTCCTCAGGATAGGATGGAGATAAAGAATGGGTACTGCTAAGCAGGAATGAATTATCAAGGATAGGGCTAAATAAAAATGAATTATCAACTGAGCTAATGGAAGAGAGAAAGCAACTGCTCTTCCATAGATCCTGTGTGGAGGTCACCTTGGCTTCCCCCTCACACATGAATATTCACTGACTTGGAATGGATCTGTCCTTAATCGAGATTTATTTACAGCGAGGGTCTCGGAGCTCCTCACAAATGACCCCCATTAGCTCATCCCATGGCACACTGCAGGGCTGAGCTGATGGTCCTGAGCCTCCTGCAGAGCATTTCCTCATTGTGGAAATGAGTCTGTGGCAGTGAGAGATGCTCCTGAGCAGTAAAACAATCAAACACATCGTCTGTGCTCTCTGCTCTCCCAGCCAGCCCCAATCCCAGAGCCAGCTCTGATTGCTGCATTTATGTTTTACTGGGTGTTTTATCACCAGGTCCAGGGCTGAACCCAGCCTCCATCACAGCAATGAAATGAATTCAGCCAAGGAGGACACAGGTGATGCACCTGTTTTTCTTTCCCTCTCCTCGCAGCCTTCACAGATCTGTGCCAGAAATAAAATAATTAAAGGATTAACGCCTCTTTCCCCCGTACTCATTTGCACAGTATGATCCCAGTGACTGGAATGTGGAGTTATTTCAGACCTCACAAGTGAGGAAGCAGAAAGGCTGCTCCATCACTCTGATTATCTCCTTGCTGAACACATGGGCTGATGACAACAGCGAGAGGATTTACAAAAACGTTTGTCCTCAATCTGCTGCAAAACCCTATTTACGGATTACTTCCATACAATGATTTTAAAAAATCAGGGACAAGAAGAAAGGGAGAACGTAATTTTAGTATGGCTTTTCTTCCAAACACATGGCACAAATGCAGAGACTGAAGGCCTGCTGGTGAGGAATCCTTCTGCTGACTCTGCCTTCCCTGTGCCTCTCAGCTCCTTAATTACACCATCACTACACACAGGGCTGCTTCAGAAATATCTTTAAGTGGGAAGTCATTTATAAAATGCAAATAGCATCTCTAACTCCAGTTTAACAGTTTGGCTTCCAGTCATAAAGCAACCACCACAAGGATTTTCTCCATTTTCCTAACCTGTCACAGTTCCCAGGGCTTTTTGCTACATCTTTCCCTCCTTCCCCCCCAGTGACCCAGCACAGAGGCAGAACGCACACAGAGTTTGCTCCAAGTCTCACCTCCTACCAGCACTGCAATCACAAAACTCACCCCAAGTTTCTAGTGATGAAACTGGAACTGAACCCTGCATTTTCTTCAGGGCACCATCAATGTTTAAGCGCCACCCTGAAGTCACAACTGCACCTTCTCCACCCCAAACTGTGGGAAATGAACTGTACTTTAAATAATTCAACAACAGCCCTGGAATTTGCCCTTCCCAGGTTCCCAGGCCAGGTTTACTGTACCTCCCAGTCCAGGACAGAGGCCTGCCACTGAGCTATCTTGTCGATGTTCTCCAGCCTCCTC
This sequence comes from Falcunculus frontatus, assembly GCA_013398115.1. Classification (NCBI taxonomy): domain Eukaryota; kingdom Metazoa; phylum Chordata; class Aves; order Passeriformes; genus Falcunculus; species Falcunculus frontatus. The sequence continues at coordinate 102,034 of VZRV01003634.1, read as the reverse complement.
TTGCGCTCGTTGATCTGGAGGGTCACGTTCCTCATGACAGCCAGGGCAGCAGCCACGTACCTGTAGTCACTGGACACAGAGGGAAAGGCCATCAGAGGCAGCAGGACATGCCCACGAGCCTGGCACAACCTCACCAGCCCAAAGGAGCACGGGAAAGGGTGACCTTTACTACTAAGATGGGATTTTTCCATCTGGATCATCACAACGGAGCAGCTCGATGGAAACTGGAACTGGGAGCCCAGTTTGGCCTCTACCAACCCAGCACTGGTGAGCCCTTTACAGCCTTAGGGTGCCCAGCTGAAGAGCACCCCAAAGACAGAACAATTTTACAGCCTCTGCCTTTGGGTTCGGATTTTTCTGGTTTTAAAATGAACATTTAGAAAAGGGTTCATCCGGACAAAGGCTGGAACACCTTCCAAGCCCCTCCCAGAGCAGCCACCCCATGGAATTCACTCTCACTGCAGATTTCAGGGGATTCAAAGCAACTCTTTTTCCTCCCTGCACGGTCCTGTGAGTGCAGTAACACAGAGTGAGAACAGGCTCCTGCCAGGGCCACTGAGGACGATGATCAGTCTTTTCAAGAAGTGATGCTGAGATCGATGCCATCGATTTCTGCCCTGTGCCTGCTTTTCCATTCCAAGGAGCTGTAATGTTCATTTCCATTGGGAAGACAGGCAAGGCCAGCTGCCACAACACCACCATAATGCATTATTAACTTAAGGGCTGCTATTGATTGCTGACTAATGAGAAAAACTGCCATCCTGGGCAGCTGCAGGGCGAATGGCTTTATTGATTATTGCTAAGGATTGTGCTGGTGACAGCTAAAAGAGGGGTGAATGCTGGGAATTAGATCCCATCTCCATGTGATCCCAACAGGAGAAATACTAAGAAACAAACACGCTGTGATATACAGAAAATGTTATTTGCTCTTTTGGCATCCTTGCTTGGATGGAATCTTGAGCTGAGTTTTCATTTTTTCTTAAATTCTTCTGTCAAAATTCTAGGTGTGGTTAAAAAAAAACCCCACAAATTCCAAGACAGCAGGACTGAGCCTTCAGCAAAATAAAGGAAAATAGAAGATGGGCTGCCTGATACATCCATCACAGAGAGGTTTGGGTGGGAAGGGACCTTAAAGCCCACCCAGCTCCACACCCTGCCATGGGCAGGGACACCTTCCACTATCCCAGGCTGCTCCAAGTCCTGTCCCAGCTGGCTTTGGACACTTCCAGGGATGGAAGTGAACATGCCACACAATGAAAAACTTCTTGTGCCTCCCTTTGTGGGAGCATCTGTGTGAAGAGAGCATTGGTTGTGTGAGAGGGGAAAGGAGCTGTGCCAGGGGGCATCAGGGTGGCCTGGAGAATATCCAGGAGTTCTTTAGGGAAACAGGGAAGTCCTCATGGCCAGGAAGGATCTGGAGAGGCAGGGAGAGGATTTAGAGACAGTGAAATGATCTCCTAGCAGTGATGCTCATGCTCAGAAGGGAGGGCACTCCTTGGCACAGCCTCCTCCTGTAACGTGCTCCTACACCCCCAACTCCAGCTCCCTCTGCTCTGGGAATGCTCAGGACTCCAGCAAGCTGCACTTAGGACCTTCCTATATTGAATTCCTATTAAGCTGGAGTCAATCTTTAAGAGGTGAACAGATGTGGCTTTGTGAAAAATTCAGATGAAGCAGGCTGCAAAGAGGCAGCAATCAGAGGGAGGCAGGCTCTGAGCTCAGCCCTGTCCTGCCTCCACGCCGAGTGGGACGGTGCCAGCCAGCTTTATCCTGGGAATGCTAATTCCTAACTCCAGTGAGAAAACCCCAGGCACGTTTTTCTGTCACGCTGTAATGAAGAAAAGACTCAGGACTGAACTTTTTGGGCTCCCAGCCCATGTCTGTGGCAGAGCTGGCAAAAACTGGGAAGAAAAAAAACAACAGAAGCAGAGTGTTTGGCCATGAGGCAATAACAGGATCCCATTAACCATGAGAGGAAGGTAAATAAAGGGTTTGTCAATTCTCTTGGGGTGCAGTGGCCACTTCCCAGTGCTCCATCAGAATCCAAGTCTAGATCCTTGCCAAGCATCTCGTGCTATCCCTGGGGAGTGTGGTCTGGATTCTGGTTTCAGCACTGCCCTGACCCGGTGCAGGGAAAACCCACAGCTCTGCAGGTGTGGTGCTGGTGAAAAGGAAGGAAAAAAAGAAAAAATCCTGTCATGTCCCTCTGTTAAATGAAGCTCACATCCCTGCTTTCCCTGGGAATCCTGTGTTTTTCCATGTTTTGCCTCACTCCAGGGCTGGGATATGGCTCTGTGCAGCCACAGGTTTCATCCCCGTGCTGTTCCAGCTCCAGGGGTTACTCCTCCTGATGCAAGGTGAGCAAACCTCACCCTGCCTTCCCTTCCCTTCCCAGAGCATGGAGAAACAGGAGCAGAGGAGTGTCCATGGCAATCCAGTGACACACAGCTCTCAGGCTGAGCCACCCAACTGCTGCTGAACCACAGCAGAGCTCCCAGATTCCTCAGAACATGTGATTATTTAACAACATGGGGAGTTGAAAACATCCCAAAGGGAACAGGAATGTGCTCCCACAACAGCCCAACCCTTGTGTTATCACACTGCCCACATCCCCTTTGCTCTGGCTCCCAAAGAACTCTCAGAGGGTCATTTTAAACACCCTCCTGTTGGGAAGCCACATCTGAGCTCCCAGGCAGTGCTGTGGGTCCTCACGTGGCTGCTGAGGGGAAAACCCACAACCTGTGGGATGCCAGAGCTGCTTTCTGATACCCTGAGGTTCCCACGAGCCCTCTCCAAGTTTGATTTGGTCTTTGGGAAAGCAGGAATTGGATCTGGCACCAAAGAAATGTCCAAATTGGTGATTTTGGGAATCTAGCTACCCTGAATCACTCAGACTTGTGGGTCAGGTCAAAGCAAATCAGTGCATCTCTGCTCACATCACACTTCTGCTCTTCCAGAGCTGGGCTTGGGAAAAACAAGAAGTCAAACACTTGCAGAAGTTTCTGAAACATCTCTGGTCTTTTTTGTTCTCACTTGCTTTTAAATGGGCTTTGGAAAAAGAAAGAGAATTGGCAGGGCTGGAGCAAATCTTCTCTTACAGGGCCTGATTCTTCTTCCACCTTATTTTTACAGCAGTAAATCCCAAGTGGAATCACAGGCACTGTCAGGCAGCCAGGCTGATTGTCCTCAGCAGCAGCAAAAGAGATCCTGGAAATTTTGGGAAGCAATCAAACTGCAGGTGCTCCTCTGAAACTAAACCCCGTGGCAAAAGCAGAGACAGGACTGGGCTGAAAAGCTGAGGAGGTTTGGAGCTCTCCCCAAATCAGGCTCCAGTTGCAGATCCTGGCCCTGTACTCGCTGTGTGCCCAGGTCCTCCCCAGGAGCAGGGAAGGAGCCTCTCAGACCACGGAATGCTAATTAGGTAATTTTTCCAGTGTAACTGGTAGCATCAGAAAGTACATCCAAGGGTAATTAGTTCACATGTCTGATTAGAACAGAGCTGAGAGTGTCTCCAGTGAGAATTGCTGCTTTGAGAAGCTTGAACTGTCTGCTGACCCTTTGTCCTGCTCCCGTTTATCCAGGATGTCACGGGGACAGGAGCTGGACAGAAAACCCCAAGACCTATATGGGGAGGAGCAGTGGACAGAAAACCCCAATCTCTGTGTGAGGAGGAGAAGTGAACAGAAAACCCCAATCTCTGTGTGGGGAGGAGCAGTGGACAAAAAACCCCAATCTCTGTGTGGGAGGAGGAGCAGTGGCCAGAAAACCCCAATCCCTGCGTGGGACAGCAATGGACAGAAAGCCTAAACCTCTATGTGAGGAGGAGCAGTGAACGGAAAACCCCAATCTCTGTGTGGGAGGAGGAGCAGTGGCCAGAAAACCCCAATCCCTGTGTGGGAACAGCAATGGACAAAAAACCCCAATCTTTGTGTGGGAACAGCAATGGACAGAAAACCTAAATCTCTATGTGAGGAGGAGCAGTGGACAGAAAACCCCAATCTCTGTGTGAGGAGGAGCAGTGGACAGAAAACCCCAATCTTTGTGTGGGAGGAGGAGCAGTGGACAGAAAACCCCAATCTCTGTGTGAGGAGGAGCAGTGGACAGAAAACCCCAATCTCTGTCTGGGAGGAGCAGTGGACAGAAAACCCCAATCTCTGTGTGAGGAGGAGCAGTGGACAGAAAACCCCAATCTCTGTCTGGGAGGAGCAGTGGACAGAAAACCCCAATCTCTGTGTGAGGAGGAGCAGTGGACAGAAAACCCCAATCTCTGTCTGGGAGGAGCAGTGGACAGAAAACCCCAATCTCTGTGTGAGGAGGAGCAGTGGACAGAAAACCCCAATCTCTGTCTGGGAGGAGCAGTGGACAGAAAACCCCAATCTCTGTGTGAGGAGCAGCAGTGGACAGAAAACCCCAATCTCTCTGTAGGAGGAGAAGTGGACAGAAAACCCCAATCTCTGTGTGAGGAGCAGCAGAGGACAGAAAACCCCAATCTCTGTGTGAGGAAGAGCAGGGGACAGAAAACCCCAATCTCTCTATGGGAGAAGTGGATAGAAAACCCCAATCTCTCTGTAGGAGAAGAAGTGGACAGAAAACCCCAATCTCTCTACGGGAGAAGTGGACAGAAAACCCCAATCTCTGTAGGAGGAGCAGTGGACAGAAAACCCCAATCTCTCTATGGGGAAGAGCAGTGAACAGAAAACCCCAATCCCTGTGTGGGAGAAGCAATGAACAGAAAACCCCAATCCCAGAGTGGGACAGCACTGGAATCCCCGTGGCTGCTGCAGTTACCTGTGCTCCTGGGCCGTGTACTTGAGCAGCTCTGCCAGCTGCAGCGGGTACTTGCAGATTTTCTGCACGGGCGTCAGCAGGAAGCCGTCGATGGCGATGTCGATCATCTGCTGCAGCAGGCGGCACGCCTCGAAGAAGTGCTGGTACCTGCTGTCCTTCATCAGCTTGGAGAGCTCCATGCAAGCGTCCAGGTGGTTGTTACAGTACTCGGAATAGATCCAGAAGCCGTCTTGCTGTGAAGGAACAACCAAAGGGGATGGGTCTGATGCCTTAGGTTTTAACTTTTCTATTTTCAAATTCTGTACTGCTCAGAGTGTAACTCTGAAGTTCCTTGGAGCCTGGAATTCCTGCTCTCTCGTACTGGGCAGACAGAACAAAGCCTCTCCAGGCTTTGCCTTCAAGGACAGCCAGGCTGTTTTTAGGCCCAAAATGTGTAAACCAAAGATTCTAAGGGGGGCAAGCTGAGGGGCGTTACATCGTTAAACTGGGGCTTTAATTGGAGAATTAACCCTGATATGCAAATGATCCAAACCTATAAAAGTGTGAAGAACTCGTGACCTGGGGTCCGTCTTGGGGTCCAATTTTTGGAAGCAGCCTCTGGCTCCCCCAGGGTGTACCTTGAAGGCCCTTCAAATAAATACCTGTCTTTATTCCCTTGCTCTTGTCTAGTCTCTGTTTCTAGGTGGCTGCAGGAGGCATCAGGTCAGGCAGAGACTTGGCTGATGGACACCACGTCAGGGCTGGGAAGGGCAGGGTTTGATGGGATGTTGGGAGAAATTCCTCCTGGGAGGGTGGGGATGGAATTGGGAGAGAATTCCAGAGAGGAGGCCCTGGGATGGAATTCCCAGAGAAGCTGTGGCTGCTCCTGGATCCCTGGAAGTGTCCAAGGAGGAGCTTGGACGTCCCAGTCTATGGAAGATGTCAAATGGATGTCATCCATGTCTATGGATGAGCTGATCTAACAACCCAACCCTTCCAACCCAACCCTTCCAACCCAACCCTTCCAACCCAACCCTTCCAACCCAACTCTTCCAACCCAAACCAGGCTGCATTTCTAAGAAAGCACAGCCCGAGCAGGAGGAAGGGCAGATCCTACAGTGCTTTTCCTGCTTGGAAGAGGTGCTGGGAAAGGAGGCACTGCACAGAAAGAGCTGCAGTCTGACACACGGCCCAGGTCTCTGCAGGTCTGGGTGTGTTAATGGGAGCCCTGCACAGAGCTGTGCCTGCTCTCAGCTCCAAATGGTGCAGGGAGGGTTTGAAAGGCAGAACCCAGCAGAGCTCTGGCTTTTGATAAGACAAGAGGACAACCTTGTTCTTTCTAGAGCTCTTTCCCTGAAGGATCATGAAGCACCTGGCAAATGTTTGGGAGCTGGGGAGGTTTGAAATTCCTTTTACCAACGGGGAACCCAAGGCAGTACGTGGATTTCCCCAGCAACAGAGCCCCAGAAAACACCAAAAACAAACAAAAAACCCACCCACACACGTGCCCCTCCACCTTTTGGACTGGTCTAACATGTTTTCTGGTTTCTATTTTGTTGGAATTTCCTTTTTCTGCCTTTATTGACCAAGACTGTCACCCTTAAGTTGGACTTCATTCATCTGGGCCACACAAAGTGATGAAAGGGAAGAGAAAGATTTCACTGGGAAGGAGATGGGCACAGCCCAGCACCACAAATTAACTCTGAGACAGCCCAGGTAAAAATCAGGTGTTGCAAACCAGCCAGTTCCACCGAGCTGTGGCCAGTGCCTTCCAAAGAAAGGACAGATTCTATTCAGCCAAAACCACACCTGCCCAGCAATTGTTATTTCTCAGTCCCTGAGGGTCTGAACAAGCTGCTTTTCTGGGGAGCAGGGATCCAGTGTCCTTCCCATCCCCACAGCTGACCCAGCCACGCACTGCCAGCTCTTTCCTCCTGATGAAAATGAGGAACAAGATGCTTTAGAGATCCCTAAACAGGATCTTAGCACCCTCACCCCTTGGTTGCCCAAATGGCTATGCAGGGTAATTTATCAGGAGTTTATCAGCCAGCTTTCAGCCCCTGTCTGGTGACAGGCATGTGCTGGATCTTCCTCAGAATCGCAGCAGCAATTCTTGCTATTGTCACTATCAATGAACTGACAGCAAAGCCTCAAGTCATGACATTTGAGCTACTGATTCTCACCAAGATTTCTTACATCTCCTCAGCACAGAGCTGGGATGTGATGCTGCTTTGGAAGGAGGCAGCAGAAATTGCAGGCTTTGATAAGAACCAGCCACGTTAACACCTCATGCACCTTCTCAGAGGAAACATCAACGAGAGTCCCAGGGATTTTTCAAAGATGCTGTGAAACTCTTTGGGGATGTCCTGCTGAAGTCTCAGGAATGTCTATCAGGAGTTTCCCTGATAAGCAGTGAAGTGCTGCCCTGACACAGCACAGGAGCTGTGAGCTCTGACACCCTGCTCCCATCTCCCTCCAAGAAAGCCTCCAGCTCCAGGGCTGGCATTTGCCTGACATTTCCTGACACATTTACAGCACTGGCCTCCTGTAGGAGGTGCTTTATGGAACAGTGGGATGGGCTGGGCAAAATCCTCCAGGACCTTGTCATCAGTGTGATTCAGATGTACTGGGGGTTATCCAACTGCATATCCAGGTTCTCCCTCCTCTGTATTTCACAAAGCACATGGAGAACCATGGAGCAGTCCCTGATGTGTTACTAGAAGAGGATGATGCACAACATTCAAAAGGTTCCTGCCTTCTGAGTTTTTCCCCTCCCTCCCCAGCCCAAGCTGCCAAGGGACAATGCCCAATGAACTCACGTGTTCCAGGAAGCACGGCCCAATCTCACTGAGATGGGGGTCCTCGTTGTTGTACTGCTTCTCCAGGTCCCGGACAAATCCCATCTGAAATCTGTAAATGTCTTCAATGTTCCCAAAGATGATTTTCAGCTGTTCATCACTGAACATGTCCCTCCTCTTCCGGCACTGCTTTAAGTAACCCTGTGTGGAGTGAGAAAGATTTGCAGAGAGCAGCAGAAGCAGGGGACAGCCCCAAGGAGGTGTGTTCAGTGCTGGGTGCCTGGTTCTGCAAACCCCACTGCCTCCAACGCCTCATACCCAGGTATCCTACAAGCACTTGGATACACCTTCCAGCAGAGAAAGCTGTGAGGGACTGCTTGAGCCCACTCTGATTTCTCCTTTCAGCCCAGTAATCACCACAAGGAAGCTGTTTAATACCTCCACCAAGTTCTGTTTAATATCTTTATCAACAATCTGGACAAGGGGATCGAGTGCACCCTGAAAAGTTTGCAGCTGATGTGCTGGAGGGTGGGAAGGCTCTGAGAAAATCCCCTCATCCTCCTACACTTCACCTGTGTGGATGATCATCACCAATCACAGAATTGTTAACGTTGGAAAAGACCTTTTAAGATCAAGTCCACCCAGAATGATTTAGACCAGAAACTGTGCAAGGCCAAATCTCAGATGCTGGAACTGGCCTGGTCCGTTCTGCAGGGTCCTGACTGGGAAGAAACGACACAGGGATCATCAGGAGATGACTTTGCTTACTTTGCTGGCCTTTATTATATAGGAAAGGGAAAAAATGAAGGGAAGAAAACGCCAGCAGCTCCAGTGGAAGGGCTAAATTTGGGAACTCGGGATGCTTAGTCACACAGCCACGCTGCCAGCTGGTGACACGCAGCTGCTGGGCCACAATGAACACTGAACACTGCAATGAACTGTCCTTCAGCCTCACCACGTGGTTCCTGGCAGGGAGAACTTCAAACATGAGTGACAAATGCAACTTTGGCCGAGCTGGCCTGGACCCAGCCTCTGCCATGTCCAGCTCAGCTCAGAGGATGCCATCACCCTGACTCTCCTGGATTTTCCAGCTGAGAGGTTTGGGTTATGGAACACCTTCTCCACTTCCTAATCTAGGTCTCTGTTCCCCCAGGAGCTCCTTGGTGACTCACTTCCCTGGGTTCCCCTCTCTGATTTCCCAAGGCCACGAGGAATGGGAGCAGGCTGCTGGCCACGCTGCAGGATGGTCACAGGGCAAACCAAAATCCAGAATGGGGAGAAACGACACAGAGCACCTCTCCCTGCAGCTTCTCCTGTTCACCTGCTGATCTCAGAACAGCTTGGAAAAACCTGAGGAAAAAAGCCAGGAGCTGTGGCCCTGCCCCGAGGCCAGGCCCTGCCTGTGCCCGTGGGCAGTGTCCCCTCACACTCTGCTCCGTGCCATCCCTCCCTTCCCAAACACAGGAACATCTCCCAGCCCCGGGGTTGCCACTGGCTGCGATTCCCATCCTCACTATTCCCATCCTCCCCGTGCTGCTTCATCATTTCCCTGGAATCACGTGTCTGGAGGAGCTGAAGCAGCACATTTCTGTGCAGGCACCTCTGAAAGCGTAGGGAGAATAAAGGAACGCGAGGAGTTCCCAAGCCTCATCCTCTCTGTGCGTTTGGAAGGTGGTTTCCAGCACAAGGCAGGAAAAGGAGGCTGAAGATTCACGCAGAACACGCAGCAGAGCAGGCTGCTGCAGAGTTTTTCCAGTAAATTTACTTCTGTTACATAAAACAATGTCAGCTTCCTTCTGCTCATCCCGTCAGGTTTGCTCAGAGAAGGGATAGCTGGCTGATGAGCAGATGTTGGAGAGTGTTTTGCTCAATGAATATCTAAAAATAGCTGCCAAACTGTCTCATTTTAAAGTACTTTTCCATGTAGTCCCTGAAGTATTGGCCAAAGTTGGACAGGATTGGCAGGAGGTTAAGTGCTAAGTTTTCTTCACCCCACAGTGGGTTTAGACACAGCCAAGAGAGGTGGTCAGTCCATCCATCCATCCCTCCATCCATCCATCCATCCATCCCTCCATCCATCCATCCATCCATCCATCCCTCCATCATCCCTCCATCCATCCATCCATCCATCC